>CM062817.1:1387240489-1387840489 GCA_031772625.1 Pinus tabuliformis | reverse complement strand
ATTTATGTAATAGTAGGTTTATACCTACAAGATCATTCATATAAACAAGTTTTATGGTTTTATCCCTTAAGGGTTTCTCTATATATCTTGTGTTACCTTTTCAATTTATAATATTGATGTTTTATGATGTTTGAATAACTTTAAATAAGTAAAAAATGTTATTATATTGATTCACACCCCCCTCTCAGTATAATTGTGAATCCAACACCCTCTACATATCCACCTTCTTTAGGAAAGATGATTTTGTGTAAGATTGGCTTCATATTGTTTGAAATGATATTGGAAATGTTTTTGTAAATAACATTTCACAGCATTATGGGTATAAATTTATTATAAAATTTAGGATTATGTTATTTAGGAACAAAATTGATAAATCTAGAATTAAAAGCATGTAGTAAGCTACCTAAAATCGCTAAGTATTCAATATATTTCCATATGTCATCTTTGATAATTGATCAATAGGATTGAAATAATTCCATAATGAATCCATCGAGTACTAATTATTTATTGAATCACATTGAGTGAACCATATTTTTTTACCTATTATAAAGAAATAGGATGGAAGAGACTTTAATTGCTCACGAGATATCAAGAGGGATTAAGACCAAGATAGATTCAATCATTGCACATTCACTCATCATTGGTTCAATTATGATTTGACTAAAATGTTCCTTTAGTTCCTACACTATTTCATAATAATTTTCAAATCCTCTCCTTGTTGAGGATTTCTAACAAGAGATTTGATTGTGGTTTCTTCTATTGAGGATGGATTTGTGAAAAAACTTTTGAGTTCATATCCACTTTTTTGAGCCACTAGATCTTATCTTTTTTCTTCCATAATAGTTTTTCCTTGTATTCCTTGTGCATGATTTCCTATAATTGGTGCATCCTTTGAGGTTCCTCTTCCATTTTTTATCCATTCATAATGATTCTTGCTTGAAGGGACTTTATATTCTCCTTAAGTGTTTGTTTATCAAATATGTTACCAAAGACCTCCCTTTCCCATTTTTAATTTGTTGGTTGGATTATTTTAGCTTCCCTTGAAGTCATTACATTATGGGGCCTTGGATAATACCTATATATTTCCACTAGACCATCATGCTAAAAAAAAATTTGTGGTCCACCCAAAATATTGCAAATCTAAAGATTATGGATTTGATGAAAGATATAAATTCTAGGAGAGTTTGATGGGACAATGATCCAAGCCTATATATGGTAGGATATAATATTATAACAAAACCATTCCTTACAATAATGCTTCAAATAATAGGATTCAATCAAGTCTTATAGCTATTTTGTTAGATCATCCTCACTTCTTATTCTAGGTGTAGCATACATTGCCACTTTGAATATGCAATAATTGAATCTCTGTTATGAAGTTTTTGAAGGATATATTACGAAAGTTTAGTCTTCTTAACCATTTTTTGTTTAATTGAATGGAAGTGAACATATTAATGTCACCTCCAATTAAGTAATGTGATATAAGGGAATTTCACCAACTTCCTTAAGGGATTCCATAAAGGGTACCTTGACAGTAGGGTTAACGAGTACATAAACATTAGTGGTAGATCCTTATATTAGATATTTCTTGGTCCTAAAATTATCCAAGAGATTATTAAACCATTTAATAATTCTATGGATGGTATTACTATTACTTTACATGAATTCCAACATATCTTCACAAGTGGCAAGATTATTTGCTTATCACACTCTGTTTCTTGTAGAAATACCATAGTTGGTTTTTATTGATTGATTTTTTTCTTTAACATGTGATTTTTTATGGGTGCATTGATACCCCTCATATTCAATGTGAGAACAATCACTTGTAACTTAGGATGAGAAGGAAGGTACTTACCTTTCAAGTTGATGGCATGTCCGGAGTCTACTAAGAGTAATCTAACTTTATTTACTTTCTACTTTGTATATTTTAATATTCCATTTTACTCCTTTGCATTTACCTTAATTTCATATTTGAGATAGTTTCTAATACCTAGTCCTTCAACTTGGCTAGGGTTTTAGATTTCCTTACCAGTATTATATTTCTTCCTAGCTAGTTCTATTTCTGGCTACTAGAATTGTGGAAATTATAGATATTCCATGTGAGATTCTCCATACTCCATTAAGAGGGTTGGGATGTTGATATACATAATTTAAGTATCCATTTATAATATATGTGATTCTTCCTCAAACTCTTGAATTTCCTCTTCCTTCATATCTATTTTTTCTCTTAGATATTCAATTAGTAGTTGAGAGCATTAGGTTACTTGTTTTCATGTTGGGGTTCTCTTGAAATGTAGATTCTAATGTGGGATTTGGTTTGGTGCTAACTAATGGCTTAGATATTTTGTAGGATCTCTCTTATTCATTGGAAAATACTATGAATCTAATATTCCCATTAAGCGCCTAATTTTGGGGTCCTAGGATAAAGGCTTTTTAGTGGACTTCCTTTGATTTGGAACCTTGATGAAGCCTTCTTGATTTTCACTTTCCTACTCCACCTCAGTGTTCTCATGTATATTAAGTGGGCTATATTGTAACAAATGGTTGTGTTCATGGAATTTTTTGCATTGAAATGGAATGTTGTCATAGTCCACACGGATCCCCTATCACATTCATATACACACAAATATGAGCACATGGAGTTTCACCAAGCATTCTGTTGAGTTATGAATCTTTACAGAGGAAATTAGGATTTTTTCAATGCCTTCAAGAGTTTATCATTCCCAGAATTCCTAAGAAAATACATTTTTGTCTACACAAGGGCTTCAATGAATCTTTCCTTGCTAGGACTAAATCATTTTATCCAACATTTGAAATGTAGACTAGTCAAATTGAATAAATAGGTTCGTTCTTCAAAGATATGCTCTTTATCATCCACATAGGTGAATATTCAGGTGAATAAATACTTGGATTTTAGTTTGAGATAATTCTATCCTTCCATTTTTCCTTATACTATTGATCCATAATGTGAGGGACTTAAAGGGCCAAATCCCCATGAATTTTCTAACAACTGAATGGTCCTTCATATATTGGATGTACTCACCTAAATTATGATATGTGCCCTCATACTTCAAGTTCTCCTTCACTTTGGAAAATAATCTAATGTGTAGTTTTGTGGCTATCTTCCTCTCACCAAATGCATCTATAGTGGTATCCAATCCATGGATTGGCTCCTTCACCACCTTTTCCTTTTCCATTCAAAAGTTGCTTCAACAAGTTTCCACATCATGCCACATCCTTGACACATAATGTGCCCTTGACGAGTGGGGCATTGTGATGCTACAAATACGTATTGATGTAAAAAACCACAAAACCTCCACGCAGTAAGAACCAATCAAGGAGTAGCATAATACCTAAACGTAAAATAGTTGTAAGACACCATCATTTTTTTTTTCAAAATTAAAGATCTATATTCATATTTTGTTAGTTATAAATTAACCAAAAAAACTATATAACATTTAAATTACAAATTTGTAGTGTTTATTTTTTTGAATTAAAAAAAATTCATCGAATTTTATAAGTTACATATTTGTATAAAAATATAAAATAATAAATATTTTAAAAATATCACATTTTTTTTCTAATTTTTATATAAAAATTAATTTATAATTACCAATAAATTAATGAATAAATATTACATTTTATAGTAATGATTATAATTAACTTTAAAAATAATAATAAATAATCAATTTATTTTGCTACTTAATTTTTATAAACAAATAGAAATCTTCATAAATGTCTTTCATTTAAATTAAGACCAACCTAGATCCATCTTAACTCTAGATCTATCAAGCGCCGAGAGGGATCAAATCTTTCAAGGTACAAACCTCTTTTTTGAGTGCAAAACTTGAGGAAAAGTTTGCACTTCGAGAGATTTGATTCCTCTCAACGCTTGATAGATTCGGAGTTAAGATGGATCTAGGCTGGTTTCAATCGTGTGCGGCCAAAGAAAATCTGTCAAAGGTATGATTAATTTTATCAATAATATGTAATACGTCTAATATTAATATAATAATTTGATTCTAAATATGTCTGAGATTAATCTGCCCATTTTAATTTTAAATTTCCTTGGTTACCTCAGTTTGTTGAGATGATAAATATTGTTGATAAATCTAATGATGAAAAATGATGAAATAAATTTTTTGAATGCAAAGTGATAATGTAATAATGTTGAATGATAGGAAATGTGAATAAAACAATGTAGTCATTTACAAATAGTCTTCATTGTGATTAATCTCAAACTATTTTCTTCTACTATTCTTATTTTCACCCTTGTTACTTTTGTCATTTTTCATATCGATTATATAAAAAGGACTATTGAAATAGTCAGCCATTTAAATATGTAGCTCGAGGTGTTGTATTAAACATCATACCTTGTCTCTCTTGCTCTCCAATATTAGTAGGTTGAATTACTATAACACAAAAATCAATTTACATTGTCAATAAATTTTTGTGCTTACACTGAAATCAATGTACAATGTTAAGTCAATCACTTTAAAATGAATGTACCATCATACATCCAATTACATCAAATCAAAAATCAACATCTACACTGAAATCAATGCATTTAATGCAAGCAATCGAATAAGATTAGAAAATAGAATTTACACTGAAATGAATGCATCTAATGCAAGGAATCAAATATGATTAGAAATCAACATCTACGCTCAAATAAATGTATCTAGTGCAAGTAAGCCAATAGGATTAGAAACCAACATTTACACTGAAAACAATGCATATAGTGTAAACAATCATATAGGATTATAAATCACCATATACACCGAAATCAATGCATTTACTACAAGCAATCATATAGATTTAGAAATCATATGCATTGAAATCAACGCATCTAGTGCAAGAAATGAAATATTATTAGAAATCAATATCTACATTGAAATCAATACAACTAGTCCAAGTAATCAAATATCATTAGAAATGAACATCTACACTAAAATCAATGCATCTAGTGCAAGTAATCAAATATGATTAGAAATAACCATCTACACTGAAATCAACGCATTTAGTACAATAAATATTCTTCTCTCTCTCCCCCCTCTATCTATATCTATATCTCCCTCCATCTATCCTTCTTTGTCTCTCTGTCTCACCCCCCGAAACACACACACTCTCTCACTCCATATCTATCAATATCTATTTCCCTCCCTCTCTTTCTCTGTCTCTCTCTTCTTCCCTCTCTTCACCTTCCTTCTATATCTATATCTCCCTTTGTCTCTCTATATCACCCCTAAAATATACACTCTCTTTCTCCGGCCTATTTATCTATCATTCCCTCCGCCCCCACCCCCCCCCCCCCCCCCTCTCTCTCTCTTTCTCTCTCTCTCTCTCTCTCTATATATATATATATTCTCCCTCTCCCTCTCTTACCATTCTCTACTTCTCTCACTCCTCTCCCTTTATCTCTCTTCATTCCTCCTCTCCCCTCTCCTTCAACTTATCTCCATCTCTCCCTTGTCACTCCCCTTATCTCTCCACCTCTATCACTCTATGTATTTGTTCTTCCGTCCCATATATTTCTAGAGTTAATATATATCATGATATATTAATATATATTATAATATAACAAATTTAATATTGTATTAATCCAAAGTTATTAAGTTTAATAATGTTAATATTATAACATATTAATATAAATATTAGATTTAATAAATATAATAGACCTATCACAAGGAGTGTGCTTAACAGCACACCCATTCACCATGAATCCAAAGCCCCATGGCCAATAAATATAATAATATTAATATTAGCGTTAATAATGGTTTTTTGAATGGTATTAATAATAATCTAGCCCATGGTATTTGGCCCACAGTATTTGGCCCACACACTTGGTATGTAATTAGATGTTGATTCTAATCTTATTTGATATATTTTTATTTATTTACCATACCTCTTTTATATTTATTTATTTACCATAATTCTTTTATAAATATGATATTTGGCGTATGGTACTAATAATAATTTGTCCCATGTTATTTTTCACATCGGCTTCACCTAAATAACACGTCTTTTTTGAGTTTTGTTTTATTTATTTACCATACCTCTAGTTTATTATTTACGACACCTCTTGTTTATTTACATTTATTTACCATATAAAATGGGGTTTTACATATTTACCATACCTCTTGTTTATTTATATTTATATTTATTTACCATACCTCTTCTTTGAGTGTTTGTAAACCTCTATATATTTTAAATTTATATTGTGTTTATACATAATAATAATTAAATTGATTTTTAAATAGGCCTTATATTAGATTAAAAATGTTAAATGATAAACATTGCATGTTACATGTTTACATGTTTGCAGTTCAAACTATGCAATTACACTTGAGATTTACCCCACAATCAGCTGTAGAGCCTCTTTTTGTAAAAAAAGTGATTTTGAAAAATTATTCTCATATAATTATAAAATACCCAATCCCAACTATTTACTTATACATTGACTGATATACATTTTACATTCCACACATATTGACATTCGCTCTACCAAAAGATTCATTCTACCACCCATAATAAAAATAAATAAATTACTATACAAAATTAAAAAATAAATATATAAATAAATAACTACACAAAATATTTAAATAATATCCCTTCATAAAAAAATAGACATGACGTAATTGATTTGGACGTTGGATCTCTTGCTTAATTGGAAATTAATATATGTAATGAATTTCTCTCCATTATCGAAAAGGATTATACATCCATGGTATTCTTATAATTCCATAATGGTTTATTGAGCCTGTTACTCTTCTCCTTTTGTGCAAAGGATAAAAGATAAAAAAGTGGGGAAGTAATGATATTGGCATGTCCAAGATAACCGCATGGTATACATTTAAATCCATAGTTGTTTGTTGGGCCATTTATACTTTTTTGTAGATAAAAGATAAAAGTTTTGAAGTAGGAGTTGTTTTCAGTGTGATTTTTGGAATTTTAAATGTGAATTTAATTGGAAATTTTGAGGTGAAACTTTGAGTTGTGTTATTTAAACTGTTTTTTTTATTTTATATAGATTAAAAATTTCTAGAAAACTTTGATTATTCATGTGTTCTCCATCGAACTTGTAATTTCAATAAATTCATATCAGATTTTAAGAAAATAGACCAAAAAAACCCACGAAAAAAACTTCAAAAAATCTCAAAAAATAACTCAAACTAATATATTTACATTTCCCATTCAAAATCCAACATATCCACTGATGTCATCTGTAGGGTATGTTAAACATGAATTAAAATTCTCCAGCCTTCTATGTATTTTCCATTAATTTACACTATATTAGTGTCAAATTTATAATGTGATCTAAGGATTCCATGTACCATTAACTTTTTTTTGGGAATTTAAACAACAACTTGTTCTTGCTATGTTTTTCGTAGGGTAAAAGATATTTGATGATAAAATGTATTTGTTATTTATAACGAAGATATCACGGAGTAATTTATAGATTTAAACATGTTAATAATTGGTTATAGAAATAGTTTAATTAATATAATGATATTAGGTGAGCGTCCATATATATAATTTTTATTTTCTTATAAAATAGATTATATATATTTTTAAATATTTAAAAATAATATAAAATAAAATAATTATGCAAATATATTGTATTTACAAATTATAGATGTTATAAAATTAAACTATATGTTTTAAATATTAAAAAATAATATAAAATAAAATAATTATGAATATATATTGTATTTACACATTATAGATGTTATAAAATTAAAATTATAAAAGTAATTTTATGTTTGACAATTATTTTAAAATTAGTCAAAATATAAAGTTTGAATTAGAAGTTAAGATATAAAGATTATTCAAAGAAATTAGTTCTTTATGTAAGTTGGATATGTCTATTTTGTGGTTTTTTTTTATTTAACTAAAGAATAGATGAGGTTGAGCATATGGTTCAAGAAATGTTACAAGATAACAATATTCAATTTATTCAAAGTGATTTCTCGTTATTAGAGGTGATGGTCTTCACTAGAGGTGATGGTTATAAGAAAGGATGGTTCATGGTGTATGTGTTTAGAATATATATCACTTAACAAAATAGAAATCAAAGCTATGTTTCATATTCCTATCATTGATGAATTATTATATGAATTGCATGGAGTAATATTCTTTACCAAATTGGATCTCTATTCTGGATATCGTCAAATTAGAATGATGCAATAAGATATTACCAAAATATCCTTTAGAAGACATGAAGTTCATTATGAGCTTTTGGTTATGCCATTTCAAATTACAAATGAACCTTTAACATTTGTAGAGCCTGATGAATTCCATTTCCAAACCCTTTTTTTTTTTTAATTTGTGTTTGTATTTTTTTGATGACATATTAATCTACTACAAATATTGGGAAGAGCATGTACAACATGTTTATAGTGTCCTAAAATTATTGGAAGAGTAACAAATATTCATAAATCCTCCCAAGTGTGTCTTTGGGTTCAAGAAGTCAGATATTTGGGTCATATTGTGTCCCATGAAGGTGTCAAAATGGATCCTAACAAATTCAAGGCTATGAGAGGATGAAAAAATTCGCAATCTCTAAAAGAAACTCAAAGAATTATGAGTATTGATAAGATATTACTGTAAGTTTGTGAGTAATTATGGTTAAATAGAAGCATCTCTAACAAAATTATTGGAGAATGGAGTATTTTCTTCAACTAAAGAGGAAACAAAATCCTTCAAAGAACTTAAAGAGGCATGTGTATAACTCTTTTTCTGGTGACACTTGACTTCGAGAAAACATTTTATGTGGAGTCTAATGCATTAGGTCATGTCATTGGTGCAATTTTGATGCAAGAAGGAACGCCCCTTACCTTTGGATGTAGAAAACTTAATAAATAAAAACCTACATAGACCCATCTATGAGAAAGATATGTTGGTCATACTAGGTGTAGTTAATAAATGATGTTCATACTTTATAGGAAGAAGCTTCAAAGTAAAAACAAATTATGATAGTTTCAAGTACTTCTTGGAACAAACACTACCTTAAGAGGAGCAATAAAAATGGGTTAAAATTTGTTGCGTTATGACTTTGAAATTATCTACAAAAGGGGAAAATAAAATATTGTGGAAAATGCATTTTCAAGGAAAGATTAAGACACAAAGGGTTTACCATGCACTATTTTCATTTCACAATCTCAATAAGAAAAAAAATCAAGGATAAAATGGAAACATCATAATGACACTCTAATCTATATGGCCATGGAAGGTGATTTCCATCGCTCTCTGGAAAGTTGTAGCGATGTTTATAAGCCAAAATGGCATCCTTTGGAAGGCGAATGTTCCCCATTTGTTCTAGAAGGTAGTATTCAATCTATCTCATTCCGCTACTAGCACTTGATTATAACTAGAGAAACCATCTAGTAGCGAAGACATTTAAGACCAAGTTACTATCTAAAGGATCTATTCCATGGATGACACTAGGTAATTGTATTTATCAAAAGCCTGGTTGAGATTTCAGAAATCAACAAATAGACATATTTCACTAGACTTATTTCTATTTGGGACTAAGTTGGAAACCCAAGTGGAATTTCTGACTTTGACGATGATCTGAGCATCCAACATCTTTCTCAATTGCTTTTGGATAAGGGGTTCTAGTGTTTGATTAAATTCTACTAGAAATATGTTTCCCTTTATTTTATATGAATGACGTGTTGGATAATACGAGTATCATATGTCTTTAAATCGTCATATACCCATGATAATACATCACAGTAATATTTGAATAAGTGAATAAATGTCTATACTTCCTATGGAGAACAACATGTACTGAGGTTTACATACATATGATCTTCTTGGGTCCCAAGATTGACCTATTCAGATGATAACTTTGAGCTTTGAGTCTTCATGTTGGTTGGTCCTCTAAATTAGTTTTGCAGATCATATAACTTCTCTAGGAACACCACACCCTTAGGAAGTGTTTCCTTTTGCTACATTGGATGCATCCTGCAAAGACTGATCGCGCTCGTCCTCATCTATGGTAGCATATTTTAATACATCCACATTATAAATAACATGCAATATCTCATGTTGGTAGCTTTTAAGATGTGGTGAGACAGAGTGGATAGTATCTCGTACCTGATGAATGACCATATATAAGTCACATATTACCTTGAGAATTTATACCTTCAGATAGACAATTTTTTTCAATCCAAGGAAAAGTGCTTAATATTCGAATGTATTATTTGTAAACTCGAACTACAGATGACATGAAAGGATATTCTTCTTATTGCGTGGGTTTGTAAGCACACAACCAACTCTAGAACTATCATGAATCTTTGAACCATCAGAATACAAAGTCCTAATATCATGAGCTACTAAGATACCTCATATACTACTATTATTATTATTATGTACATCTATATTACATGTTTCATTTACACCAAGTGGAGAACAAGGAAGGAGCTCCAGCTATGCATCTAGTGGAACGGGTGATGCATGTGCCTGATAACACCCAAGGTTAGTTTAAGGAAACAATTCCCAAAAATTAGATTAGCAAAAGAAACATGCTCATTGTGGGCCTCAAGTGGTTTCAGAGTGTGTTTCATATATGGATCACTTTCTACTCTAATATGGTTATTCTTACCATTATAGGGAAGCCATAAATGTGACCAGTTTGTCACAAAGTACCCTTGCAATTTGGTAGACCAGTCTTTGTAGAGGAGTATGCCATAGGATTCTAGGATGTCCACAATTACAATATTTATACAGTGATAAACTCAATCATTTGTTTGATAATCTAATAAGCACGTTCTTAAGTTCACCAATAGCTAGGAAATGAGATATGTCCAACTATATAATTTGTTCATCGATTTCGTCCCATTTAGAGTTTATTTTCTTTAGAACAAATAATGGCATTACATTTACAAATGCACCAGATTCAACTAAACAATTATGGAAATTATAATTAAAAAATTCAAAAGTTAATAAAAATGGAGGGCAGAAAATGTTAGATTTTAATGTTACAGCATTCACTAAAGATTCAAGGGGACCAAAAGGTATACTAGACATCTTTTGAGAGGAAGAATCTCTATCACCTGTTGAGTGATGTGAAAAGGTCTAGAAAATAATCTCATGCTAGCCTGCGATTTTTGGAGCTCATAGATAGAAATGTTGGCTTGTGTTTACTTCATGTCTTACATTATGTTATAATCAATCATTTCACCTCGAGTAGGAAATGTTGAATTACCTATAGGAGTGGATTTATTTGATGCTTCTAGGATGGTGGATGTACTTTTGTTGCTAGAGGAAGTGCTCTTGGAATTAGTTGTGTTTCTATACTTTCTCTATGCATTCCGAGTGGGATTGACCAATGGTGAAATCCTTGTTATAAATTTCTCCTTTAATTTCTATCTCGTCAACTCATGTTCAGAGATGGGCCCTTTACTCCTTAAATTATATCGACTGTATTGATTCCGAGGAGGGGCCTCACTTTTTGGTGGCTCTTCAACATTCCTTTTTTTAGTGTTGTAGATATAGTGAAATGCATACTACAAGCCCAATACCTTTTTTTTATTCATCCATTGTAGGTTCTTTTGTTTCTTCTGTATATTCTACCTGCTCGTTTGTTAATAAAGATTCCACAAAATGTGCTTCCAAAGCATTCATGTTGTGGTTCCACTGAGGGCATGTCTTTTCTGAATGATATTCCTAGTGGAAAGAGAAATAATTTTCCATGTCGATACTTTCTATGTTCATCATAGCGTTCAAGCTATGGGTAGACTTAGCGGGTTGATTGTTGTGATTATTACTATTCCTTAAAAAACGAAAGGAATTGTGAGGATTTCTGATATTAGAAGCCTCGCTTGACCTTTTAATCAGTTTTGAGATTTTGTTGGTAAGCTCCTTTACCATCGTGGTCAAGCTTTCAACATCTGATGATTTCTTTTCTTTAGCCTTGCCAGTAGAAGGCTAATACTTTCTACTAGTTTCTTTAGAGTCCTTTGATTATCATTGTCAGTAATGAATCTAATCACGTGCAAGGCCTTTTCAATATTGATCACTTCCGTAAATTTTAATGCCCATGTTCCCTTTGTGTCTCTTTTTATGAATTGGAAAATGTTGCTGGGCGAGGTAGCTATGTAATAATAAATAGTGATTGTCATCCAGTTTCATTCCCAAGGGAACTTGTTCAATATGCATTTGAACTTGTGATTAAAATATTTCACTTTCTCTTTTCCCCCCATATTGATGTGTCCAAGCTCCTTCAGTAACATGGTGCAAGCCTTGTCATCAGCCAATTTCTTGAGAAATAACTTCTTAAACTCCCTCCAAGTGTAGACTGAATTGACAGGCAAACTATGGTACCATGTTGCTTCTCTACCTTTTAATGTATAAGGGAAAATTTTGTAAACAAAATCACCATACCTCCCCTCCAACACTCATAGATGCAAGTAAAAAGCGTCAAGCTGGTCTTTTGCCTTCATCTTCTTGTCACGATCATACTTTGATAGCAGTTTTTCCAGATGTATAAGCATCTTATGAAGATTGTTCGGAAGAGCAAGAGGCCCTTGGTACATCCAATCCAAGTCTTGGTCGAGCATGTTCTCGTACTAGTACTACCCTAATGGAGACACACGCAAAAGAGAAAGTCTTGTCTAACATCAAGAAAAATAGGTCACGAGGATGTGACGATCATTATAAAAATAACAACACATTTCCAAGAAGTAAGAACTGAAGTCATCAAAATAATTCAATTACTCCAGTACAGGTGAAAGAAAACATGAACCATAAAAATTCAAAGAATAGTCGTAGAAACATTAAAAATATATGTTTGAAAATTTGCTCGCCTGAAAGGCTTCGATATTAAGCAAAAGTACCAAGATACATAAATACAATGAACGCCACTAGCTCCAATAGTGGAGTGTTAGAGCCACTACTTGCTCCCCAAAAGTACTAACTCTATATCTGTAATGCCTTGTCGGAGAAGCCAAGGTTAAATGTCCTTTACATGAGAAACGAGGATGTATTTATAACTTGAGGAACGGCCTTTCACACCCTCTTAACTCTTGACTTTCCAACTTTTAGTGACCTTTGGACTTATACAACCTTTCAAATTCCAAATGACTTTTGGAATTACATATGGCCTTTGGTATTACATATATTTTGGACTTCCATGACTCGTTAGTTCATACATGAATCTTGGACTTCAACTTATTTGTCTTTACAATCATTACAAAATACATTATGACTTCCACAACATCATGTAATGAGAACATGACATGTCACTATCTTTGATGACTGGGACTAATAGTGATTGATGACATGGAATTTCTTTAGTGGTGACATGGCTTCTATGTGTATCTTTGTTCTTCATGCAACTTCAATCATTTATGTCCTCACCCTCCAAAGGGTCTTTGATCTAATGGAGTCTTTGATGTGCTTTGATCATCAAGATTCAATTGTATTATTCATTCTTTTATGCTCACTTTGTTTTTTTCTCTTTACCCGATCTTCCTCATGTGCGCTTGCCATGTTGTTCCTGGAATACCTATATGAGAAATCACTCATGACAAGCAATCATTAGCCTGAAAATCTCCTACTCTTCCATGTTTTACCCAAATTTTCTATTCATGCCTTTTCAATTCACTCAAAAGGGGAAAAAGAAGCTTTTGTGTGCATGGGCATACTTTGAAAGGCTGGAGCATTGAGAGGAGGAATCTTTGAGGCTTCAGCATGTGCTCATGCGCTTAAGAGAGGGAGAAAATGAAGGTATGGCACATGGCACAAGTCTGAAGGATGAAGAGGAAGGTTTTGGGCTTCCCTTATGCATTTTGTTCTTAAGGGAGAGATGGAGGGCACAGGGAACACTCTTGAAGTTTGAAGGATGATAGCTTCAAGCCTTTGAGGTGCGCTCATGCACCTAGGAGGCCTAGGAGGACACATGGTGCACTCCTGAAGACTAAATATTGATGCTTCATGTCTTCGAAGTGTGGTCATGTGCTCAAGGGGTCTAAGAGGGTGAAAAACACATCATGGAAGGTTGAAGGATTCGGATTAAGGCCTTTAGTGCGTGCTCTTGTGCTTAAGGAGGGCACACTTCTTTGAGTCGAAGGAATGAACTCAAGGAAGATTTAGTCAATTGAAGGGATCATTTCAGAGCAAGGAAGGGGAAAGAGGGTTAAGGAGTGCACTTTATGCTCTTGGAAGGTGTAAGGCACACTTCCGAGTAGCGAAGGATTCCCAATCAAGGCTTTAGAGTGTGAACAAGCCAAATTTTAGACATAAAACCATCCGTGACACATACCAACTCATCAAGAAAACTTATATAAACTTGAACAATGATAAATAAACATCAAAACTCCACTTTGTACACATTTCCCAAATACAACGAGTGAAAAGTGTGCGACTACAACCCAAAAGTGTCATTTTACAACAAAAAAGATGTTACAACCATGAAATGCACCTAAATATGTTCTAATCAATGCAATGACACTTAATACCATTCAATGACACTTGAAGCACATAGGATAACATGAGATAAGGTTTGGTAATCAAAGTGACACTAGGTATGATGGTGATAGTAGGCTCCAAAATTTGAATGTAGTGAAATTTTGGAGGGTGTTGTAGCAGTGACACCAACTTTCTAACAGGTTTTGACGGTGACTTAGCGATTTTATATTTCTTTCTAGATAACTCTTTTTTCAGCTACTAGAATTATGGAAATTGTAGATCTTCCAAGTGATACTCTCCATGCTCCAATAAGAGGGTTGGGATGTCAATCTACATCATTTAAGTCTACATTTCTATTTCATGTGATTCTTCCTTAGACTCTCGAAGTTCAACTTCCTTAATCTCTAGTTTTGTTCTAAGATATTGGATTTTAGTGGAGATAATTTGGTTATATTTTTCCCTTTTGGAGTTTTATACGATTTTGTTTGGTGCCAAATAAGGGCTCTTCTCTTGATTAGCATATAAAAAATCTATATTTTACGTGTGTGCCTAATTTGGGGACCCTAATATAAGGGTTTTCTTAGTGGACTTCATTTTATTCAAAACCTTGATGTAGCCTTCTTGACCCCTTCCTTTCCCACCTCAATGTTCTCATGTATATTAAGTGGGAAATATTGTAATAGATGGTTATGTTCATGGCATTTTCTGTACTAAAATGGAATGTAGTAATAGTCCAAGGTTTGGATCCATTTTATATCCTAGTAGCAAATGTTGATAGCTTTAGGAAGTGCTCCAATCACATTGATATACAGACAAATATGAGCATATGAGGTGCAATCATCCATTCTAGTTAGTTATGAACCTTTAACAAAGGAACATAGGGTGTTCTCAATGCCTTCAAGAGTCTCTCATTTCTAGAATTCCTAAGGAAATACATTTCGATACAAACAAAGACTTCAATGAATGTTTCCTTCTTAGGACTAAATCATTTTTTCCAGTATCTCAAATGTATACCAGTGGAATTGAAAAAATAGGGTCCTTCTTCAAAGATATGCTCTTTGTGGAGCCTAATTTGAGATCATTCTATCCTTTCATTTCCCATATAGTATTCACCTATCACATGAGTGATTTTGAAGAGAGCTAAATCACCATGATATTTTCAAAAACTCTATGGTCCTTTACTTATTGGATGTAGCTATCCACATTCAGAGATGTGTCGTCATCTTTTCAATTCTCGTTCACTTTGGCCAAAAAACCACTATATAGTTTTATGGCTATCTTCCTCTCATGAAATGCATCTATGGTGGTATCCAATCCATGGATTGGCTCCTTCCCTAGACCACCCTTTCAATTCAAAGGGTGCCTGAGTACAAATTACCTCATCATACCACATCCATGACACTTAATGTGTCTTGTGGAAATGAGTGGGGCAATCTCGTGCTTCAAAGAAGATGTAATAATGTAAAAAACCACAAAACCTCCAAGCAATAAGAACCAATAAGGTGTAACATAGTACCTAAACCTAAAATGGTTATAAGGCACATCATCTTTTTTCAAAATGAAAATTATATTTACATCTTATTAGTTATAAAATTTAATACTAAAACGCTAATATAACATTTAGATTACAAATTTATAATATTTATTTTTTTCAATTAAAAATATTTCTATCAAATTTATAAGTTCTATGAAAATTTAAAATAATTCATGTTTAAAAAATTAACATATTTTTTCTTCTAATTTTTATACATAATTGAAAAATCTTAAATTTTATAAAAATGATTACCGGGGCAAGAGGCTCATTGAGCCTAGAGGCTCATTCTATAGTATAAGGGGATGTGTTGCCCCTTTAAAATAAAAATACAAAATAAAAAGTATGTTCTAAAAAATAATATGTTGTAAATTAATGTGGAAAAAATGTGTAGATGTTTGAATCTTATACTTTTCAAAATAGTCTAGCAAGAGATTTAAATAAACTATTTGAAGATCTATATTAACTAATTTATGTCGATATCAACTTCATATATATTTATATATAGAAGAAAATTAAGATTTTATGGTTAAATTTTTTTATTTGGTCCTATATATACTCTATTTATATTCTATTTAGCATTCAAAAATACAAATTAAATCCTGGAAAAAAACACATTGTATTTTACACTTTAAAAATAAAAAAATTACAGATAATTTTTTTTTATACCTTTAGACTCATATTAGATCTATTCTTAAAATAAATCTTTGCTAATAATTAATTTTAAAAATAATAAGTAATTAATTTACCTACTCTTTGAATTTTTTTTTATAAACAAACAGAAATTTGATAAAGGTCGTTCATTTAAATTAAGAAGACATCAATAATTTTGAAAACTTATTCTATATAATTACAACATACCCGATCCCAAATATTTACCTATACATTAACTGATATAAATTTGACACCATTGACATTCCACACAGATTGACATCAATGCAGACCATGGTTACTGCGTGGTTACATCTCAGGTGTAACTATCACAATATAAGTAATAAGATTAATGTGGAAAAAAACCATGCTGTGGAATGAAAGTTACAGAAGCCTTTGAATTGGATTTCAGATGAAAGATCTATGGTGCGCGTTCGCCTCTTTTTCTATGAAAAAATCAGATGATCCATGCTATGCTGCGACAGCCTCTTCATTCTGATCATATAGCGTACCTTTTTCTGCCAAGTTGCAATGGGTTTTTCTGACTTTGATCTCTTAAATTGCCCATTCTCATTACTCTTCTCAGAATGCCGATCGACTTCTAAGCCCGAACCACTTCTCAACAACTTAACCGCATGCCCCTTCTCTATTTTCTCCACCGAAGGGCAGCTTTTGTCGCCCTCATCCTCAGCGATTTCCTTTCTGGCAATACTGTGATGAAGAGCAAAAACCACGGCCTTCAATGCATTATGCGGGTCGTCCTTATTCTTTATCAGAATTTCGCTAATCTCTGCAGGTGTCAAGGCTCCCCCGGCCTGTATGCTCTGCTCAACTATGGAGAACAGCTCGTGATCTTCGATTCCCAAATAATTGAACGCCAGGCATTTGAAAGCCGGGAATCCAGCGGTGGACAGCAGGATATGCATGTCCATTCTGCCGGACCGGACGAGCGCCGGATCGATATTGTTGTTGTGATTCGTGGTGAAGACTATGATGCGCTCCTCGCCACAGCACGACCAGAGCCCGTCCGTGAAATTGAGCAGACCCGAGAGCGTCACGCGGGTATCGTCTTGATCATCAGAAAAATCGACCCATTTTCTGCTCTCGTTTCGGGTTGCAGCTGGAACACGCCTGGTGGGTGCCCGCTCCGAGAGATGGGTTGAGCAATCGATGTCCTCTATGACGATCATGGATTTGTTCGCCGTTTGGATCAGAAGCGCCCTGAGCTCGGAATTGTCTGTCACTTTCGCCAATTCCAGGTCGTACACATCGTAGTGAAGGTAATTCGCCATGGCGGCGATCAGGCTCGATTTGCCGGTTCCGGGCGGGCCATGGAGAAGATACCCACGTTTCCAGGGCCGCCCGACGCGGTGATAAAACTCTTTACCCTGCCCGAACAAATCGAGGTCCGCCTTGATATTTTCCTTCAGCTCCGGGTCGAGCGCCAGCGTAGAGAACGTGGCCGGGTGCCTGAACGGCACCGCAGTCCACCGGCAGTCACGGGACCCGTAGCCGTTATTGGTATATAGCTTCCGGTCGCGGCTCCGGCTATCGAAGTCCTCCGCTTGTTTCTCCAAATGCCGTAGGTAAGCCGAGAGCACCCCGGCTCGGTCTCGTTTCTTGATTTTGAGCGTGAAGCTCCGCCTTTCCTCGAGTAAATCGTCACCCGGCGTCTCCACACGATGCGTCCACCAGAGCTTCGATCCGCGGAAGGTGTCTTCCATGGTGTGGTTCGCGGCGGGTGTGAAGGACAGGCACGTAATGTTTTTGGCCCTGGCGACGGTCACTCTCCTGGAATGGGCAGCCACATCGAGGCTGCTGAGATAGAGCTGCACGTTTCTGTAGAGCTCGTTCACCTCTACGCCGCAAGAGTAGCCATTGAATTCTGGAATCTCCAGATACGAGTTTGGACTGTAGAAATCCTTGAGAGAATTCCACCATCCCTGTAACAAACGGCGTACCTGTGTAGGTAATGCATTATGGATTACTGTCAAAAGCCCTACAAGTGACCAGATTTGTCCCCAGATCGTCATGTCGCGTGGCATTCTTTGTTATATCAGACCTGCAAATTGTTGAAACAGACATTGAACTTCGTAACCCGGTATTTTGTAGAAGTATAAATCGTTAGGTCGGCGAGAAGGATAGCTGCCATGGACAGCTTTTGGAAAGCCCGAGTAACTATTGGATGTGCTGTCATGATAGCGGTCCTACTCTCGATCAGATCATATGCGTCTCTGAGGACAATAATTTTTTTTAATCTCAGAACTCCCATGGCTGCCTTTATCAACTTTCGACTTTAGTTACGGTGTCTGTGATTATGAATATGTTTTTTTATTTTCCGTGGAACATGGATGGATCGATTGCACTGTAAACCTACTCTTCTTTCCAAACACTCCCATTTTACGGGTACGTTACAAGTGGAATGGAAATTATTTTAGGTAATTAATGTAAAGAATTTCTTATAAATCCGTGGTATTCTTATAAATCAATAGTTATCTATTGAGCCTTTTACTCTTAAATCCATGGTATTCTTATAAAACTATACTTCTTTGTTGAGCCTTTCACTTTCCTCCTCTTGTGCGAAAAGGATAAAAAGTCTTGAAGTAAAGGTGTCTACATGTCCAATTAAAAAGTCCAATACAACTACCAATATCTATTGGAAGTAAAAAGTCCAATATATCCACTAATGTCTTGTTTAGGAAATGTAAAGTAAATATCGCTTTAGTGTAATGATATTTTAGTGAGTTTAATATAGAATTAAGCCTTTAGTTAAGATTTTATTAACATTTTCATCATATTTATTTCTAGAAATAGAGATTTCATTTCTCTTTTAACATGTCTTTATGATTTTATCAATATGTTCAACCATTTTCTAGTATTTAATAGAGATATCATTCTCTATTACTCATATTTGAAGGTACAATCCGTCCTCAAGTGCCTCATTAACTCCATTTTTCCTTGTATCTGTTTAATAGAAAGTTCTAAGTTCCATACTCTTTTAATGCCATGCACACCATTTTATAATATTTAATAATAAAGTTATAATGATGTGTTATTTTGTTGAATACTTGATTTAATGTTATAGTTATGTTTGATTAATGTGATTTAATGTTATAGTTAAAGATTGATGACTATGAGTAGAAAGATCCAAAACCCACTTTCAGTATCGATTCCCTATACCTTCACTTGTAAGAATGAAAGACTAAAAAATTATAATTTCCATTTCTATTTATTGTTATATATAACCTCCCACCAAAAAATATATGATAATTAAAGAAAACATGAAAAAGAATATTTATGCTTCTCCTCTTCACACTGAAAATCAACACCATTCAATACCTATTTGAGATTGGAACCAACAGAAAAAGGATCAAGAACATTTAAAGAAAAAGTTGGTGTAAAGGATTGAGTAAACATATTAGGAAATGATTAAAAATATGATAAGGCTGAAGCGGAAGTGGAAAAATCGAATGGAGGATCGTCAGTTATAATTGATTCTTGTTAAAAATACAAATCCCACACATAACTATCATGAAAAACATATTTGCCCTTTTGGTCCTCTATTTGAGTGATGCCACCCTCATGTACTTGACCACCACTTAAACCGGTAGATTAAGAATTAAGAGAATATGAAAAAGTATCGTTGAAACAAATTAATGAGGAGAATCAAGACAAAGAGGATCATAAGGTTTAGATGATAGAGGACAAGAGGTAGATATTGAAAAAGAAATATCGTCAATTAGAGAAGATTCAAGATTTAACTTATCCACATCAATATCATGAATATGAGAGGAAGGTGGAGGTGGAACAGGTGAATCAACAATCTGATTTTCATGTTCTCTAGCCTCCACACTAGTACATGAGACTAAAGGAAAATGATGGGGGGGAAGAAAAAAGGGAGAGTAGGTTCATCCTTTGAAACTTTAAGTGTCCCAACATCAAGAAAAGTTGGGAGACTCAGAGATGATTCAAATTCAGATGGTTGTAAATAAATGTTAACTAAATAATGAAACTTTTCATTCAAAAAATCTTAATCAACATCTTCCACAGAAAATTCATAACGAATATGGAGAAAGCGATCAAGAAAATCTTCTATACACTCATCATATTGCATCCTAAGGTGATGTTATCATTGCAACAACACCCTCCAAAATTTCGCTACATTTGAATTTTGGAGCCTACTATCACTGTCGAATCTAGAGTCGCTTTGATCACGAGATGTCGTTTCGTGTTATTTTGTGTGTTTCAAGTGTCTTTGAATGGTCTCAAGTGTTGTCACATTCATCAAAACATCTTGCGATGCAGTTCATGTTCATAATATCTTTTTTGTCACAAAACGACACTCTTGGGTTGCAATCACGCACACTAAACTTTATGCACTTAGAAAATGTGAATAAAGTGGTGTTTTATGTATATTCATCCTTTCTTAAGTTTTTATAAGTTTTCTTCGTGATTTGGTATGCATCACACATGGTTCTACGTCTAAACTCATCCCGTTCACACCTTGCTTCATATTCCATACTTAAACAAATCTTTGGTTCCAACGTGGACTCATTAAGTCCAAGAGCGCATGATCACATATTGAAGCCTTGATGAGGAATCCTTCATTATTCATAGTGTACCATGCACCCTCCAAGGGCACAAGGCACATTCCTTAACCCTCTTCCCCTTCGTTACTCTAAATTGCACCATCCCAAAGACTAAGTCTTTCTTGAGCGTACTCCTTCAACTCAAATAAGTGTTCCCTCCATGAGGGGATATGCACACCCTGAAGGCCTTAAGCTTCACCCTTCAACCTTCACTAATGTACCATGCACCCTCTTGGACCCTTTGAGTGCATGAGTGCACACTGAAGGCGCAAAGCATTAGCCTTTAGCCTTCAAAAGGGCGTAATGTGCACTCCTGGACCCCCTGAGTGCATGAGCACACCCTGAAGCCTTAAAGCCTTCATCCTTCAGCCTTTAGGAGTGCGCCCTACGCCCTCCATCTCACCCTTGAGCACACAACACACTTAGGAAGCCCAAAGTCTCCCCCTTCGTCCTGCGGACTTGTGCCATGTGGCTTGCCTTGATTTTCCCCTTATTTTGAGCACGTGGGCACATGAAAAAGCCCCAAAGCCTTCCCTCTTCAACCGTTCATCCTTTGAAAGTGTGTCCATGTGCCATGAAGCCCCTTTTGTCCCTCTTGAGTCCACCGAAAAGGTACAAATAGAAGATATGCATGAAACATGGTAGAATAGGAGATTTTTAGGCTGATGGTTGTTCTTCATGAGAGTTTTGTAGATACAGGTATTCTAGAAACATCGTGGAAAACACACATGAGGAATATTAAGGAAGGAGAACAAAAAAATTAAGCTCCAAAAGAAAAAAGAACCCACTTGAATCTTGATAATCAAAGCACGCTGAAGGCTCCATTTGATTAGAGACCCTTTAGATGGTACGACACATCAACGATTGAAGTGGCATGATGAGTAAAGATAAAGTTGTAAACCATGTCACCACTGATAAAGTCCATGTCATCAGTCACTATCAGTCCAAGTCATCAATGATAGTGACATGTTATGTCTCATCACACGATGATTTGGAAGTCATGGTGTATTATTGTACTCATTGTAAAAGACAAATAAGTGGAAGACCAAGAGTCATGTATGAACTAAAGAGTCATGGAATTCCAAAAGAAATTTAATATCAAAATTCAAATGTAATTCCAAAATTCATTTGGAATTCGAAAGGTTGTAGAATTCCAATGGTCACCAGAAGTTAAAAGGTCAAGATTCAAGAGGATGTGAAAGGTCATGACTGAAGCTATAAATAGATCCTCATTTCTCATGTAAAGGAATTTTAACCTTGGATTCTCCGACAAGGCATTACAGAGACAGAGTTAGTACTTTTGGGGAGTAAGTAGCCACTCTAATGCTCCACTATTGGAGCGAGAAGTGTTCATTGTATTTATGTATCTTGGCAGTTTTTCTTAATATTTAAGCTTTTCATGCTAGCATGTTTTCACACATGAATTGTGAATGTTTCTCATACTAGTCTTTGAATTTTTATGGTTCATGTATGCTTTCATTAGTACCGGAGTAATTTAACTATTTCAATGACCTAAGTGATTCTTATTGGAAATGTTTTTTTATGTTTATAATGATCGTTGCATCCTTGTGAATTATTTCACTTGATGTTAGACGAACCATTCTCTTTTACGTGTGTCTCCATTAGGGTAGTACTATTACTCCTGTGTTAGCGACTTGATTCATTTTCCCCTTTGCAGTAAGAGAACCTTGATACATTTTCAATCGAACAATCACAATGTGCACTACCTTGCTCATTTAAAAGGAAATTTGCACTTCTCTCTCGTGCTGATAGATAAACCCAAGGCATATCTTTAAATAAATGGCAGTCATGTCATATTCCGAATGGGACTCCTACACCAACTGGTGTGAGGTCTAGTTGGGACCTTATCTTGGGGAGATCCCCTGGATGTTGGCAATTTCTAGTGCCATCAACATTCTACAACTGGAAGGAGGGAAACCATTTTTTCATGGTTGATAACTCCACATGACCAAATCATTATTCTTCTAGACAATGTAGCAACATTTTGAGCACCATTCCAACTTTGATTCCTAAAGCAGGAGGAACTTTATAGCCTGGCTCAGAACCAACTTGCGTGGTAACCTACGAGTAGATCCGAGAAATTTGACCCATAACCTATCAGTATGCTAAGGGTATCAGATTAATTCTTGGAGCGTAGAATCTTTCATATTTTTGGAAGAAAGAAGAAACAACTAGTATCGGTATATTAGTTTCTACAGTGGAAGATTTGGTCTTTGCCACTCTTAAGGAGTTGGTAGAATCCACAGACGATACAGAACATCAAGATCATCTTCCACCTTTTCACGAAGGGTACGAGAATGACATAGATGTTCTTTTTTATGACCTCTTTGATGAATTAGATGGTGAATATTCCTTAAATTCTAATAAGGAGTAAGAACACAAAGACGAGAACATGGTTGACCAATATTTGGATTGGACGGCCCAAGGGCCTCTTGCTCTTCTGGACAAATTTATATAAGATTCCAAGACATCCATAAAATTTTCTTTAAAAATATAATCCAGATAAGAAGACAAAGGCAGAAGATCACCTCAATGATTCTTACATGCATCTATGAATATTGGAGGTGAGGCATAATGATGTTTCCTATAGACGTTTCCCTTATACATTAGAAGGCAGAGAAACAACATGGTACCACAGTTTTCCCGTCAATTCAATCCTTACATGGAGGGAGTTTGAAAATTTGTTTCTCGGGAAGTTTGTTGATGAGAAGACTCATGCCATGTTACTCAAGGAGCTTGGAAGCATCAATATGGGGAAAAAGAGAAAGTAAAATATTTTAATAAAAAATTTAATTGTATACTGAATAAGTTTCCCCCGAGCATGCAACCACATGATTCAATAACTATTGATTATTACACAATTGCCTTCCCCACCATCATTTCCCAATTCGTGAAAAGAGCCACAAAGGCGACATTAGCATTAAAATTTTCGGAAGTGATTCCCATCGAGGAGGACTTGCGTGCGATTGGAGTTATTATGGATGATGACGAATGAAAGGAATCCAAAGAAACTAGTATGAAGTCACAACCTTCTTCTAGTAAATCTAAAGAAAAGGAAGCATCAAACATCGAAATCTTGACCAGGATGGTGAAGATAATCATCATTGAAATATCAAAGCTAAAGAAGAGGTCAAGCGAGACTTTGACTAGTAGCAAGCCCCCCAAGTCCTTCCCTTTTCAAAGGAGTAATAGTAACAACAACATTCAACACGCCAAGTCTACACAAAAATTGAATGTTGTGATGAATATAGAAAGTATTGGCATGGATAATTATTGTTATTTCCATCAAGAATAACATTCAGAAAAGGAATTCCCTTAGTTTAATCACAACATGAACATGTTGGCTACACACATTGTGGATACTCTATTAGCAGATGAGCAGACATAACAAACAAAAAAAATAGAAGAATCTTCAGTAGCTGAAGAAAGTAAAAGTGTTGGACAAGTAGTGAATGCATATCACTGTATCTACAACGTTGACAAGAAGAATGTTGAATAACCACAAAATAATGAGCCCCCCCCTCAAAACAAAAATGATCAATACAGTTTAAGGAGTGAAGGGCTCATCTCTGAAGAGGAATTGACAAGACAAAAATTAAAAGAGAAGTTTCTAAGAAGAATATCACCACCCTTAAATCCTGCTCAAAATGCACAAAGTAAGTTTGGAGATGCAAATAAGTCCAAGAACACTTCCTCCAACAGTAAGGGTAAGTCCAGCACTTCATAAGTGTCGAATAAACCCACTCCTCCAAACACTTCAACATTGCGTGCTATTGGTGAATCTATTGATTATAAGATAATGGAAGATATGAAGAAGACATGAGCCAACATTTCTATCTATGAGCTCACAAATATTGCAGGATAATGTGAGCTTATTGTCTAGACCTTTTCACATCCTTCAACGGGTGATATAGCTTCATATTCTCAAAAGGTGTCAGGAAGGCAAATCTTCTAGTTCCCTTGAATTTGTAGTGAATTCTTTAACATTAGAAGCTAACACTCTGCACACTTTTTTTTATTAACGTTTGAAATTTTCAATTATAACATCCAAAATTGTTTAGTAGACTCTGGTTCATCTATAAATCTAATTTCTTTACCTATAGAAAATAAAATAAATGCAAAATGGAGAAAATCGATGCACAAATTATTCAGTTGGAGAGGTCTCTTGTCCAGGGCATTGGTGATCTTAGGAATGTGCTTATCAAATTATCAAAATATGATCAATTTCACCAATGCATAAATATTTTAATTGTGTACATACCAGAAGCATATGGTGGGCTTCTTATCAGAGAATCGTCTAGCAAATTGCAAGGGTATTTTGCAATGGACTAGTCACATTTATGGCTTCCATATAAGGGCAAGAATAATCATATTCGAGTGAACATTGAGTCGTACATGAAACACATCGTGACACCATTTGAGGGCCACAACAAGCCTCTTGATTTTGCTGATATGATTTTTAGGAATTGTTTCCTTGAGACTAACCTCGGGTGTTACGAAGCACAACCATCACCCATTCCACTAGATACATAACTAGAGCTCCTTCCTTTTCCTCCAAACATGTAATATAGATGTACATAATAGTAGTAATAATATCAATAGTAGTATAGGAAGTAGTTGAGTAGATCATGATATTTGGAATTTATATTTTGATGGTTTAAAGATGTGGGACAATTCAAGTGTTGATTATGTTCTTACAAACGCACGCAAAAAAAAACATATCCTTTCATGTCATCTTACATTCTAGTGTACCAATAATACCAAAGAATATGAAGTACTCTTACACAGATTAAAGAAATTTGTTGACGTGAAGGTAGAAATCCAGAAGGTAAATAGTGACTAATAGGTGGTCACTGATCAAGTATGAGATACTATACAATGTGTTTCACCGCGTCTTAAAAAATACCAACATGAGGTGTGGATTTTGATCAATCATTTCAAAGATTTCAATAGTATTTTTTTTCTTAGACTTAGAAATGCCACATCAAATGCATTAGAAAATGAAACTGCTAGGATGTAACCATTGAAAAATGTTTTTTCTATTGAAATTGTATATAAACCATTTGTACTAGAGAATGTCACTAACTTGTGTGTTTTCAATCACGACCAACAGATACTGAACTTTATGGGTAGTGATAAAGTATTCAGAGATGTTTCCATAGAGGAGGATGATCATGATCAGGATCTGTAGGAAGAATCTAATGACATTAAAGTAAAAACTATGCCTAAAGGTGTAGTGTCCCTAGAGAATTTATCAGCGGACGTGTGTATTTGATCATTGTACATGTATTGTTATTTTATATGTTGAACATGGGTATGCCTCCCTCAGTAGAGATATCATGATGTAATATGTTGTAACAAATAATGATCTCACTGATTGTTCTTGATCCTGACTTGTCAGAAGGTAAAGAACTTTAGTCATCATATGCCATTTCAAACTTTGAGATTTAGGGGAAAATATGTTATAGGCCATTTTGTCACATCTAGTTGATAGGCCTATTAACTGGATCAATCAACATCCTTTTACCCCTTATCATCACATTTTCACAAATCCTTAAGCATGACTGTCCCTAATCCCAATTTTTTTGCCTTTAACTTCTTCATTTCAGTAATTTTAGGGTCCAACACACCCTAGCCCTTTAAGAGACTATGTTCACCAGTAGGTTGACCCTCTCTGGACCTGCATTGATCACCACGACGTTGCTCCTTGCTACGGGTGCACTGATTCTAGAAATTCGGAAAAAATAAAAATAATCCCAAAGATTCCTCTTCTAGAAGCTTCCAAGAGTAATTACAATCATTTACCTTAAATGAAAGTCTTGAAAATTATCCTATCCTACCTTGGATATTTCACCCCTTACCCCTTTAGCTCATCCTCCCATCAAGAGTAGGTCTCAATCCTAGATTGATAAATGGATAAGAATTCCTAACCTATCATTCTCTTCTATATATTTAATATCATCCAGAAGCTAGGGGTTGGATTTTAGAGATAGCTTCTACACTCATGCTCCTATTGTGAGAGTCATTATTCCATGCATTAGGTTGCTATATAGATACACTTTGTGACAAGGAAGGTCAAGTCAACTTGGAGGAGCTCTTCCACAAGATCAACTTTATATTTGGTTGTAACTCTCTCCATTTCTATTAATAAAAAGAGTTCATTGTTTTCCTATATATGATGTTATTATTTCATGCATTTCAATACCATGTTGATCTATTGAATGAAGTGATTGGATGATGCTACATAGATGTCGTAGATCTTTGGCTTGTGCTGTCTAATTGTGCAAGTTCTAATTATAATGATTGGAGCTAGGATTAGAGCATACAAGTTAATAGAGGAATGAAGCTTACGATCTATTCCAGGTGGAATTTATCCCATTGTCCATTTACTTTAAAGAAAAAATTGGTTTCTTTGCTTTCTATTGTTCTAGACTAGGCCACCCAATCTAAGGAAGATACGTTTGTCCACAGTCGTAGATTCTATATAAAAAATTATCTCTTATAGGCCATTTTTTCACATCTGGTCAATAGGCCTATTGACTATATCAATCAACATCCTTTCACCCTTTATCATCACCTTTTCACAAATCCCTAAGCATGACTCTCCCTAATCCCAGAGTTTTTGTGTTTAACTGCTTCACTTAAGTGATTTTAAGGCCCATCACATCCTGTCCCTTTAGGATACTATGCTCATGAGTAGGTTGACCTTCTCTGGACTTGCGTTGATCACCAGTAGGTTGCCCCTTGTTGGGGGTTTGGTGATTCTAGAAATTTAGGAAAAATAAAAAGAATCTTGAAGCTTCCTCTTCCATAAGCTTCCAAAGGTTGTTCTAACCATTTACCTTGGATGAAAGTATTGAATCCTATCTTATCCTACCTTGGAGATCTCATCCCTTATCCCTTGAGCTCATCCTCCCATCAAAAGTGGATCTCAATCCTTGATTGATAAATGGATAAAACTTCCTAACCTCGATTGATAAATGGATAAGAATTCCTAACTGGTCATCCTTTCGTATATATTTACTACCATCCACAAGCTAGGGGTTGAATTTTGGAGATAGATTATACCCTCATGTTGTTGTTGTGAGAGTAATTATTCCATGCATTAGGGTGACATAGAGATACACTTTGTGAACAGGAAGGACAAGTCAACTTGGAGGAGCTTTTCTACAAGATCAACTCTATATTTGGTTGTAACTCTCTCCATTTCTATTAATACAAAGAGTTCGTTGTTTTCTTATATGTGATGTTGTTATTTCATGTATTTCAATAACATGTTTATCTATTGAATGAAGCGATTGGATGATGATACATAGATGTAGTAGATCTTTGGCTTTTGTTGTTTGATTGTGCAGGTTCTAATTATAGCAATCGAAACTAGTATTGGAGCATATAATCTAAGAGAGGAATGAGGCATATGACAGATTCTAGGTAGGCTTCATCCCATTATCCATTTATTTTAAAGAAAACATTGGTTTCTTTTGTTTCTGTGGTTCTAGACTAGGTCACCTAGTCAAGGGAAGATACTTTTGTCCGCATTCATAGATTCTATATAAAAAAAATATTTTTTATAGGCCATTTTGTCATATCTCGTCAATAGGCTCATTAACTATATCAAAAAACATGCCTTTACCCCTTACCATAGCCTTTTCACAAATCCCTAAGCATGACTCTTCCTAATCCCAGTGTCTCTACCTTTAGCTACTTCATTTCAGTGATTTTAAGGCCCAACACACCCAGACCCTTTAGGAGACTTCATTCACCAACTGGTTGACCTTCTATAGACCTGTGCTGATCACCAGTAGGTTTCCCCTTGTTGGGGCTGCACTAATTCTAGAATTTCAAAAAAATAAAAATAATCCCGAAGCTTCCTCTTCCAAAATATTCTAGAGGTTGTTATAACCTTTTACCTTGGATGAAATTTTGGAATCCTATCCTATCCTACCTTGGGGATTTCATGCCTTATCCCTTGATCTCATCCGCCAAAGTATGTGAACCTCGGTACTTGATTCTCTCCACACGAATGATAGGAATGTATCCACTTATTTAGATAGTACCTTTATGTGTTCACATGGACATATGATGATTTGAAGACTTATGACACTTATATTATCCAGCACATCATCCCTATAAAAGAAGGGGTGAAATTGTTCTAGCAGAAACTATAGAAAGTTCATCTAACATTGGAACCCCTTATACATAAGGAATTGAGAAAGTTGTTGAATGATTGGATCATATTTCAAGTCAGAAATTCTATGTGGGTTTCTAATCTAGTCCCAATCAAAAAGAATTCTAGAGAGATAAGATTATGTGTATATTTCCACAACCTTCATGAGGCTTCTGATAAATATAACTATCAAGTGTCATCCATGGAGTGGATACTCTAGACAATATATGGGTCTAAAATGTTTTTTCTACTAAATGGTTTCTCTGGTATTAAGAAAGTGTTAGTATAAGAACCAAACAAATTACAAAATACCTTCCTGACCAAATGCGGAATATTCACTTTCAAGAGGATGCCATTCAAACTTATAAATGTAGGTGTGACTTTCCAAAGAGAAATGGAAATTGCTTTTCGTGGCTTGATAGGTCAGAGAGTTGTTGTTTATTTGGGTGATGTTAATGTGTTCTCCAAGAAAATATTAGACCACATACGTCATATGAAACAAATATTCAAGAAGTGTTGAAAGTACGAGATTTCTCTTAATCCCAAGAAGAGCACCTTTGATGTGTCTAAAGGGATCCTACACAGATAGATCATCACAAAGAGTAGAATTAAGATTCGACCTGAGAGGGACAAAGCCATCATGTAGATATTATTCCCTTTGAATAAGAAATCCATGTTGCCTTTATTAGCAAAAATTAATTTCTTGAGAAAATTCATCTTCGATTATCCATAGATAGTCAAGCCTATATAGGTGGTGATCAAGAATAAGTAGTATACAAATGGGATAAATGGGAAAAGGATGCCATTTCTCATATTAAGTGGCCCATTGTTGATGCACCCATGTTATTTAGTTTGGACTATGGCAAAGATTTCTTGCCCTATATTTTTTCTTCATATTCATCGATTGCGGTTGTGTTGACTGAGAAAGATATTGAAGGAAATGAGCAGCCTATCTCATTTATGAGTGCTATTCGACAAGGACCCAAATTAAATTATCCTACCATTGAAAAAAAGACATATGTAGTGTACAAGGCAATTAAATATTTCAAGCCCTATCTATTAAAATCTCACATAATTATATTTGTACCTCATCCAACAATAAGTACATTGTTCATGTAACAAGAGCTGGGTGAGAAGAGGGCTAGTTGGATGACCTGTCTTCAAGAATATGACTTGGAGTTAAAAACACTTCATACCATAAAAGTTCGTCGCCTATGTAAGCTAGTTGTCAAAGCAAGAGATGCTCTCAATCAAGATCATTCAGGATGGGAGTAGCAGATTGAAATTTATAACATTAAACATGTTCCTCAATCCACATCTACAGCGCCATGGTATGCAGTTCTACAAAAATTTCTAGAGAACGGAACCTTTCCCTTGTACTTATCGAATAAATAGAAGAGGTTCATTCATTTAAAATCTCTATCTTACCACCCGGATGTGGGTGGTATTAAGTCTCATTTATGACAAGCCGCATAACACAGGCAGCTGGCTTGGCAGACGGCAGGTGGATCGTTTGCAAGGTACGCGTAGCAGGTGGGCAAATGGTCTTAAGCACAGGTGAATTCAATTCCGGGCAGTCTCAAATGTTGGTCTTGCAGTCCGGCATTAATGCAAGCATGCATGATTGGCAGATAATTTGGTTTATAGACATGGATCTGTTCACTACGCCTGTTTCAGTCATTGGAGCGTTTCATAGCGAGGCAGAGCTGCTTCAGTACCCTTGTCTGGCGTTCCGAATCTGGCTGTTAGCGTGGGTCTGTAAATTCTTTGAAGCTGTCTGCGTTCCTCAGGTAATAGATTTACTTTGTCCTCAGGTTATAGACTTACTTTGTCACAATCCCTCTGCTCGTCAATTCGTGCTTCTGAAGATGCCTCGACGTCGAGGTGTTCCCCGCAGAGGCAGTCATACCGGGAATAGAGGCCAACCTTCTCGCCCTGTTCCTCAGAATGTTATCCCTATTGCCTCAGCATCCCCTTCTTCTCCGCCTCTGGAACAAGCTAGGCCCATTCCGAACAATTCATTCCAGACCTCCAGATTCACTTTTCAAAGTCGGCTTAACAGGCCTGTTTTGACAGCAAGTATCACTATCATTCTCGCGGAGGAAGACAGTAACCAGGTCAGCTCGGCTACAACTACCCCCTCTCAATCTCAGGGAGACAGTGTGCTTCTCGGGGACCTGACAGGGATGGTGTTCCAGGCAGACAACCAGCAAGATGTTGGCCATGTCTCGGAGGTGCCGCAACAACCCGTGGATCCGGCTCAAAGTGATATTCTGCCTTGCGGCCCGACTCAGTGTGCAGGCGGTATTTTAAACTTGGTGACCACTCCTGATGGTGGTGCACCAGCATATGATGACAGTGGTTTTGTGACCTGGGTGGCTTCTTCCAGCCAGGCGGACAAGGAAATACCAGATTCACCAAAGCATGCAGATTAGAACTGTTTCCTCGCTGTCGGGTGGTCTAAGCAATTTTGGTTATGTGTCGTCAATTTTGAGGTTAGATATCTCTGTTTGGTTCATACTCTGGCTACAGAGTGTGGCCAATGTCATTCCAGTCTCTGTTTTTTGTAATAGAAATGGCTATGATAGTTGCTTCTCAGTTTTTGTGGTCAATGAAGGGCATGATGAACTTAGTCTGGGCAATTTATTTCAGCATGTCAGGGCCCGAACTAAAAATTTTGTAGTGTGTTTTGTAAATTCGACATTAAGCCTGAATTGTAAGGCCTCTGAGTTTTTGGTAGAGGAATGGCTGCGGCCTCCTCTGAGGTACTAACCTCTTTGTATATACTTTTTATTTTTCTTTAATAGAATTAGCATTTATGGAGAAAAAAAAAATCTCTATCTTACCAATAAGTTCATGGGGTGCTCTTTCGGAAGCACCATAATAGTGTCTTGCTAAGGTGCCTTAAGTTGTAGGATACAGAGAAGGTCCTTAAAGATTTACACAATGGATTGGTATGTCGCCACTATGCGGATGACACTATATCACGTAAGGTTATGAGGGTTGGATATTATTGGTCCAATTTATTTACGGATGGTCACGCTTATGTCTGCAAGTTCCAAGCATGTCAGAGATGGAGTCTCAAGGCTCAGTACTCACCCCTGACCTCCTGAGTTGTGCAACTGCGCTATCCCTAAGTTTGTCTCCTAGCTTGCCACTCGGTTCTGGCTCAACCAATGGTTATCATGAAGCATGTTAGAATAGGGGTTTATCAGAATGATTTTGTCTTGTCATGAGTAGATTGCAGTTGTAGGTATTCTATCATGTTTTGACAAGATGATGATGAAGAAGATGGAGAAGGAGACTTGGCTAGAAGACACCTTTGTAGTTGTGGAAACAATTTGATCAATCAAGGGAGACAAAGGGACACCTAATTTTGACAACAAATGAAGATAAAGATCACATTGAAGACTCCTTATCATCAAGCCATGTGGAGGAGGAAGAAGAAGAGCATGTTCCATCTCTCAAGAAGACAAAAAGAAAGAAGCAACAAAGAGTTTCTTGACACTTCCATGTCATCATGAAGTCCATGTCATCAGTTTCATGTCATGAGTCATCATGTGCCACATCATATTGCAGATTATGTAAATTCAGTATTTGAGAAATGTAACGTAAAGTGTAAGTCCACGAATCATCCATGTAATGTGAATATTCATGTAAGGAAGTTTAAAGGTCATAGAGAAGTCAAACCATCATGAGGATAGTCCAAGAGTCACAAGGGAGGTAAACCATCACCCCATTTGTTATATATACACCCTCATTTCTCATGTAAAGGAGTTTTCACCTTGGCTCCTCCTACCAGGAATTAGAGATGAAGATAGTTCTTTTGGAGGAGCAAGTGGTTGTTGTAACACTCCACTATTGGAGCTAATGGTCTTCATTGTCTTGATGTATCTTGGAACCTTTATGTAATTTCATAAGCTCGTTGAGCTAACACACTTTCATGTGTGTGTCATAAATATTTTAAGGCTATTCTTTGAAATTTTGTGATGTATGTTGTTTTCATATATGCTAAGGAAATTAAACTATTTCGGTGGTTTTGGTACCTATCTTGTTGAGGGTGTGTTGTATGTTTTTTAAAAGTCATTTCTTCTAAGTAAACTATTTCGCTATTTGTTGAATAATTCATTCATACTTATATGCTCGTGTGTCTTTTATATATTTGTACTATTACTTGTATTTAAAAGGCTCACTTACCTTCCCCCTTTCGGTAGAAGAACCCTGATACATTTTACAGTTGAACATTCCACAAGGCATACTCACTTCCTAATCTAAAATTACATGTGTATTGCTCTCTCTTTTTGACATTGAAGCCAAGGAATATCTTTAAGAATATATGGCATCCATGCCTTATTTCCATAAGGGCTTCCACACCAAACATTGCGAAGTCCAATTGGGACTTTTCATGAGAGAGACCCCTTTGCATGTTGGTGGTATCCAGCACCATCAACAGGTAGATTAGTGCCTACAAATTAGTAGAGGGGATTGGTGTCTCATGTAAGTTGGTACCTATAAATTTATGTAATAATAGGTTTATGCCTACAAGATCATTCATATAAAGAAGTTTTGTGGTTTTCTCCCTTAAGGGTTTCCCTGTATATCTTGTATTACTTATTTAGTTTATGAGATTGATGTTTTATGATGTTTGAATAGCTTTAAATGAGTAAAAATTGTTACTATACTGATTCACACCCCCCTCTCAATATAATTGTGAATCCAACACCCTCTGCATATCCAGATTCTTTAGGAAAAATTATTGTGTAAGATTGGATTAAGATTGTTGGAGATGAGATTGGAAATGTTTTTGTAAATAACATTTCAAAACATTATGGGTATATATTTATTGTAAAATTGAGGATTATGCTTTTTAGGAACAAAAGTGATGAATGTAGAATAAAAGCATGTAGTAGGCAACCTAAACTCAATATATTTCCAAACATTATCTTCAATAATTGATCAATAGATTGAAGTAATTCCATAATGAAGCCATCAAGTACTAATTCTTTATTGATTCCCATTGAGTGCACCATAGTTGTTACCTATTATAAATAAATAGTATGGAAGAGACCTTAATTTCTCAAGAGAGATCAAGAGGGAATAAGACCAATATAGAGTCAGTGATTTCACATTCACTCATCTCTAGTTCAATTATGATCTGACTAAAATGTTCCTTTAGTTACTACACTATTTCATCATACTTTTCAAATCCTCTCCTTTTTGAGGAATTCAAACAAGAGATTCGACTCTGGTTTCTTCTATTGAGGATGGACTTGTGAAAAAATTTGAGTTCATATCACCTTTTTTGAGCCACTAGATCTTATCGTTTTTCTTCCACAATAGTTTTTCCTTGTATTCCTTGTTTGTGATTTCCTACAATTGGTGCATCCTTTGATATTCCTATTCCATTTTTTGTCCATTCATAATTATTCTTGCTTGAAGGGCCTTTATATTCTCCTTAAGTGTTTGTTTATCAAATACATTACCAGATACCTCTCTTTTCCATTTTTTATTTTTTGGTTGGACTCTTTTAGCTTCTCTTGAATTCAATATATGATGGGGCCTTGGATAGTACCTATATATTTCCACTATATCATCATATTAAAACATAATTATGTGTGGTCCACCCAACATATTTCAAATCTAAAGATTATGGCTTTGGTGAAAGATAGAAATTCTAGGAGGGTTTGATGGGAAAATGATCCAAGCCTATATAAGGTAGGATATAATATTCTAATAACATAATTCCTTAAAATAATTGTTAAAATAATAGGATTTGATTAAGTCTTATAGCTATTTTGTTAGATCATCCTCGCTTCTTATTCTAGGTGTAGCATACATTGCCACTTTGAATATGCAATAGTTGAAGCTTTGTTATGAAGTTTTTGAAGGATAGATTACCAAATTTTAGTCTTCTTAAACATTTTTATTTAATTTAATGGAATTTAACATATTAAGGACACCTTCAATTAAGTAATGTGATATAAGCGAAGTTCACCAACTTCCCTAAGGGGTTCTAGAAAGGTTACCTTGATAGTCGGGTTGACGGGTACATAAACATTAGTGGTAGATCCTTATATTAGATATTTCTTTATCTTAAAATTAGCCAAGAGGTTATTAAACCATTGAGTAATCTATGGATGGTATTACTATTATTTGACATGAATTCCAACATATCTTCACAAGTGGCAAGATTCTTTACTTGTCACACTTTGTTTCTTGTAGAAATACCATAGTGGGTTTTTCTTGATTGATTTTTTTATTTAACATGTGATGTTTTCTATGTGCATTTAAACCCCTTATATTCAATGTGAGAACAATCATTTGTAAGTTAGGATGGGAAGGAAGGTACTTATCTTTCAAGTTGATGGCATGTCCTAAGTCTACTAAGAGTAATCTAACTTTATTTACTTTCTACTTTGTAGATTTTCATATTCCTTTTTTCTCCTTTGAATTTAGCATACTTTCATATTTGATAGAGGTTCTAATATCCATTCCTTCAATTTGGCTAGGGTTTTAGATTGCCTTACTACTTTTATATTTCTTCCTAGCTAGTTCCATTTTTGGCTACTATAATTGTGGAAATTATAGATATTCCAAGTGAGGTTATCCATGACCGCTTAATAGGGTTGGGATGTTTATAACCATCATTTAAGTATCCATTTCTAATATATTTTATTCTTCCTCAAACTCTTGAAGTTCCTCTTCTTTCATATCTAGTTTTTCTCTAAGATATTCGATTAGTAGTTGAGAGCATTAGGTTAGTTGTTTTCCTTTTGGAGTTCTCTTCAAATGTGGATTCTAATGTGGGATCTAGTTTGGTGCCAACTAATGGCTTAGCTATTTTGTAGGGTCTGTCTTCTTCATTGGAAAATATTACAAATCTAATATTTCCATTAAGCGCCTAATTTCGTGGTCCTAGGATAAAGGTATTTCTAGTGAATTTCCTTTGATTTGGAACCTTGATGAAGCCTTTTTGATTTTCACCTTACTTCCCCACCTCAGTGTTCTCATGTATATTAGGTGGGGTATATTATAATAGATGTTTGTGTTCATGGAATATTTTGCAGTAAAATGGAATTTGGACATATTCCATGTGGATCTCCTGTCACATTCATATACACAAAAATTTGAGCATATGGAGTGTAACCGAGCATTCTAGTGAGTTATGAAATTTTGAAAAGGAACTTAGGAAGTTGTCAATGCCTTCAAGATTTTCTCATTCCCAAAATTCCTAAGAAAATACAATTTGGTCTAAACAAGGGCTTCAAAGGATGTTTCCTTGCTAGGACTAAATCATTTTATCCAATATTTTAGATGTAGACTAGTCGAATTGAAGAAATAAGGTCCTTCTTCAAATATATGCTCTTTATCTTCCACATAACAGAAGATTGAGGTGAAGAAACACTTGGATCCTAGTTTGAGATAATTCTATCCTTTTATTTTCTTCATATAGTATTGATTCATAATATGAGGGACTTAAAGGGCCAAATCCCCATGAATTTTCCAACAACTCCATGATCCTTCATTTTTTGGATGTAGTTACCTACATTCTAAGATGTTCCCCTGTACTTTAGGTTCTCCTTCACCTTGGCCAAGAATATAATTTGTACTTTTGTGGTTGTATTCCTCTCACCAGATGCATCTATAGTGGTATTCAATCCATGGATTGGCTCCTTCTGTGCAACACCTTTTCCATTCAAAGGTTTCCTCAACAAATTGCCGCATCATGCCACATCCTTGACACATAATGTGTCCTTGACGAGTAGGGAATTGAGATGCTTCAGAGAATATGTATTGATGTAAAGAACCACAAAACCTCCAAGCAATAAGAACCAATCAAGGAGTAGCATAGTACCTAAACATAAAATAGTTGTAAGGCACCATCATCTTTTTGTTTTCAAAATTAAATATCTATATTGACATTTTGTTAGTTATAAATTAATATAAAAGAAACTATGTAACATTTAAATTATAAATCTATAGTGTTTATTTTTTTGAATTAAAAATAATTCATTAAATTTTATAAGTTACATATTTATATAAGGGTGTCGATAGAAGAGGCCGAAGACCCAATGATCAAGAGGGGTGATCATTAAAATACTATCAAACCAAAAGTATTGGAACTCTTCCCACCAACTCACCACCCACTACTCATTTCATGTGTGTGTAATCGTGTGGTAAGCATATGATGATTTCATTAGTGGAGTTTTGCAATATAATCATGGTTACCAATGCGAAACCTTGACACTACCCACTGCTGATCGCTATAAAATGTGTCACATTGTAACATGAACATGAGCTTTCTAACAAGGGTGAGAATGATACAACCATGGTTTTGAGAGAATTTAACCCTATCGTATCCCACCCCCACTACCTGATCCTAGGTTACTTCTTAAATGCCATGATCAATAATACAAATGAGTAGCCCTCTAGCTTAGCATGGGCCTAAAACTACATGTCCAACTATGATGACTTGTCAGGGTCAATGATTTCCAATGGAGGCCATATGGGCACTAGATGACTAGTTTCAAGATATAACCTCTTTTAAGCCTATCTTTAATCGAGCATATTTTTATATCTAAGACTCAGTTTGGGATAAAATTTATATCACTAAAAAAATCTCAACAATTTGAGTGTGATGTTGATGTCAGAATATAATTCCACGGACTTGAGTGAAGATCCATTATGTAACCCCATCTTTATGACAGACCTTGGGGTCATGTTAAAGCAAGAAGGTAACAACTTCTACTGCTTGTGGTAATATTAAGGGGTGGGAGTGCGGTTACATAGTGGTATTAGAGCCAAGGTTTAACACTTCCTTAATAGAGAAATTTAGAATCATTGGCTAGAATGGTTGGGCCTTGAAATAGAAAGTTATAAGCTTTTGATATAAAGCGTTATTGCAGGAGAAAATGTTCAATATTGGACCTTTGGGATTAAATTTTGGAGCTCTTTTACATAGTGATATTAAAACCAAGTTTCAATACTAGACATTTGGGAATGAAATTGATTAGAGTGTTGGATAAAATTTAAATTGTCATTTTAATTGCTAGATGTGTGTTGATTTTAGACTTTCGACTGACATGGATACTAAATTTGATATAATGTTAATGTATTATTTTGCTTTATAACCTACATATTGACATGGGATTTGATTTTGCAATCAACTTCATGGTAGAATTATGAAGTGCAAGTATGCCAAGGTGATGAGAGAATATATTTGTTTATGATTGAATTAGCTAATAGTTGTGTGTGTGTAATAAAATACAAAGATATAAGAAGACACAAATTTATAGCAGGGAACAAAAGGAATGAGTAGAAATTTGGCAGAGAAGAACATGCATAGATCCTACAATCATCATGAAGAGGACTCACTTGGAAAAAGGTCAAAGAAAAATTCTCCTAATTGGATAAAGACCCTTAGGAGTTTGAAAACTGAATTGAGAAGTTTCAAAGAAGATAACGAAAATATCATCTAAGCATAAGAAATACAGTGAGAGGTGAATGCAATGATCTTGTAGCGTTTTTCAGATTTACATGGAAAAAACAACATGACCTTGGTGTCATCTATCTATCCAGGCACAAATCCAAGCAAAGCTCATATGAAACACAGAAACATGGATTGGAGACCAATAGGGAAGAAGGTAGAAAGTCAAGAAAATGACACATGCAAGAAAGTGAAGGCATAGTGAGGGGAGGAACCCCAATTAGCACTCTAGAAATGGAGTAAAGCTACCATGATTAGTTGCCTAGGGATGCAACCAGGAGACACCATTAGTAAAGGAGGAGTGAGAAAATATCAATGTTAGGTGACTTGAAGAAAGTAAAGCCTCATACCTTTGATGGAGAAATTAAGAAGGAAAAGGAGGAAAAATCCTAGTTGTTGGGAATAAATAAACAATTTAGATTCCATGAATACTCTCAAAACATGAAGCATAGAGTAGCCATTTTTAGTACAAAGGGAAAATATGTCATATGGTGGGAAGACTTGAAAAACGTCAAGGTATTTTGAGAAAAGGAATTATCACAAAGGAAATTTGAGAAATATTTGTTGAAAATAGAAACAAGAAATGATAAAAATAGAATCCAAAATATTCCAATTTTAATTTGTCCTTGAATTAAAATTGTGAATTAAAATCGAATTTAGTCTCACCAACTACTTGGAAATAATTAATTAATCCGTTCTGGACTAATTAGTTGGAGAAATTCAAGTTAGAAGTCTTTCTGAAGTCATGTAACAGTTATCCCTTAAATTAAGGAGATTATCCCTTAATTAAGGAGATAAGATTGAGTTATATTTGAGTTATAATTAGTTACCTCAGTTTACTGAGTTAAGTCCAGTTAAATTAGTTCCAAACTATTTGAGGAACTAATTGTGAGTTATCAGTCAGTTCATGCATGCGTGCACTCAACAAGTGTAGTCTAGATAACTTAATATTCCCTCATCAGAAACTCATGCATGTCTATTTTGAGAAAGGCCCAGTTGAGATTAAAGTCAAGGACAATGTACTATCAGTTGCATGTTTTCTCATATAAAGGAAACTCATGCATGCAGTCAAGGCAAGGTTCCTTGAGGATTGCGTAGTTCGAACAGTGTGTTAGAACAACGTGTGAGAGCAATGTTACACTGGGTGAAGGACATCATCCCAGAGGAACTGTGCAAGGAAATAGGAGCTTGGAGGGCAAAGAGGAAGGTTTGTGAGAAGCTTTAGTTGCCTATGAGCATCCAGGAGTATTGTACTGAGAGTTGGATAGTTGTGAGAGCTAAGGCTTTGTATAATTCTGATGTATTTCCACCTTGTATGATAATACAGATAGTGGGGTTTCTAGCTGAGGCTTCCCCCTAAGTATTTTATGTGTCTCATGTGCATTGATTCTTCTTCTTCTGGTTATATGTGTTCAACTCGATCTTGCTCAATCTTTAAGCTTCCATAAAGCAAATTGATAGTAGAAGTAGGTTATAGTATTTTTCTTTGGTATATTGCATTATCGAGTTAATCTACAGTCAAATTTTCTACATGGTCTTAGAGGTAGATTTGTAGAGAATTTGCAGAATTTCTACATCGTATCAGAGCTTGCTAATTTATAGAGAAATTTATACAATATTTCCATGATAAGTACCTTCTCAGAGGTATCCTGACAACAAAACTAAGGAGTTCCATGAACATAAGCTGGGAAAACTCACTTGGGATGCTTATACTAATAGATTTTTGGAGCTTCTAAGGTATGTGCCATATATGAAGTATGAGAAGGTAAAGATTTAGAGATACCTCAATGGGTTACACATCCATACTAAGATAGGATTGAGTTTGATGAGCCAAGGAATTTGGAGGACACCATCCAAACAAATAACTACTATTACTATCAATTTAAGCATAAGGTTGAGTTTTGATCAGGATGGAGAAAGAAAGTTAAAACTAATTTTAAGGGGAAGGGACAAAAATCCTCTGAGTACAAGAAAATTGGGAAGGATGTCATGATAACCACACTTTCTAAAGGTGAATTCAAACAAATGTTCCCTGCTGAAAATAGAGATAATGTTGTTAGAAAAACAAGAGAAGAGGTCAATGAGCCCAAGAGAAAGTCATTGCCTTTCCTAGGATGTTGATAGAACCACATGCTGAATGATTTCCCTCACCAACATTAGAACAATAAGAGGTTGTATAATTTTCAAGAGGAAGTAATGGTAAATGATGTGGCTCAGAGTGTGCCTTGAATTTATGTCGCATTGGAAAATAGGAAAGTGGATATCAAGCATCAGTAATCAAAATGAAAGGTATGGTCATTAACGATCTTATTTTAATTTTGATTGATCTAGGTTTTAATTTCATTTATATAAGCTCGAAGGTTGCAGTGAAATGCACTTTTCATAGGAAGACTCTGTGCAGAGTCATGGATATTATAGTTAGGCACAAGAGTCAAAAAACAAGTAACAAAATTAGTGGAATTGGCATATCCACTATGCTCACCCTTAACCTATTCTTGTTGGGTTCATATGACTTTTTAATTGATATGGAGTAGTTAGCATCTAACAAAACTAAATTAGATTTCTATAATAAGTTGTTGTAGTGCCTCAATGATGAAGGTAAGAAAAGAACACTATAGGTACCGAGGAATTCTATCTCTATCAGGAAATTCTTAGTGATGTAAGTGAAGAGATGTAGAGGAAAGGGGTGTGTTCTATTCACATTCCAAGTGACCAAGATTCAAGAGTTCAATAATTCTAGAAAATAAGACCACCCTATATTAAGGAAATTAAGTGATGTATTTCTAGAAGACATGCCATGTTTTCCTTCAAGGAGAGATTGATTTATACATTTGTAGGTTTTAACCATGCACAAAAACTACATACAAATGGATTCTTAAAATAGAAAAATAGACAATGGTGAGAACATAAAACAAATATACATAGAAATTTTCCTCTGGATCCCAAAACCGGGAATACAAAATTGATTTTTCATTATATTCCTTTCAAATTCACAATACATATTTATACATGTTGAACCATTCATAAACCCCAACCCACTAATCCTGGATTAGAACATAGCTGTAGTTCCCTATACCAGATCTAGAAATCAGCATGGGCAGAAAACCATCATGCCAAAAACCATGTGCAAAAACCATACATAAACCATGGGTAGGTTTTCCCACCATCTTTGGGTCCACCTCCATCCTTGGGTTTGCATAAAATAACTTTTTTTGGGGGGCCATGCTTGGGACCCCATGACGCATGGAAAGAATATAAAACACACCAAAAATTCTCCCACTTGTTGTTTTATTTCCACACAGGAGGCTACAAGAGAGCTTAGTCATTGGTCTAGGGTTGCAATGCACATTATTTCTCTACACCAAGAAAAATTCTTAGTGCTCACAAATTTTTTCAATGCATTTTCAACATTCTTCAAAGTGTCCACCTTTACCAACAACATATTTTTTTCTTCAACCATATCCCTCACAAATTGATATTAAACATCAATTTTCTTTGTCATCGAATGATAACCAGGGATCTTTGCCAAGAAAATCGCACTTTGGTTATCACAATATATATCGTTGTACCAAAGCCATATTTTAACACAATATCTAAAACCAACTACTTTCTTTCTTGCATGAGTGGTTGCCATGTATTCAACCTTTTTAGTTGAAAGTTCCACTATAGATTGTCTCTTGCTCATCCAACTAACTACTCCTCCAAATATGTTAAAAACATACCCACTTCTATATCTTCTATGATCTAGATCTCTAACTTAGTTTCATCAACAAAGGCACATATGTCCAAAACTCTATCCAATCCTAGTCTTCCTTGGTAACACAAACATTTATCACTAGTGCCACATAAATACCTGAAAACCCGCTTCACTTTTATCCAATTCTCCTTCTTTGGTTTTGACATAAACCTTCTCAATATGCCCACTACATGTTCAATGTATAGTCTAGTGTAAACCATTGGATACATCAGGCTACTAATTGCACTCACATATGGAACACAAGACATGTCCTCTTCCTCTTCCTGTGTCTTGGGACACTATTCAACATATAATTTACAACTACAAGAATAGGAACCTTGATAGGTTTACTATCCTGCATATGAAACCTTTGCATATTGTTTCGACATACTTTCTATGGTTTAACCAAAGCTCCCTCTTTTCCTAATCTTATTTAATTTCCATGTCCAAAATATAGTTTTCAACACCAAGATCCTTCATGTCGAGTTTGGAGGACAATTGGGTATTCAAATCCTATACTTTTTGTTTGTCATTTCCAATCAACAACTTGTCATCCACATAGAAGACGAAATAAATAACATAGTTAACAATTAATTTAAAATACACACAATGATCCACTTTTCTCCTTATGAAGCCAAGTCCTCATATATATATGTATCAAATTTTTGATACCACATCCTTAGTGATTTCTTTAACCCATACAAAGACTTTTTTAACCTGCATACCAGTTATTTATTACCCTTCATTGCAAAGCCTTCTGGTCATTCCATGTAGATCTCTTATTCGAGATCCCTGTGATTTTCTCTCCCTTATTTTGTTGGCATACCACACATTCGACCATAAAATTTTTCACATTTTCTCTAAGGCCTTCCCAACTTTTTTTTTCTTGATCCTGTGGCATGTCTTTAAGAACCCTAATTTTTCTCCTATAGAAGAAGTGTGTAACTCCAAAAGGACCTTACTTTTTAGTTGATAATTCTCACATAAGTATTGTTGGCATTGTAGTGTTGGCATTGATGTCAATTATATGGAGGTGTTGCTGGTCATATGCATGTGTGATGAGTGCTTGGAAATGTATGATTGGTGATCATCTTGTCTATTTCCATTGATGTCAACATACCTATAACTAGAGCTAGTGGAGATGATCTTGTGGATGCTGAGGAGATGGATTCCAGACATGTTGAGTTGGTTGGAGATGTTGCTGCTACAGGAGGATTGTATTGTTGCTATGGGTGTTGATTTTGTGATGTAGATTGGAGATGCTACTGTTGCAGGAGGTTAGAGAGTTGCTCATGTTGTGTTGATCATAGATGTTACTATTGCAGGTGGTTGGAGTGATTCTACATATGCTGCATATGTCTCTTAATGTATTAGAGACATTACATGTGCTACTACATGTGTGAGAAGTGGTTGCTTGAGTTGGAGGTGCTTTTATCAATGATGGATTTAATTGTCTGCCTTCATGCTTCTACTATAGGTGTTGAGGTTGCTACTATAGGTGATGCAGATGTTGTTGTAATAGTCAGAGATGTTGAGGTTGTTACTTGAGGAGATGGAGGTGTTGGTCTCGGTCCTAAGGTCAGCAGAATAGGTCTAGCATTTCATAGACTTGTTCTTAGCCTATTTCATCGCTTGTATACCTATTGCAGAGGCTTAGAGTAGTGTTCAGGTGTTATAGAAGATGATGGAATAGGTGGCAAAGGTTTAGGCCTGAGAGGTTGATGATTTTATTGAGCTAAGCCCGAGTTGCATGCATAGAGGCCTATGGGAGTAGTTGGAGAGATCAAGTTGCATGGAGTAAGGTGCAAGGGAGTGGTTATAGCTCCAATCACTTGTGGGACAATGCTAAGCGATTGACTAGGGTGTTTTCATGAAAATTGCTTCGCATTCCTCACGTTGTTGAGCTACTTTTTGGTTTATGGCGACATCCTTGATTGAAATTTTTTGGTTTATAGTCGGAAAATTTCATGGGACCTCCAAAAGTTTATTAAATTTTAAAAGATAAAAAAGGCTAGTGGAGTTAGTGGATGATTGGGCCAAAGAGATGAATCTGGATCTAATCTAGCATATGAACAAGATTGTCGAGATCAATAGTTCTAAGTAATTATTGAGTTGATCACTTGAGTTCATCTACATATTGGAGAAAGATCATTGTGAGTTGGTTGATTTTCAAGTTGTGTTGTCAGTATGTGTGTGTGGAGAAGATCCTACAAGCTGCATGTGTGCCCATTAGAGGAAATTTCAACCTAAAATTGGTCTCCTAAGGAAAACTAATAAACTAATAGTTAAAATAATAAAATAAGAGTTATGAATTTTGTAGCAAAAAGAAGAAAAATAATTTTTTAATTGTATTTTTTTATTATCTCATATTTTTACTCAAATTTCAAGTGTAGACACTCGTTGGATGAAAAATTAAATTTTTCATCCAATGAATACCCATTATGCATACTTTTCAGAAAACCCACACTAATAAAAATTGTAGATACATTAAAAACATGTGTTCCATGTGTTTTTTTAATGTATCTACAATTTTTATCAATGTTGGTCTTCTCAAAAGTATGCATAATGGGTACTTGTTGGATGTAGAATTTAATTCCACACCCAACGAGTGTCTAAACTTGAAATTTGAGTAAATCTAAAAGGAGTAATTTGAGTAAAACTATATATGTGTATGTTATTACACACACAAAACTATTAGCTAAGTCAAGAAAAAGCAAATATATTCACTCATCACCTTGGATTACTTGCACTTAAGCATGCTACCATGAAGTTGATTGGAAAATCAAATCCCATGTCAATTTGTAGGTTATAAAACAAAATAATACATCAACATTATATCAAAGTTAGTATCCATATCAATGACAAATCTAGACTCATCAGACATCTAGCAATTAAAATAGAAATTTAAATTTTACCCAAACTAATCAATTTCATTCCCAAGTTATAGTATTGAACCTTGGTTTTAATATCACTCTATAAAAGAGCTCCAACATTTAATCCCAGAGGTCCATTATTGAATATTTTCTACTCCAATACCACTTTGTATCAAAGATTCCAACTTTCTCTCTTAAGGCCCATCTAGTCTACATGTTAAACCTTGGCTCTAATAGCACTCTATAACCACATCCCCACCCTTGGCAAGTCATCACATTGGGACATGTCATATTAGGCCCATGCTAAGATAGAATTGCAACTCATTTCTATTATCACCCATGGAATTTAAGAACTAGCCCAGGATTAGGTATTGGGGGTTGGGAAAATATAGGGCTTTCTCTCATAACCATGTCGATCAGCCTCACCCTTGTTAGCATGCTCATGTTCATGTTACAATGTGCCACATTTTATAGTGATTAGCAGTGGGTAGTGTCCATTTTTCATGATGGGAACCATGATTGCATTGGAAAACTCCATTGGCACACTCGTCAAATGCTTACCACACAATTACACACACATGTGATGAGTAGTGAGTGGTGGGTCTGTGGGAAGAGTTCCAATACTCCGTGTTTGACAACAATTTGACACTCATCCCTTTTTTTCATTTGGTCTTTGGCCACTTTTATCAACACCCCCTTAACTCCTTGCATACACAATTTTATGATCGATGGTTGATGGCCCCGATGGCTCACATGTCATGGTTTTGTGGAGGCGAGGTTCCACCCTTGTTCGTTCAGTGTCGACCCCACACACACATGCTCATAAGTGTTTAAAGATTTTTTGTTTACAAGTATCAATGACAGATACATGTATAACAAAAGAATCAAATAGTTGTGTTTATGAAAAGGGAAGGGTGACCAATCCATGATGATTACCTAAAGTTTAGGTTGAAGGAGATGAGGCTTTAACATCAAATTTTTTTATCACCTATAAGAAAAAGGATGACCCAAACCACAAATTTTTTGAGTGTTATGGCCCAAGGCCTAAAGCGTTGAAATGCCAATTTTAGTACATTAACTAGTACGAGGAACAAGTTGAGCATTTTCCTTTTATTCATGGGCCTCAACAGTCAATTGAATGAACTTAAACACATAATTTCTCACTTCAATCGTGAACATAATAATGGATAGCATAGTTCTAGCATGCATTAGAATTCAAGTACATACAAAATATCATTCCAGTCATGAGTACAATAGTGAACTTCTCATCTCAGGCATTCATTTAGATTCATCAACACACAAGATCTTTCACTAGTCATAATATAAATAGGAACATCACCATTCATGAGTCAGTATGCATGGGTAATTTAAATTTATCTATGTGCTTAAATATCTTTAGAAATTGATGGAGGTACTTCAACTCTCCACCGATCCATAGGCCAACTACACTGTAACCATGCTTGTAGCTTACCAGTCTTGAGTCAGATCTATAAAATGAGGGAATTCTTTCTCCTAGGAAACTTCACCCCAATGGGTTAAATAGGCACTCAAAGATGATGTTCATTTTCCGTGTGGTTTATCAACTATCCTATGAAATTACAAACCATAGTAACTCACTCTCCTAAGTCCATTTATAAGGATTCACACATGGTCTAGATGAAGTATTTTTTATTCCAAGAGATTGAATCCACTGTCCAAGTGATTTATCAGTTGTCTTTTCAGAACAAGCACAACAAGGTTTTGCTTTCCACTATCCAGGTGGTTAAAATCTCTCTAGAAAGCACCAAAGTGACTTATATTTCCTTGTCTAGGTGATTTATTAGCTATATAGAAAACACCATAGTGATTTAGTCATCAACTAAGCCTCCCACCCACCTCACAGGTATTGACACATAGTTTAGTGGTCTCAAACAAAAAACATCGAGATTAACATTGAAAATTCACAAGGCTCAAGACAAAGTGTTTAGCTCCACATCTACCCTGGTTTCCTTTTATGATCCTCCATTTCTCCATGCTATTTGCACCAGTCTTGAGCAATCCAAGGAATAACTACTAACAAAACAAGATGAGGTAGAAGGGGAATTCGATAAAGGAGAAGAACTCCCACACTTCTCTATTGTGCATAAATATATTCTCCTTCATGACTTTTAATTTTTAGGAAAGGCACAACCTCTCTTGGCTTCTCAATCTGATGTTGACTCTTCTTTGTTCTCCTTCCACATTTTATGCCTTTATTCCCCATTATCTTTGGTGCTTCTTTTATTTCCTGAAGATTCTGCCCCTAGTCGATCGTTCCTTGATCTATGAGGGGAGATAGGCATTGCCTTGTGCTCCTCATTGTTCTTGTCCAATATCATAACTATTTTTGAGTGATGATAGCCCAACTGGGTTAGAACTAAATCTAGTAATAACTTACAATGAAGTTTCATGGATTTTAAGCAAGCAAGCTCCCTCTTCCTTCTGAACTATGGATCTACATGATCCTCTCCTCGGCCAATCATTTAAGTTTATATTTAATTATTGAGTTTAATATCCACTTGCTTCATCCAACCATGAATATTTCGTTAGTATTAGATGATTTCATATACAAAATAAAAGGGTAAAAAAAATGGTCGTTACATTACATTGCGAAGAAGCAAGAAATCTTAGTGAAGTAGGATGATGCATATAAATATTTGCAGCCTTTGGGATTGGTGTTTCTTGTAGGTGGGTTCCTACAAATCTTGTAGTAGTGGGGATGGTTGTCTCCTATAGGTTGGGCCCTATAAAATAGAAAAGGGGATTGTGTATCCTATAGATTGGTGCCTACAAAAGAGCGGATGGGATTGGTGTCTTTTATAGGTTGGTTGTTACAAAGAAATAAAGGGTATTCATGTCTCCCATAGGTTGGTGCCTACAAAGCAAAAAATGGAATTGGTGTCTCTGGTAGCTTTGTGCCTACAAAGTAGCGGAAGGGTTTGGTGTCTCTTATAGGTTGGTGCCTAGAAATGGTTGTAATAGTAGGCTAATATGTACAAGATCCTTCATATAAAGAAGTTTTGTGTTTTTCTACCATAAGGGTTTCCACATTTATCTTATGTTAATTTTTGTGTTATGAGATTGAATTTTTATGATGTTTGACTTGACTTAAATAAGTAAAATTTTTAATTATACTGATTTACTCCTTCTCTCAATATAATTATGAACCCAACATCCTCCACATATCCACCCTATTTAATAAAAATGATTTTGTCTAGGATTGGCTTAAGATTGTTGGCAATGACTTTGGAAATGTTTTTGTAAATAAGATTAGACAACACTATGGGAATAAATCTACTGGAAATTTGAGGATTAGTTTATTTAGGAACAAAAGTAATGAATGGAGAGTCAAAAGCATGTAGTAGGCTACCTAAAAGCCTTAACTCTTTAATAACTTTCCAGACATGCTATTCAATAATTGATCAAGAGGATTGAAATAATTCCATAGTGAAGCCATCAAGCCTTGATGCTTTATTGATACCCATAGAGTGCACCATAGTTGTTACTTATTCAAAATAGGTATGGTGGAAGATACTCTAATTGATAAAGAGAGATTAAGAGGGACTGAACCAATATAGAGTCAATTGTTACATGTTTGTTCATTATTGATTCAATTATGATATGTCTAAAATGTTACTTTAGTTAATACATTATTTCATCATAATTTTAAAATATCTCCCTTTTTATAATTTTTTTTAACATCTGAATTTTTCTAGGTGTGTTGAGAGCACTTATATTCAATGACAGAACAATCATTTGTAACTTAGGATGAGAAGGAAGGTACTTATATTTTAGGTTGATGGCCTATACTCATTCTACTAAGAGTGTTCTGACTTTATTTAGTTCTTATTTTGTATATTTTCATATTCCTTTTCTTTTCCTTTTCATTTATTTTACTTTGAGATTTGAGAGAGGTTCTAACACCTGGTCCTTCAACTTGGCTCGGGTTCGAGGGTGACTTACTATTTAATACTTCTTCCTAGATAATTGTCTTTTCGGCTACTAGAATTGTGGAAATTATAGATCTTCCAAGTGATATTTTCCATGCTCCAATAAGAGGGTTGGGATGTTAATCTACATCATTTAAGTATCTGTTTCTGTTTGATGTTATTATTCCCTAGACTCTCAAAGTTCATCTTCCTTCATCTCTAGTTTTGTTCTAAGATATTGTATTACTAATGGAGAGAAGTAGGTTAGATTTTTTTCCTTTCAGAGTTCTGTGGCATTTGATTTGGTTCCAAATAAGTGCTCACCTATTTTGGAGGGGCCATCCTCTTCAATCTATTTTTACCATCGGGTGCCTAATTTGGGGATCCTAGTATAAGGGTTTTCTTTATGGACTTCATTCTCTTCAAAACTTTGATGCAACCCTCTTTCCCTACACCTTTGCTCCCCACCTCAGTGTTCTCATGTATATTAAGTTGGAAATATCATAACAGATGGTTATGTTCATGACAATTACTACACTTAAATGGAATGTACAGATAGTCCAAGGTTTGGATCCATTCTATATCTTGGTAACATACATTGATAGATTCAGGAAGTGCTCTAGTCACATTCATATGCACACCAATATGAGCATATGAGGTGTAATCATCCATTCTAGTTAGTTATGAAACTTTAACAAAGGAACTTCAGGTGTTCTCGATGCCTTTAAGAGTTTCTCAATCCTAGAATTCCTAAGGGAGTACATTTTGATACAAACAAAGACTTCAATGAATGTTTCTTTCTTAGGAATAAATCATATTTTCCAGTATCTCAGATGTAGAGCAGTCGAATTGAAAAAATAGGGTCCTTCTTCAAAAATATGCTCTTTGTCTTCCATATAGGTGAATACTGAGGTGAAGAAACCCTTGGAGCCTAGTTTGAGATCATTCTATCCTTTCATTTTCCATATAGTATTGACCTATCACATGAGGGATTTTTAAGAGAGCCAAATCACCATGATCTTTTCAGAAACTATGTGGTCCTTCATCTATTGGATGTAGCTACCCACATTGAGAGATGTGCCCTCGTCCTTCAGGTTCTCCTTCACTCTGGACAAGAAACCACTATGTAGTTTTATGGCTATCTTCCTCTCATCAAATGCATCTATGGTGGTATCCAATCCATGGATTGGGTCCTTCCCTAGACCACCCTTTCCATTCAAATGTTGCGTGAGAACAAATTTTGTTATCATACCACATCCATGGCACTTAATGTGTCCTATGGGAACAAGTGGGGCATTGTCATGCTTCAAAGAAAATGCAATAATGTAAAAAACCACAAAACCTCCAAATAATAAGAACACAAGATGTAACATAGTACCTAAACCTAAAATGGTTATAAAGCACATCATCTTTTTTCAAAATAAAAATTATATTTACATCCTATTAATTATAAATTCAATATTAAAACACTAATATAACATTTAAATTACAAATTTTATAAATTCTATAAAATAATTCACATTTAAAAAATTAACATATTTTTTCTTCTAATTTTTATACATAATGCAAAAATCTTACATTTTATAATAATAATTATAATTAATTTTGAAAACAATAAATCATTACTTGTGATCCATAATAAATTAAGAAAAGTCTTTATGTAGAAATCACACAAGAGAAATTTTTGGCTGGCATTTTGAACCAATAAGTATCGTTCATCACCACATGATGAACCACACTTATTGGTTCGAACACATTGGCCAAAATTTTCTCTTATATACTTTATAGAAAGACTTTTCTTAATAAATAATTAATTTATCTTACTCTTTAAAATAATAAAAAAATAAAAATAATATATCTATATATATATATAAACAAAAATCTTCGTAAATGTCCTTCATTTAAATTATGAAAACATAAAAAATTTTGAAAATTTATTCTCATACATTTATAAAATACTTGATCCGAATTATTTACATATACATTGACTGATATAAATTTGACAACATTGACATTCCACACATATTAACATCCATGCAGACCTTGGTTACATCTCAGGTGAAACTAAAAGGTGAAACTATCAAATTATTGTAGAAATATTAATGTGGAAAAAAAACCATAGAATGAAAATTAGAGAAGCCTTTGAATTATATTTCAGATGAAAGATCTATGGTGAGCGTTCGCCTCTTTTTCTACGAAAAAATCAGATGATCCATCCGATGCTTTGCAACAGCCTCTTCATTTTGATCATATACCAAGTTCAATGGGTTTTTCTGACTTTGATGCGTTAAATTGACCATTCCCTTACTCTTGTCAGAATGCTGATCAACTTCTAAGCCCGAACCACTTCTCAACAACTTAACCGCATGCCCGTTCTCTATTTTCTCCACCGAAGGACAGCTTTTGTCGCCCTCAAGGCTCATTGTCGATGATTTCCTTTCTGGCAATACGGAGATGAAGAGCAAAAACCACGGCCTTCAATGCATTATGCGGGTCGTTCTTATTCTTCATCAGGATTTCGCTGATCTCTGCAGGTGTCAAGGCTCCCGTGGCCTGTATGCTTTGCTCAACTATGGAGAACAGGTTGTGATCATCCATTCCCAAATAATTGAAAGCCAGGCATTTGAAAGCCGGGAATACAGCGGTGGACAGCGGGATATGCATGTCCATTCTGCCGGACCCGATGAGCGCCGGATCGATGTTGTTCTTGTGATTCGTAGTTAAGACTATGATCCGCTCCTTGCCACAACACGCCCAGAGACCGTCCTTGAAATTGAGCAGACCTGAGAGCGTCACGCGGGTATCGTCTTGATCATCAAAAAATTCGACCTATTTTCTCTTCTCGGTTCGGGTTGCAGGCGGGTTGCAGCCGGAACCCGCCTGGCGGTTGCTCGCTCGGAGCGATCGGTTGAGCAACCGATGTCCTCTATGACGATGATGGATTTGTTCGTCGTTTGAATCAGAAGCGCCCAGAGCTCGGAATCGTCTGTCACTTTCGTCAATTCCAGGTCGTACACATCGTAGTGGAGGTAATTCGCCATGGCGGCGATCAGGCTCGATTTGCCATTTCCAGGCGGGCCATGGAGAAGATACCCACGCTTCCACGGCCGCCCAACGTGGTGATAAAACCCTTTACGCTGCCCGAACGAATCGAGGTCTGCCTTGATATTTTCCTTCAGCTCTGGGTCGAGCGCCAGCGTCGAGAACGTGGCCGGGTGCCCTCTCCGTCTTCGTTGCTGGTTCCGTTAACGTCGACCGAAGCGCCCACCTTTGAAGTGGGAAAGACCCCCAAAAATCCCGAGGAATTTGCAGTAGACAACCCTTGGCAGGTCTTTGCACTATACTTAGCGTATGGTGATTACTGCATGGTAACATGGTGGCATGCGTGTTACGCCATCACCATTAATTTTGGGATCAGATCCATTTCTCCGGCATCTGCAGGCAACACCACTCCGACTTAACTATTCCGACGCAGTTAATGCAGTTTTATTAATGTAAATTAGTGATGTCATTGATGAGGTTATGAACGTCTATTTCCAAGCATGGGACTCGATAGACTTTGCGGACACTTCTATTAACTAGGAGCCTCACTACCAATTAGCAAAGAAAAAATTACTTTAAATGCAGAAAGGAAATGTTGCTTACGCTGGGAAATGAAAGCATTGCATGGGAAGACAAGACATTAAAAAGTGACATCAAATTATCTAGCTAAGAATCTATACATATTTTTTGCAAAAGTGACTTAAGTAACCTTGCATATAACATCTAGTTATCTGGACTAAATGAGCAAAAAAATTTACCTAAGAACTATTGTGACTGCTGCATGCATGTGCTAACTAGAAATTGTAGAAAAAGTTTTTTATTTTTTTTTATTTTCAGTTTTATGAATGCAAATCCTAATTTAACCAATTTGTTCTTTGGTAGGGGAGACAGGTATGGGGAAACAAGTCTAAAATGGTGTCGAGGGTATGGAAGCCATGTGGAGGCCTAACTTAAGCTCAGATGACCATTTTTCTCAATTTGGGCTTAAAACAGGTGCTACAAGGTTTCCTATAGTACTACAGGATGTCCTAGTTCTACTACAGGATGCCCTGATTTACTACATGAAATAGGTCGAAAGCTTATAGGGAGGTACAAAAGGTAGAATGAAGTGTGGGAAAGGTGTCTGAGGGGGAAATAAGACATAGAGGGGGTGCACACTACCTAAGGCTCAGTCCAAGGCTTCAAGATGGTTGGACTTGCTCAAGGAAAATGTCCACTTTGCTACAAAACAAGAATTCGGATTAGGGTTTGGTGGACTTTGGCAGTGTGGGTGGAGAAGACTTGGATGAGGCTGGTAAGATGAGGTCTCCCTGCAAATCATAAGCTCTTGTAACAACATACATTCTTTTCTTCATTTATGCACAACTTCATTTATATATGGAAAAGATGAGTTGAATTTAGGAAAAACAAAGTTATTAATAGCTAATGGTTAAGTTTATGAATGGAAGTGCTTCTAAACCATAGCAAACTCAAGAGACCAAAATGAAAATTGCAGGTACTTCTAAGAAATTTAGAAACAATGATCTATTCAACAAGAAACCCTAGGTTATGTAGTGATCAAACAATAAATCTATTTTTTGGGCTATGTGAATGGAACCCTCAAACCATGATCCCATAAGGGAGATGAGGCAAAGGCCACTACCACAAGCTTTTCTGAAGTGTTTACTGTCACTATTGTACCACTAATCTATTTATCCATAAATGGAAGTAAACTAAGTAATCATCTAAATAATTGCAGACTAAACAAAACCAAAATCACTTCAGCAGCTAACTATGAATGTAATCTAAGCATACATGTACAGAAAGAGGAACCTCTGCTGCTAGGGTTGGGCCCTAACCCAAGAGCTTCAGCCCTCTAATTCAACTCAGTGTTGGATCAAGGGAATGCTTTTGATTTTTATCAAAATGTAAAAAATACATAAGAGTTATCAGTGATAAGGTCTTAGCTCAAAAATGCCTCTTGTCTACAATAAGAAAAGTTGAATCCTAATGAGGCCCTAAGCCTTCTTATTTATACAACTGAAGCTACCAACAACTTCCTTAAAATTAGGGAGGCTTGGCTCCCAACTCGAGATCAACTTGTCTTCAACTATCACTAGCTTGGCTGCCAATGACCTCGGTGGGCTTGGCTGCTTGTAACTCCAAGATGATGAGATCTGGTGGAGGAATATTTGAGTGATTGAGGAGTTAAGGAGGGAGATCCAATCTCCTAAAATCCCTCTTGCTTGTCTACTTTGAGTTCCTGCACTTAAATTAGCCAAAATTGCTCCAAATCCTGTAATTAATGCACATTAGGCCACATGACATAACATCTCATCTTTACCCTTCTCACTAAGCAAAATATAATAAAATATGTAAATAAATGTGAGAAAAGTTGATTTTAATAAGCCGGAGGGTGGAATTAAGGTCCATATAATTTCCCTGTTGATGAGCCTCATCATAAATTTTCTAGAAAAGTTGTTAGTTACAATCATTTTGTCTTAAGAAGATATTTTTCTTAATGTAAAAATGATATAAGATACGAGGGTCCTCGAAAGAGTCACTTGTCCAAGTCCATGAATTGTGAAAGACTCCATCTGTGTATTTACCTAGAAGTTCAAACTAATAAATCTATCTAGTCTCTGTTTTATGGCATATTTCTCTAGCTTACATTAGTCTAAGTGTAGTTCTTCATGTACAACGTTCTCTCGTTACTTAGCCAAATTATTGTAGTAATCCAAAGTGATATATATATATGTATGTATGTATGTATGTATGTATGTATGTATGTATGTATGTATGTATGTATGTATGTATGCCTAGAAATACGAGTAGATAAATCAATCGATTGCAGGGCAATGATCATGAGCTCTTCCAACGATGAGAGTTATCCATTTGACCATTACACCACATATCAAGCTACAAGAATTGAAATTTCCGTCATTGAGAAAAATTTTGGGCAATTTGAGAGAGTCATCGATTCGTAGCATTGAATCACAACCATCAAATCTCTAGCTAGTCAGATCTCATCGGATAATGAAAGTGCAGACCACCAATGATTTTCTTCACACCAAGCCTTTCAAACCCAAGAAAAAATGCCCATCAGGCTTACGAAAGTGGATCAATTGTGGAAGTTTTGCATGTCCGATGGTTCTTCGATTTTTAATTTTGATGTGAGATTCCCACTATTAATCCATTCCTTGACCGCATCTTGTAACACTAAGTCATATAACCATAGAATTAGGTTAGGGTTCATTAGTGGCCACCAAAGGTTTTGACTTGCATACCATGTAATTGGGGAGCCAATGGGAGTTATAGTACAAGGTCTAAACTCACTAGAGCATCACTCAAGCTAGAGATTAGTTCATTGAAACAATATAATTGTTTTTTTTGGGAAATTGGCTAGATGTTCGACTTGTGTTCATGGCCAAATATCTTGGTTATGACTTCAAATTAAATTATAGGTCAAAGAGGAATGGAACAAATTGTGTTCGCAACTAAGATATTGGCCCGTAGTGCCAAATAGAATTCGAAATACCAACATAGCGTGAATCCTTGAAGGCAGACCTGAAAACACAAAGGACAATTTTCCCTCTACTAGAAGAAAAAAATTGAGCAAGGGTCCATCAATGTTGTACATTACGTCATTAATGCAACAACAACTTAGGAAAAAAGATCAGGAGAAGACACTCAATAGCCCTCTTTTCATGTCTTCTACCATGATTAAGAGCTTCTACCATGATCAAGAGTGTCAAGTTGATGGATGATTGAACACTTCTTTGTCCTTATCTATGTCATTTTTAATATTCACTAACAACAATAATAAACATTGCAAACAACCATTGATATTTCAAGGATGTGGTCATTTGAAAAGAAATATGTTCATAGTTAAAAAAAAACCAGTTCTTTCACTTCCTGATTTAGAGCAGCCATTTGAGATACAAATTGGTGCAAGTGACTATGTTATGGGAGCGGTCTTGATGGAAAATGGTAAACCTATTTGTTACGATTCTGAAACCTTTAACGGTGCAGTGATTAACTATCCAACATATGACAAAGAATTGTATGCTTTGGTGCAAAGTGTGAAAAAGTGGAAACATTATATGATTGGAAAGGAAACTATCATTCACATTGATCATCAACCATTGCAATACTTGCAATCACAAACCAAGCTACAACAAGCGAGGCATTTCAGATGGATGGGTTTCTTGCATCACTTCCACTTGGTGATAAGGTATAAGAAAGGTATCTATAACAAAGTTGTTGGTATGCTATCTAGATAAATTGTTAATGCATTTGTTATTCTGAAGCATAATTATATCATGCATGAGAGCTATGTTGACCAATATGCTTTGGATGAAGATTTTAAGGATGTATATGCAACTTTGTGTAAAGGAAACTAAGTAGAAGAATTAGATTACCATGTTCATGATAAATTTTGTATCATCTTGGCAAGCTATGTATTCCATAGGGAGAAAGAGTCAACATCATAAAGGAAGCACATACTTCTCTTATTGCGAACCATTTTGGTGTAGGCAAGATGGTGGCACAATTACAGAGGTATTGTTATTGGCCTCGTATGAATGAAAGTGTGTCATGATATGTAAGAGGATGTTCTTTGTGTGCTACTAGTAAGCCTAGAAATAGAAAGTTGGGATTGTATACTCCACTTTTGGTTCCTTCCCATCCTTGGGAAAGTGTTTCTATGGACTTTTTGGGAGGACTACCTATGTCTAGGAAAAATCATGATTATCCTTATGTTGTTGTAGATCGTTTAAGAAAAATGTGGCAGGTCAAAGCGAAACAGACTGCAAAAATGTTCTTTCAAAATGTATGGATGCATTTTGGGTTGCCCACATCAATTATTTCTGATCAAGATTCTCAATTTGTCAGGAAATTTTAGTCAAGATTATGGAGACTCATGGACACCAAGCTGAAGAAGAGCACAACATTCCATCCACAAACCAATAGTCAGACAAAAGTGGTCAATAGAGCAGTAGTACATCTCCTTTGTGGTTATTGCAGCAAGCATCCTAACCTTTAGGATGAACACTTACACTTCATTCAACATGCTTACAACGAGGCTAAGAATTCATCGACTCAAACATCTCCATTTGAGGCATGCTTGGGATACTTACCAAAATCTCCTTTAGATTTTATCTTTGGGAAAGATGTTGCTATTCATGGACATAATGACATAGATAAGGCCAAGGAATTTATTGAAAAAGTTCAATTAGTGCATCAAATGGTACAAGAATAGTTGGAAAAGAGATAAGCCATGTACAAGACAAGAAATGATAAGCATCGTGTTGACCACAGTTTTCAGGTTGGAGATGAATTTTGGATTTACATTAGCAAGGAGAGGCTTCAACGAGAAGGTAAAAAACTAAAACCAATCAGATATGGACCTTTTTAAGATCTTAGAAAATTTTGGTATTAATGCCTTCTCGTTGGGTTTGCCTCCATATATGCAAGTCTATGCAGTTGCTAATGATGAGAACTTGAGATTATATGAGCTTCCTTTGATTGAAGATCAAGGAGAGAATTTTCAAATTCCTTCAATATAAGATTTCTCTCCTGAATATCTTGAATAATTGCAGCAATATACTATCCTTGATAGAAAAACAAGAACTTAAAGAAGATGGAACATGGAGTACCTTCATGTGGGTCTCAAGAGAAAAAATCCAAGCAAGGCCAAATGGATTAAGATTGGAGGGGTGAGGGAACTGTACCTCATCTATTTATTGACTGAAAACTAAAAATGATATTTTGGAGGTCCAAAATATTCTAGTGGGAAGGAGTGATCCAATGGATGAATAAAGTGTTCAAAAGAGCCCAAAACTAGTGACAAAACGTATATCTCGTTGTCCTGAATCCAACACAAATTGAATTGCTCAAAACCAATATAATATGCTCCACATATCACGTTTCGATCGTTTGCCTAAATAGGTAACTTTTTTGCAGATTGAAGTAGAAGACTGCTGACTGGGTAGTTCATACGATCACTCAACAGGCTCACTGTGTACCTCGGGCCAAAGGGAGGATGCCAAGTGTCTACACTTGATTGGTTCATGGTTGTTGAATTTTGATTGGATGTTGGCTTTTTTTATGGATCAATGATTGGGTGCCACGTGGCACTCTAAAACAATGAAAAAATTGTTAAGGATTGAGCTAGTGTCTACCGAGTTCAAATTGATGAGCTAAAAGTAGACAGGGGCAACGCTTTACCAATGCACTACTGGTGGTTCTTATTAAACATTATTCCAAAGTTTTATTTAAAGTTTCGACAATTTCAGTTTGGGGAATGGGGTCGGGGCTTAATCCTTGGCCCTCAGTCACTGCATGCCATATAACCCATGGCAGAGAAACTGAGGGGTCAAGGATTATCCCCAGCCTAAGGTCACATAACCAGCATAGAACTAGAGGACGAGCGCTGGAGAGTTGACAGGTGAGGGGGCTTGGGTATGGCCCGACCCCATGGCATATGGAGATTCACAAGATTGTGGCACGAGTGGAAAGGTGTCAGGTGATGGGTGTAAGAACATGGGGGCTAGACTTGGGTTCTATGAATTGTTGGAATCATGGCCTGAAAATTAGGGGCTAAGCCTGTGGGGGTGGGTGTTTATCCCCAGTCCCGGGCCGCATGGTCCCATGTGGCCCAGTTTTTCTGCCATAGGGGTCATTGTGCATTTAAACGGCCTGACAAATTGCACCCAAACTGATGGGAATCTTGCTGGCGCCAGGCAAATTTGGCACTCGACGATCTCAAGAATTGTGGAATTCGTAGAATAGTTAGACAAACGAGCCAATTTGTAGAGTAGTTAGCATCGAAACTTCTCTAGCGCATAACTTTCTCAGGTTTTGGCCAGATTGAGCCCAACAAGAGCCAAGTTTGGGGTTTTGGGTGTTCTAGAGCCATTGAAGATATTATTTTTACATTCTGGGAATTATAAATCTATGAAATCACATATCTGAGCACTTAATGAAAGAGGTCCAACATTGGAAGTTGGAACAAGAGATGTAACCCAGGAGGGGTGAACTCCTTTATCATTTTGTTGTCTTGTGTTGTTGTGTATGGTATATCTGTCTATGTTTTTATGTTGCAAAATAATTTTAAAAACCATTAATTTATGTACTTTTGCAAATGATCCATTGCCTAAAAAAAAAAATTTACTTGCACATTTTTCCATAAACCTTCAATTTTGTAATACAGATCAATTCGTCAGCCATATTGAACCCTTTAGAGTGGAGAAAATGGAGAAATTATCTCATATGACTATTTTTTCCAGTGGGTCCCAATCGACCAAATTGAGGTCTGAAACCTTTTAGAAGAAGCATCAAACGATGTTTTTCTGGGGGGGTAAAACTTTTTTGCTTAAGTGCAACACCTTGTAGCATGATTCTACACATAGATACCTTACCAACGACACAAGAATCACATCAATCGGAATCATATGCAAAAGTCATGCCACTTGGAAGTTGACCTTCCTATTTTGACAATCATAATTCGAGGGGATGCGATGTCAACCCCCATTACTCGTGGAAGAGGGGATAACCACGTGATCATGATGAAATACAAATTTAGAAGATTCCATGTTGTAACTCAAGTTTATTAATTTTTAGATTGTTCTATGTTGATTCAATTCTTTTATTAGAAATCTTTCAATAACAATTAATATTTCCAACCATCAATCTTATTGAAGATAGAACAATAAATGCAGTGACAAAGGATACAATCAACACATCAACAAGAGAGTGAAAATTTGGTAAAAGACCAGGGAAAAACCTACTATGTGGAAAACCCTTTGAAATTATTAGCTCTTATTTAGAATAATACACTTTATTAATTAATTTAGGTCTTTATATTGACAAATTGTAAATACCAATTTTGCATGACATTATTATGGTTGTGCTTTTTTTTTTGTAAGTAAGACAAAAAATTCATATTAGAAAAAAATATATACACAATTTACATAGTTGTGATAATGTCAAAGATAACCATTATGGGACCAACTTCCTTTCATGGGGAAACCAGAAGGTCCCAGATTGAAGCATGAGGTCCAAAAAAACTTAGTGGTAAACAAAGTTTTAAGATAGAGTAACAAGTTTAGACTGAGCCAAAGAGTATGACAATAAGAACTGTATACCAAAAAAAAAACCCTGTGATGATATGCTTGAAAATTGAGATTAAGTGTCATTGTGAAATACTAGAGAAATAGATTGCTTACCTATGCTAGTCAGAAAGGTATCTTGTATGTTGTTGGTCAACTTTGTAGCTACGACTTCCTTTGAATAGTCTTCGATGGTGAGACACCCAAAGGAACTAGAAGCCTATTGAGTCAATGCCTTCACATCTTCCACATTTTCTAGACCCTACTTTAGAACATAATATGTCCAATAAAAGGGGGAGGGAGAAGCAAGCATGTTAGTGGAGGAGCCAATGCCATCTTGGGAGTTGGAGGAGGAGGCAGTGAGTGGAATTGGAGGGAAGGGGATACCAGAGAGACAAGAAAGCTAACATAGGGACTAGCGAAAGTGATTGATTTGACAATTTCCTTCTGCAACCTTCAACTCAACAACGTTTCTAGCCTGTTCTTGTTTCCATATGTTTCTGGCTAGAAGATTCCAGACGACCTATTTCCCATCTCTTAGACGCATGCGCTCATTAGCTTCCAGAGAAGTAACCTTGTGTTGAATGCTCAGAGGAATGTTTGAGTCATTAAGAGTCGATTTCTTGTCTTCTTGTGGAGGTCACCCACAACCACGACCTCCACCTTCTCACTTGACGCGAGTACACTCACAAACCATGTTGACTAGCAAAGGAGGGCAGTGGGAGGAAGATGATTTGTAGAGGGTGTATTTGCTAATCTCCTGATGGGCATGGAGAGGATGGCTAAGGGGGAGATAAGGGCTCATAATGAGGAAAATGAACATGAGGCAGTTGGATAACTAGAAGGAGCTCCAAAGACGAGGGAGTGGAGAGCGGTGTAAATGAGGCATGTTGTCAAAGTACCTCGAAATCAAGTCATAGATATGGTTGATTAAGTTATAGCTCATCGAGATCAATGTGTATGTGTGCCAGCTAGAAGTATTGGAGTTTGCCAGGGGGAGTGGAGAGCGGTGTAAATGAGGCATGTTGTCAAAGTACCTAGAAATCAAGTCATAGATATGGCTGATTAAGTTATAGCTCATCGAGATCAATGTGTATGTGTGCCAGCTGGAAGTATTGGAGTTTGCAGGTCGTCACTTGTGATGATAATGAATGAAAGTGATTAACGCTCTGAGGACAACAGTGGACAATTTACACCTGCACTTAGGGAATTAATATAATTGTGTTGAGTTAAAAAAATGATAAACTTTCAAAATGAATAAATACATGAAATTATAGATAATTATATGAAAGTGTATAGTAATAAATTTTAAAAATCAATGTATTACATAATTATAAAGTGAAAAATTATGTTTAATATAAATAATGGTTACATTAAAAATCTAAAAAAATAAAATTGTTAGTATTTTTTTAAGATGAATAAATATTAAAATTTAATTTTATAAAACCAAAAACATTACAATAAATGTATTTTTTAAAAATATGTAAAAAATTAAATTATTAATATTTATATAAATTGAATAAACATCAAAATTTAAATTTTATAGAACAAAAACATTACAATAAGTATGAATTTTAAAATTACAAATGAGTTTTCAACTTATTGGAAACAAAATTACAAATGAGCTTTCAACTTATTGGAAACAAAATTACTTTCAACTTATTCAAAACAATAAACTGATTCAAATTAAAGAACATATTTAAATCAGTAACATAATTATTTATTTTTACACTTTTAGTTTGTATATATTTTTTATCTTTCTTTCTCTCTGAAAATATTTTTTATCTTTCATGTTTTTTAGAAAAATAATGTGGAAAGAATAAACAACAATATTTAGTTATGTAACAAATAGATAAAACAAAAACGTTGTAAATTAAAAATTTATTGTAAATATATTGAAATTTGCATAAATTTTTAAAATTTAAACAATATTTCAAATATATTTTTCATTTAACATAAATTATAAACTTATTTTTAAAAAAAAATTGAAATTAACCAAAAAAAAACTACATTAAAAATATTTATTAATAAAATAAATATATAATACATGTGAAATATTTAAATATTATTGTTAGATAAAACATATTTCATTAGTTTATAAAATATTTTAATTTAGATTGACAGTATAGCATATAACGATTATCTCAAAGGAATCCAAAATGATTACACAAGTACCCAAAATGGAAGACAACCTCTAGATGAAGGGAAAGAGGGTGGTCGGTTTGTTATAATTTAGATAATTTCAACAGTCGGTGTTTTTTTTCGCGGGAGAGCCGAAGCAACCAGGGTTTCTAAAAACAACAGAGTTCGTCTCTCATGGTGGGCGACAGAGGAGGGAGCTCGGCTCCCTCCTACAAAGAACCTGTAGCTAGCAAAAGTAAATCTCTGACGGGGAACAAAAAAGATTGTACGAATGAAAGGATCAAGGATAATGAAAAGGAAACAGATGGGACCAAAACCAAGAAAAACAATAGCACCAAGGACAAAGAGGAAGAAGAAAAAAGTCAGGGTTCAAGAGACAAAAAACAAAAAGGACCTTGCAAACCAAAAGCATAAATCACTCCTAGAGTAATATTAAATGATCCTGCTCCACAGGTGCACAAGGAACATATGGGGACCTACGCCATTATCTATAAATTCATGGGACTATGGCCCACTGAAAAAGCTTTACAAATGTGGATCAGGTATCACTAGAAACCCAAAGCAAGCATTGACCTACATCTTGGGTTAAAGGGATTCTTTACAGTGGTGTTCTCAAACATCGAAGATAAAGACAGAATATTCGAAGGACGACCCTACTTTTTTGCAGCTGCCGGTCTCTACATGAGGCCTTAGAGGATGAACTTTGTCCCAGAGCAGGAAACGTTCTCTTCAGTTCCAGTGTGGGTAAGGCTCTATTCTCTACCTCTTGATTATTGGCAAATTGAATCGCTAGCTGCCATTGGAAATAAACTAGGACATTTTGTCAAAGCTTCTGAAGCCACAAGAAGAGGAAAACATACCTCCTTTGCTAGGATGTGTGTGGAAATGGATCTATCAAGTATGCTTCCGGATGAAGTCATCCTGGAAGTTTTTGATGAGGAATGGGTTTAGACAGTGGACTATGAGCATATCCCTTTCAGATGCCATAGATGCCACAAACATGGACATCTGTTCAGAGATTGCCCTCTTAGTAAAGCAGACAACAAAGATAAACTTAATTCAACGAAGGATGCAGAAAACTTTCAGAAAGTGGTAAATAAAGGAAAATGAGGAAATAAGGGGCTAAAGCAACAACATAGCGAAGGGTAGAAGGTCAGTCAGAACAATTTTCAAGTGCTGGAAGAGAATGAAGAAATCACAAGAGAGAACCAATATCAGGAGGAAGGCACTAATGAAAAAGACAAAGAAGAGGACAAAGAACAATCTCAAGATATTGATTCTCAAAAAGTAGCAATGATAAGTGAAACAGAAATGGAGATGGACCAGAAAATGACCCAAAGTGAAACAGATCTGGAAGATCATGAACTACAAGAAATACTCAACAAGGAAAACCTAGATCTGGAAGGATTCTTGAAGCAGGGAACCAAAGCAGGAATAGATTCACTATCTCAAGAAGAATGCAACAGAATACAGCAATTGTTTTTATGGAAAACTCAGGAAAAAGGACTGGATAAAGTTAAAAACATTCACAAACAAGAGCACAGAGGGGTGAAAACAATGAAATCAACTCCAGGATTAGCTACTAGAAATCCAGGAAAGAAGAGGGGCAGGAGAAAAAAAAATGAGCTCTTGATGGAGTGTGGAAAGCTAATGATAGATTCGGGTAAGATGAAAGATCTAACCAGTTACTCCTTTACAAATATTTAATTATGAAGTTCATATCTTGGAATATCAAAGGTCTAGGCAGTAAAAGGAAACAAAGAATGCTAAGTAACAAAATGAAAATAGCAACACCAAACATAATCTTCATTCAAGAAACAAATGCTCCATTCAGAAACTAAAACAAATACATAGAAAATGGCTTAACAAATTTAAGTTTCTAGAAGTTAAAGTACAGAACACAGCTGGGGGCATTCTCACTTTATGGAATCCCCAAAAAGTAAGCATAATAGATGCAGAGTCATCGAGAAATTATTTATCAGTTATCATTCTACCAATGGGGGTGTCGCTCGCCTTCCTGGTCATGAATGTTTATGGTCCCCAACGAATAGATGAGAAATTCAGATTTCTTGACTCCCTGGTAGATCTCAGAAGCAGATATGTAGGAATACCTTGGGTCATGGGAGGAGATTTTAACATGATTAAATATCTTTCAGAAAAAAAAGGAGGTACTAGAATGCTAAGAAAAGATTCAGTAGCGTTCCAATCCTTCACAGGAGATATGAAACTGGTTGACCCTGAAATGCATAACGGATTTTTTACTTGGAATAACAAAAGAGGAGGTGACACCCAGGTCGCCTCCAAGTTAGACAAATTTTTTATCTCAGAGGAGCTGATGTTCACTAATAAAGAAATAATGGCTAGAGTTCTCCCCTTTGGAGGCTCTGATCACTGGTCGATTCAACTTGATATCAAAGGGATTGATTCTCCCAAGAATATACCCTTTAGATTTGAGAATATCTGGCTCTCCCACCTAGATTTCATCAGCAACATTGAAAAATGGTGGTCCAGAGATTTGCAGATCTAGGGCAGCAATATGTTCCTCCTTCATAAAAGACTGAAGTACGTAAAGCTCAGACTCAAAGAATGGAACAAGAAGGATTTTGGCAAAATTTTCGTAGACAAAAAATCAGTGGAAATTAAACTACAGGAACTAAACCAAGCATTGATCATAGAGGGTTTTAATAAAGTCAAAAGTGAGCAAGCTAATAAATACAACCAAGAATGGGGGAATTTATGCAAACAAGAGGAAATATTCTAGAGACAAAAGTCTAGAGTTCAATGGCTCAAAGAAGGTGAACGAAATATCAAATTTTTCCACAGATCCACCATTGCCAATAGAGCGCACAATAGAATCTCTTCGATATTGAATGAGAATGGGGAGCTTCAGATCACTCATAAGAATATCGAAGCTATGCTGGTTCAACATTTCAGAAGCATCACAAAGGAAAGTAATCTACACAAAGAACAATGCATCAAGGAAATTACAAAAAATATCCCTAAAATGGTGTCTAGAGAGGATAATTTTAACCTAAATAAACCAGTAACTGAAGAAGAAATCAGTGAGGTTATCAAAGACATGCAGAATGGCAAAGCTCTAGGTCCAGATGGTTTTAATATAGATTTTTTCAAGGCCTGATGGAATGTTTTCAAACAGGATATTTTGAATGTTGTAGAGGATTCCAGAAGAAGCATGACCATTCTGAAAGTCCTCAACACCTCCTTCATCTTCCTGATCCCCAAACAAGATGCAGCCCTGACTCCTGATAAGTTCAGACCCATTTCTTTATACAATGTGGTGTATAAAATCATATCCAAGATTTTGGATAAGAGACTCAAACCTCTTCTTCCTTCTTTAATTTCAGGGGAACAATCTAGTGATGTGGAAATAAGACAAATGCTAAACAATATTATTCAAGCCCACGAGGTAGTTCATTCGCTTACCAGCAAAAGGCACGCTGGTGTGATCATGCAATTAAATATTGCAAAAGCATATGACAAGGTGAACTGGATTTACATTAAGAAGGTCCTTATTGCTTTTGGGATTGATCACAACTGGGTCAGATGGGTTATGGCTTTGGTTACTTCTTCCAGCTTTTCAATTCTGGTGAATGGCTCACCCTTAGAGATCTTCACTCCTTCCAGAGGCCTTAGGCAGGGAGACCCATTCTCTCTCTTTCTCTTTATCCTCATGATGGAAGGATTGGGTAGATCCATTAAACAAGCCAAAGTCTCAGGAAAGATCAAGGGACTTCAATTAATGGAGAATGGTCAAGCAATGACTCACCAACAATTTGTGGATGACACCATGCTCCAGGGTATCCCCACAGTCAAAGACGCTTCAGCGTACAAACAAATCCTAAATGACTTTGCCTTGGCTACAGGTATGGAAGTTAATCTTTCCAAATCAAATTTTTTTTCCTTAAATACTAACATTGCAGTTCAGAGGAATATCTCCAGAATTTTGGGCTTTCAAAGGGATTCCCTCCCTTCAAAGTATTTGGGAATTCCCCTTATATCTAAACCATTGCACAAAAGCATTTGGGAACTAGTACTCAACAAGATGCAAGATAAACTCAAGAAATGGACTTTTAGATCGTTGAACCTTGCTGGTAGGTTGATTTTGACAAAGGTTGTTCTGCAATCTATCCCTTTTTTTTTCTTATCAACCCTTCCAACTCCCAAAGGGGTTTTACAGCAATTTAGGAATATCCAGAGAGACTTCCTTTGGGGCAAGGAGGAAACAAGGAAGAAATGGGCCCTTGTTTCTTGGGATAAAATCTGTAAACCCAAAAGTCATGGAGGTCTTGGCTTAGATGATCAAGAGATTCTAAGTAAAATTTTATGTGCTAAGCTCTAGTGGAGGTGGGTTAAAGAACCAGAAGCTCAATGGGCTAAAACCTGGAAAGAAAAATATGCAAACTCCTGGCAAACACATGATCTTATAAGAATGTTTGGAAACATAAAAGGCTCTCATATTTGGAATAAAGCCTGGGAAAACAGAAGCCTAGTACAAAACAATAGCTTCTGGGAAATCAGAGTAGGAGATCTAGCTCTCTTTTGGGAAGACAAATGGGAACAAGAACCAAAACTGATAAGAGAGGACTCTATAAGCCTCAAGCAGGAAACAGAGTCCCAAGGCTTATTAAAAGTCAAAGATTTCTGGAATCTTCCTCATGACTCAGGAAAGTGGAGAAACTAGAGAAGTATAAAATGCAGAGAGGACAACCCCACAAAAGCAAAAGCAGAGGAACTCATGAGCATGTTAAAACAAAGGAAAATCTTGGTAACAGATGGGTAGGATCAGTTAAGATGGGGCTTCAACAAACAAGATACCTTTAATATTAAGGAAGCAAAAAGACTTATCCTAAACCTTGATCCTTGTGTTTTGGTGAAATCTTGGCAACAACTTTGGAGTCACCAAGGTTGAATGAAGATCAAGCTTGTCATGTGGTTAGTTCTTCATAAGAAAATATTAACTTGGGAAAATATGTGAAAGTGGGGGGTTATTGGACCTTCTAGATGTCAGTTATGTGAAGCTCAAGAGGAGACAATGGAGCACATTCTCAACAAATGCACCTACACCACCTGGCTGTGGGATTCTTTTTACACCATTTTCCAACAGACAGACAGATATAAGAGTAGTATCATTAATACCCTGAACAAGTCGAGAAATAACTTTTCAGAATTTGAGATCCTTAATTTGGCCTAGACCTTAATGCCAAGTTTCATTATCTGGAATGTTTGGAAAGAGAGGAATACAAGAATTTTCAAGGAAGAAAAAACTACTCCTCTTCACCTGTTGGATATGATCTTGAAACAGATTAAGGAGATAGCTTCCACCACTATGCGCAGTTATCCCAAGAACCCTCCCACTCTAAATGAATTGAGATCCCTCAGGCATCTAGGCATGCAGGAGATCATTTTCCATGGACTTCATAGAAAGGAAAGAGATTTGGAAATGGAAAAGGAGGTCTGGTAGTCTCCACCAAAAGGTTATCTGAAATGCAATATTGATGGTGCTTCAAAAAGCAACCCTTGAACAGCAAGTTATGGAGGGGTGTTAAGAGATGAAGAAGGAAATATAATATTTATATTCCACTACCATTTAGGCATAGCAACCAATAATATGGCTGAATTAATGTCTTTGGAACAATGTCTAGAGCTTCTTAAACTAAATCACAGCTCAAATGTTATTATTGAAGCAGACTCAGAGATCTCTATAATTGCAGTTAAGAGAATCAGTTGTGGAAAAGCGCCAAAAAGGGTCTCAAAGTATTGGAGACTAGTACAAGTGTACAAAAGAATTCAAAAACATCTCCTGAGTCTTCGAACTATTAGCTTCAATCATGTTCGTCGAGAAGCCAATAAACTAGTGGATTTACTGGCCAACCAAGGAGTGATTAATTCAAAAAGTAGGATTGAGATGACGCGGCAGGAGGCACCACAGAGCATATTAAAAGCTCTCTACAATGAACAAGTGGTAGAGGACAGAGAAGTTTTTAGACATTGGGTAAGAAGGAAAGGCATGGAATGAAGCTCAATATGCAAGTTCAAACACAGTTCTTCGGTTGGTACTGGGAAGAAGGGAAAACTTTGAGTGGATTCATTATCCTTTGGTGTAAGTTAACCAGTCTCCTTTTTCCTTCATATTGCAACACAAGGTTTAATGTACCGTCAGCGGCTGCATCGGTTGTGAGTCTCGAGGTAAGCTATCACGGGATGGATGGCTGGATCTTCCCAGCGAAGGAAATTCTCATCCATTCCTATTATAAGTTGGATAACCTGGCTTTAAAGTGGTTTACAAGCGGTTTCCAGGTGATCGCTGGCCTTTTGAATGGTAAGTGGTATGGGCGTTTTGAGAGCGATTCCACTAGGCTCTCGACACGTGGCTAGGTTGGGGTACAAAATACCACCCTCCATCGCACCATAAAACTCAAGCACCTTAGCTTTCCAATATTTCTCCAAGCGGTCCATTTGTGTAGATGGATTCAACGGTCAGATTTGGTCATGCAATTTTGTGGGGCCATTTGTATGATCAAACTTTGCGAGTTAATGTTGGAAGGATTCTGGAGTTTGACTTTGGGCTAAAGGTTAACCGAGGGTACCATTTGTGAGGTTCGCTTGTCCTTTATTTATTTTAGTGAGTTATATTCATGGCAAAATGGCCTTGATTTTTCCGAAGTCCATGATTAAGTTTGGATTTTTGTTTATATTGTAACATTACTTTTGGTTTATTAGAATAGAAGGAAAGTCTCTTGCTTTAGCAAAGAAAAAGATAGTATAGCATATAACATGGTAATTTTTTTATAAAAATAAAAATAAAAATGATTTTTATTTTTTAAAATTATAAAGAAAAATAAGATAAAAATACTTATTCTTTTAACATCATTTACTGCAATCAACTAACATAATTTAAAATTAGTAAAGAAAATTACACAATAATAAAATGTATGTGAAAAACATGCAATTATATTTATCTTATTACTATATGATAAATAATTAATTTAATACTTTTAATACAAAATATTTATAATAAATATTAACTATTGCACGTCATGCACCATATAAAAGCTCAAATGGCCATAAGTTACGAAGAGTTATAAGAAAATGATCATCGTGAAATCTTAAAAACATTATAAAAGCTCAAATGGCCATTAGTTACGAAGAGTTATATGAAAATGATCATCATAATCAAATCTTAAAAATATTTTCAGATATTTTTAAGATTTCATTATGATGATGATTATTTTCTTATAGCTCCTCATTAACTTATGGCCATTTGAGCTTTTATATGGTGCATGCAGTGCAATAGTAAATATTTATTATAAATATTTTTTTATTAAAATGTATTATTTATCATATGGTAATAGGGTAAATATAATGGCATGTTTTTTCATATACATTTTACTTTTTTGTAATGTTTTTTTATTAACTTTGAATTATGTTAGTTGATAAATGATGCTAAAAGAATAAGTATTTTTATCTTATTTTTTTTTATAATTTCAAAAAATAAAAATCATTTTTATTTTTATTTTTATAAAAATTTTCTTTCTTTCCTTAGCATTTTGAAAATTAAAATAATTTCTTTTTTTCTTTCTTTGAACCGTGCTACGAATCCATGCCAACGTCCATCTATTTAAACAGAGATAGAGAGGTGGGTGTAAGGACCTGCGGTCCTTATGCGCACGCTCCGGCTTGAAGAGCGACGAAGGAAGAGCGAGCCTTGACTTAGCACGCGAAGGCATCAAGTTATAATGCGTGTGGAAGGAGGGCGAGCTGAGTTATATGTGTGGAAACATGGGTTTGAACGTATGGAGGCCGACCTACGAACATGAGCAAGGCCGACACATAGTAGAGGTGTTTGCAATGGAGTAGGGGCGTTGGGCAAGTCGGCTGGGTAGCCAAGACTTCGCCCTGCCTTGCATATATATTGAGGAGCATTAAAGCTCATTCGATCATCATACAACCATCGCTCAACATGTGAGAAGTGCGCAGAACAAGGTGAGGATGCAACAAGAAGAAGGAGGCCGTAGATTTGGGTGATGCGCCCATTCTTGGGCGAGGCCGCATGGAGGTAGCAGCGTTTCTTGGTTTAGGTGAAAGGCGTGGGTAGAGGAGCGCCCGCCGATTGGAGTAGGGCGTGCACAAGTGTGTGGCGCCCGGGTTATGCGACGAAGCGCCCGACGGTGAAATGTTGGTGGGCGCCCAGTTTGTGCGATGGCTTCGCACCAGTTCTTGGGCGACTCGGGTGAGCGCCCGCCCGTCGTGCAAGTGTGCACGGTGTGACCTTTGGTGAAGTGTTGAGATTGTGAACAGAGGTGTGTCTGGGGCAGAGGCACCCGTGTGTGGTGACTTGGAGGCGTGCCCGAGTTGGGCAAACAACACGATCGTTCGACAAGGTGAACGAAGGGTTGGAGAGTCGTGTGGCGACCGTGCGGAGGTGCTAACGAGCTGGGCAACCGATCTTTCCGAAGTTGTGAAAATTGGCTAAGTGTAAATTTGGGTTTTCCCAAGATTTAACTTGTAAAGCTTTGTAACATTGAAGATTGTATAATATATTGATTCGGGCAAACTCATATTGCAGGGAGTTGCCCCTCCCTTTATACTGTTGTGCATTTCTCTTGTATAACGTTGTTTATGTGAATGTTATGGGCTTTCACTTGTATAAATGAACACATTAATAATACTTGGTAATAAAAATAAGACTAAGTATGGAATGTTAGGCATAGTCTACAATCGTAAGTATTGATGAAAAGAAAATGATTGGTAGTGTCGCACCTTGCTATAAGCGGTTGAAGGAATACCGTAGGTGTAGGGGCGTGACAGTTGGTATCAGAGCTGGTGAACTGAATCAATGAGCTGATTCTACGAAGACCGAAGACTTGAAAGGAAGTTCAAGCTTTGTAGGTAATAGGTGGAATAGTAGGGTGATTCAGGTGAATGGTGAAACAGGTTTAGCAGAGGTGAAGCTTAGTGCTTGGACCAAGCTGAATGACAAGACATGGTAGGTTTGGAAGAATGCGAAGGGAAGCTCTTGCTTACCTTATACAGGTTGAAGCGAATGAAAGAAGAGAATCCCTAGATTCGAGATAACCTTGAAGTCTTGGAAAAGAATGTTGAAGATGAACTTCTTCAACTTGGTTGGGCAATGGAGCAAGATGAAGTTGCAGATTGTGCTGACAAGGAAGAGGAAGCCGTGATGATTGAAGATGTTGCAGTCATGACAACGATGGAGGATGAACTTGATATTGATCAAGTTGGACTAGGATCGTGTAGTTTGCAGACATGGATGGATGAGGATACTCATATGGAGGAACCTCATGATGATGATGTAAGTACTATCGATACTTGTGTTTCATTTGAGCATTTGGTAGATGGGCTGTATGCAGGGAAGAGCAAAATCAGTTTGCCGATGCTAGGGAGGATCTTACCATGGATGTCTACGATGAGACCTTGTATGGAGAAGCAAGGATTGTTGATTGTTTGAGGACTTTTTGGGGTTGTTTGTGACCTTATGGCAGAAGGTACAAAGGCCCGTGACAAGGGAGGAACATGATGATCGTTGCAGAGGATTGGGTCATGCTTTAGCCATATGGAGAATTGGCTAAGTGCCCAGCATGATTCATGGATAGATTGGAGGGCACACACTTGAGGGACGATGATGCTTGGGTGGACTTCTCATGGTTGAGACCAACAGCAACTCTTGGTGGAACCTTCAGTGGAGGAGCCATGATGAGGGGGACTCGTGATGTGATGATGATGATATGGTTGGGTGACCGATTTCACTAGACTGAAGATTGCCGACTTAGATGAGGATGACCGATTGTTGTGATGGGTCTACTTGGTTGGATTACATGGGAAACTTAGTCATGGGCATCAGGTTGGAGACATGAAGCATGGCAGTCTTATGCAGGGACATTATGCAGGAGCACTTGTAGAGGTGTCACTTATGGGCATCCAATGAGGAGTGCTAAGGCAGGGATGTTGTGCAAGTGGATTTGCTAGTGTGACAGGGAGATTTATTATTTATGAGCTGATGGAGTGGTTGTGCACTCTTGTACAACAAGGCCATGGACTTGGATGGAGTTGTGAGAAAAATATGGAGCATTCCTACTACATGGAGGGCTGAGGCATCTTGCAGAGACCTTTGGGCTGAGACTTGTATGCTTACTGAGATATTGGTTGGAGATGACTCATGGAGCTCATGATGACATGAGGTTGTGACTTTTAGGGACTTCATATATGGTGGACTTGGAAGATCTGTTGCATTGAGGAGCTGAGGTCAGAGACTTTGATGCAGGATGGGGTGCATACTTTCAAGTACATGTATGGGAATGGCTTGAAAGAGTGACTTGATGTGGAGGATCGATATGAGGCATTTTGAAGTGATGGAGTTACAATGATGATGATGCCTTGGTGGCAACACTTGGGCATGGGTTGAGCTGAGACTTAACCACTTTTGACACATGGGACTTGATTGACCTATGATTGTGGGCAGCACATGGATAGATGAGATAGGTGTATACTTGTTTCTATGACAGACTTGAGGGATGGCACATTGCAGATATGATGGAGGTTGCTTCATGGACCTGGATGTGACACATCGACAGTCGGAATTTGATGAGATGGTCTCTTCATATTGAGGAGGCACACATATGGATGATGATGTTGGTGTAGATGTAGTTGATTTCATGCAGCACATTAGTGTTGGAAATAATACTGAGAGGGGGGGTGAATCAGTATTATCTAGCAATTTAATAAATCTTCCTTATTTGATCTTTGAATTATTTTTGCATGTCAGTACCATAAAATAATGAGCATGAACAAAGAAAAACAGATAGTCACACCAAAGAACACAAGATGTAAGGTGGAAACCCAATGTGGGTGAAAACCACCTGCTGCAATATGTCTCTATCTTCTTTCAAATTAGAAACTTCTTTTACAATGATTTTGTACTGGTGCAGTCCTTTACCAGTACGCAGGCTGCAACTTGCAGAGAGCTACAACTCTCTCTCTCTCTTGTTTTCCAGTCTACTCCTGGAAGGGAGCTACAACCCCCTACTTCTTTTCATAAAGCATTAGATGATCAACAAGTACGTAACAGTTACAGTTCACTACAGATATCAGATCAGCTATAACAGAAGTAACCCAAAACACCTTATCAACAGAGAAATTCAATCAACAGAATATCTTAAGATAGAGACGCAGTTTTTCCTTCTGTGGCCTGCGACCAGACGCAGTTAACCTTCTGCTCCCCTTCGTCCACACGCAGATATCCTTCTGCTGTGCTGCGTGCCCACACACTGTTCCTTTAACTGCTCTGCGTTCTGTTGCTTCAGGGACGCATTCAGAAACACTATCACGCCGCGTCTTTCTGCTACAGGGACGCACCCAAAAACACTATCGCGCCGCGTCCTTCTACTACAGGGACGCACCCAAAAACACTATCGCGCCGCGTCCTTTTGCTTCAAAGACGCACCTGAACCTTGATCGCTCTGCATCCCCACGCAGATCTCCAGTCACTGAACTGCGTCCCAGACGCACCTGAACTTCGTCTGCCCTGCGTCCCCACGCAGATCTCCAGATATTGCACTGCGTCCCGGCGCGCTTTCCTTTCACTGTACCTGCGTCCCTTCGAGTATGAATGATTTCAAGACTTTAAGTGTAACCCAAACAGTCAGATCTACAGATCTGATCTTGCGCCAAAGGGATCTCAGTCCTTCAGTAGATTCGCCTTTTAGATCTAGACCAGATCTCACCCAATAAGATATTCAACCAAAGACATTCATAAACCAAATGATCTCCTTTGCTTTATATAGGCAAGCTCCTCCTCAAATCATGGAACAATACCACGAGCCGACACCACAATAACACTATACCGTCGGCTAGATACCAAGAGTAAAACACAAGAAACCCCCACGTGTGCTTTTCTCTGCCTTAAAATGTGTGCACTGGGTGGACGCACCTCCTGAACGGCTGGCCTGCGTCTCTGGACGCGGCTTCTGCATGGTGTACCTGTGGGTATGCACCTTCTGTAAGGTATACCTGCGTCCTCCTTATTTCCTTCAATATTTGATAGCTGATCATCAACTTCTGCTGCTGACTTGAAGAGCAGTGATCTGTCACCTGAATGGGTTGCCATCAAGGACAACACTTTAGTCATAATGCCAACAATCTCCCCCTTTGGACTTGATGGCAACCTCACAAACTTCAGCTTCATTCTCCCCCTTTGACATCAAGGGCAAAAGGGGTATGCTCCCCCTAAGAACATGCTCCTCCTGAATATGAACCAGATCTGCAACAAAGAACCATAATCCACCATGAAAGAGATAGAGATATATTGCAGCTATTTCCAAGACCTCCTTCTGACCATCCTCCATAATGCCAACAATGCATTATATGCTCCCCCTGATCCTGTACCATCAATCAGAAAAGATTCAACAACAAGATGATGCATCAACAACCCCCAACTTTTGCCTGAGGTACTCAAAGGTGTCCCTGGGCAATGGTTTGGTGAGAATATCAGCAACTTGTTCCTTAGAACGAACATACTCCAACTTGACCTTCTGTTCAAGCACTTGTTCTCGGAGAAAATGATACTTGATTGGTATGTGATTGGTTTTTGAATGCATAACCGGATTCTTTGAGATGTTGATTGCACTTGTGTTATCACATAAGATGGGGATAGGTGGTGTACAAGTGATTTGAAAATCCTGCAAAGTCTGCATCATCCAAAGAAGTTGGGTGCAACAAGATGCAGCAGCAGCATATTCCGCTTCAGCTGTAGACAAGGCAATCGAACTCTGTTTCTTGCTGAACCAAGATACCAGTCTGGAACCCATAAAGAACGCACCACCACTTGTGCTTTTCCTGTCATCCACGCTTCCGGCCCAATCTGCATCTGTATAAGCATGAAGAGTAAGATCTGTATCTCTAGGATACCATAAGCCATAATTTTGAGTCCCTTGAAGATATTTGAAAATTCTCTTTACTGCCTGAAGATGAGTCTCCTTCGGATTTGCCTGAAATCTTCAAACTATTCCAACTGCATGCATGATGTCTGGTCGAGTACCTGTCAAATATAGTAAACTTCCAATCATAGATCTGTAGGTTGGTTGATGTACTGCTGCAGATTCATCATTTGCACTGAGACTACATCCTGTGACCATGGGTGTACATACTGGTTTTGCATCTTCCATGCCATATTTCTTCAAAATCTGTTTGAGATACTTGGTTTGAGATAAAAAGATTCCTCTTTCTTTTTGTTGGATTTGCAAACCAAGGAAATATGTTAGTTCTCCTAGCAAGGATATTTCAAATTCTTTCTGCATGACCGAGGCAAAGCTTTGACTCATAGCTTCTTCATTGCTGCCAAAAATAATGTCATCTACATACACAACTAGTATTAGCAATTTGTCATTTTCAACTTTTATATACAGATTTCTATCTGCTGAACCTTTTGAAAAACCTTGTTGATGAAGATATTTGTCCAACCGGTAGTACCAAGCCCTTGGAGCTTGTTTGAGACCATAGAGAGCCTTTTTCAATCTGCATACAAGATTTGGATCATTTCCAAGAATGAACCCATCTGGCTATTCAATGTATACTTCTTCTTCCAAGTCTCCATTCAGAAAGGCTGATTTCACGTCCATTTGAAATACTTTGAAGTTTTGAAAACTTGAGAGAGCAAGGAACATTCAGATGGCCTCAAGTCTTGCAACAGGAGCAAAAGTTTCTTCAAAGTCTATTCCTTCTTGCTGCGCATACCCTTTACAAACAAGTCTGGCTTTGTTTCTAATTACTTCTCCATTTTCATTCAATTTATTTTTGAAGACCCATTTTGTTCCGATAACATTCTTATTCTTTGGTCTAGGAACCAGCTCCCAAGTGTTGTTCTTTTCGATTTTCTCAAGTTCTTCATCCATTGCTTTCATCCAACATTCATCTTTGCATGCTTCTTTCACATTTTGTGGTTCAGTAGAGGAGAGTCATGCCAAATAGCTTGAGGCTTCTGCAACTGTTCTTCTTGTTTGTACACCTGCTTCTTTCTGCCCCACAATCTGAGATTCTGGATGATTCTTCTGAACATATCTGGATGGAGTCTTTTCTTCTATTCTTGTTTGCTCCTCTGGCTCTTCTTGAGGTTCTTCTTGAGGTTCTTCTTCTTCATCATCCTGTCTTTGAGGGTAGCCTTCATCTTCTTCGATGTCTTCATGATGGACTTGCCTAGGAATGTATCCCTTCTCATCAACCACTACATCAATGCTGTCAACAATTCTGCCAAGTCTTTTATTGTAGCACTTGTATGCTTTGCTATATGGAGAGTAGCCAAGAAGAATGCCTTCATCTGCTCTAGGTTCAAGTTTGCCAAGCTGCTCATCAGTATTCTTGATATAGCATTTGCTCCCAAAGATTTTGAAGTGCTTTATGGAAGGAGTCCTGCCACTCCAAAGCTCATGAGGAGTTTGAGTGCTGTTCACCCGGACATTTGTTTTGTTGAGAATAACAACCGCAGCATGTGCAGCTTCACCCCAGAAAGTTGCGGGAGTTCCTGATTCATCAAGCATAGCACGAGCCATTTGTTGGATTGTTCTGTTCATTCTTTCAACAACTCCATCTTGCTGACGAGTTCTAGCTGTAGAGAATTCTCTCCTTATCCCATGTTCATCACAGAAATCGAAAAATTCATTTGAAGTAAATTCCCCACCTCTGTCGGATCTGAGGCACTTAATTTTGTGACCTGATTCATTTTCAACCAAGGCTTTGAAGGATTTGAATTTTTCGAATGCTTCATCTTTGTGCTTCATAAGTCCTAACCAGACAAACCTGGAGAAATCGTCAATAAATAATATCAAGTATTCCTCTCCTCTAGGTGTTCTTTTCCTGAATGGACCACATGTATCTGTATGTACTAGCTCAAGAGGCATGCTAGCTGATCCTTCTTTCTCTGGAAAGTTAGTTCTGGTTTGTTTTCCAAACTGACATGATCTGCATATGGTGTTGTCAGGAATTTTGATATCTGGAAGATCGCGAACTGCCTGATATTTGCATGCTTTCCTTATTTGTGAGAAGCTTAGATGTCCCAACCTTCGATGCCATAACCAGTGCTCTTCATCCTTGCTCAGATAGCATTGTTGTTGTCCTTCTTCAAATATGTACAGATTATTTGGAGTTCTTTTGCCTTTGAGTACTGTTTTACCTGTATCAAGATCACGAACAAGACATCCATTCGATCTGAAAATAACCTCGGTTCTTTGATCACACATCTGGCTGACACTTAGAAGATTATGCTTCAATCCATCAACATACAAAACATTTCCAGCTTTGACCTTTTCTTTTAACTGAGCAATGCCTTTTCCTTTTATAGTTGCAGGAGTATCATTTCCAAAAGAGACTTTCTTTCCCTTTTCTAGAGCAGAATAAGATTCAAGTTTTTCTTTATCACCTGTCATATGCTTCGAACATCCACTGTCAATGTACCATAGATTTTCCTGTCCCTCTGCATAAAATGCTATTCCACATCTTTCTGTTTGAGGTTCCTTTATTCTCCATGTTTTGGTGCTTGAGGCTTGCTCCTTTTTCTGCTGAAACCTGCTCCTGCATTCAGATTCTTCATGACGAAAGTTATTGCAAATAGAACATTCGACTTCATTTTCAAGAACTGAAAAGTTGTTATAGGTCCTTTTTGTAATCCCTGTCATACTTCTTTGTTTTTGAGCTTCCCTAGTCATGATTGTTTTATATGAAACACATTGAGCTGCTTTGTGACCAAAGTTATGACAAGAAAAGCATTGTCCATTGCAGAAACTTCTGCGGTTATCGAATCTACTAGCCAACTGATTGTAATTTCTATTTTCATCTATTCTTGGACAAAATTGAGAAGATTTTACCTGTGGCTGGTTCACCCTTAAGATGGATTGCCCTTGATAGTTTCTGTTTGTAATTCGTCCCTGCTTTACCTGATGATCTTCATTGTTCTTTTGCTCATTTCTTCTTGCTGCATCAAGATAACTCTTTGAGGTGGATGCTTGAGAGGTTTCTCCATTGTAGCCCAGACCTGTCTTGTTTAGAGGAGACCGCTGCACATTGATAATCTTATCCAAAGTTTCAGATCCTTTGACAAACTTAAGATTAATAGCTTTTGTTTTCTCAATCTCTTTTCTAAGACCAACAATTTCTCCTTCTAGTTTTTCAAGATGTTTTTCCTTTTCATCAATTTGAAATTGTAGAGTATCAATGATCACATTCTTTTCTTCTATACATCTGTTGAGTCTAGTGATTTCATCATAAAGGTTATCCACATCTCTAGGATCCATATAATCATCATCTTCAAATGCCATTAATAACTTATATTCATTACCTCGTTCATCTTCATCACTGTTTGATAGACCATCACTATCTTCATGGGTGTAGTAGCTTTTCTTATTTGCACTTTGTTTCTTGTTCCATCTAGCAAGTTCCTTTCCTTTATCCTTATAAGGACATTTTGCAGCATAATGACCTACTCTTCCACAAGCAAAGCATTTGAAAGGTAGCTTACCTCTGAACCTTCCCGAACCCCTTTGAAGATTTCTGACAAAATTTGATTCTTCTTCCTCTTCTTCTGGAACATGGCTTGCTTCATAGTAATCTTCTTTGCCTGATGCCTTGAAAGCAGCTTCCCTTCTGTCTGATGGACCTCCCTTTCTCATTTCATAAGCAGTTAGAATTCCATGTAGCTGAGACATAGTGAGAATTCGGAGATTTTCCTTTTCTTCTATTGTAGATACTTTAGATTCAAACTTGGGGGATAATGATCTTAGAATCTTTTCAACTACTATAGCCTCTTTTATTTCTTCACCCAAATTTTTCATACAATTAACAATCTCATCTACCCGAATAAAATAATTAGCCACACTTTCATCATTATACATCTTGAGAGTCTCATACTAAATCCTGAGAGTTTGAAGTTTAGCTCGCTTTACCTGTTCATCTCCTTCATAGCTCGTGACCATTTTGTCCCATATCTCTTTTGCTGATTTGAAGTGCATTACCTTCATGAATTCCGTTTGGGATATACTTCCTAATAGAGTACTGACTGCTTTTGCATTTGTTTCATACTTCTTTTTCTCAGCTGGATCTGTAGGAGTAGCTGAAGGAAAAGCATAGCCTGTTTCTACAATGTCCCAAACTTCTGTACCAAGAGATTGAAGATATGCAGTAACTCTTACCTTCCAATAATTGAAGTTTGTCCCATCAAAAACCGGTGGCCTGATTGATGCTTCTCTCTCGTAGTTGCTCATGATGAACGATCTACCTTCAAGCGATCAAGCTTCTCTGAAGGACCTGCTCCGATACCAATTGTTGGAAATAATACTAAGAAGGGGGGTGAATCAGTATTATCTAGCAATTTAATAAATCTTTCTTATTTGATCTTTGAATTATTTTTGCATGTCAGTACCATAAAATAATGAGCATGACCAAAGAAAAACAGATAGTCACACCAAAGAACACAAGATGTAAGGTGGAAACCCAATGTGGGTGAAAACCACCTGCTGCAATATGTCTCTATCTTCTTTCAAATTAGAAACTTCTTTTACAATGATTTTGTACTGGTGCAGTCCTTTACCAATACGCAGGCTGCAACCTGCAGAGAGCTACAACTCTCTTTCTCTCTCGTTTTCCAGTCTACTCCTGGAAGGGAGCTACAACCCCCTACTTCTTTTCATAAAGCATTAGATGATCAACAAGTACGTAACAGTTACAGTTCACTACAGATATCAGATCAACTATAACAGAAGTAACCCAGAACACCTTATCAACAGAGAAATTCAATCAACAGAATATCTTAAGATAGAGACGCAGTTTTTCCTTCTATGGCCTGCGACCAGACGCAGTTAACCTTCTGCTCCCCTGCGTCCACACGCAGATATCCTTCTGCTGCGCTGCGTGCCCACGCACTGTTCCTTTAACTGCTCTGTGTTCTGTTGCTTCAGGGACGCATTCAAAAACACTATCGCGCCGCGTCTTTCTGCTACAGGGACGCACCCAAAAACACTATCGCGTCGCGTCCTTCTGCTACAGGGACGCACCCAAAAACACTATCGCACCGCGTCTTTTTGCTTCAGAGACGCACCTGAACCTTGATTGCTCTGCGTCCCCACGCAGATCTCCAGTCACTGAACTGCGTCCCAGACGCACCTGAACTTCGTCTGCCCTGCGTCCCCACGCAGATCTCCAGATTCTGCATTGCGTCCCGGCGCGCTTTCCTTTCACTGTACCTGCGTCCCTTCGGGTATGAATGATTTCAAGACTTTAAGAGTAACCCAAACAGTCAGATCTACAGATCTGATCTTGCGCCAAAGGGATCTCAGTCCTTCAGTAGATTTGCCTTTTAGATCTAGACCAGATCTCACCCAATAAGATATTCAACCAAAGACATTCATAAACCAAATGATCTCCTTTGCTTTATATAGGCAAGCTCCTCCTCAAATCATGGAACAATACCACGAGCCAACACCACAATAACACAATACCGTCGGCTAGATACCAAGAGTAAAACACAAGAAACCCCCACGTGTGCTTTTCTCTGCCTTAAAATGTGTGCACTGGGTGGACGCACCTCCTGAACGGCTGGCCTGCGTCTCTGGACACGGCTTCTGCATGGTGTACCTGCGGGTACGCACTTTCTGTAAGGTATACCTGCGTCCTCCTTATTTCCTTCAATATTTGATAGCTGATCATCAACTTCTGCTGCTGACTTGAAGAACAGTGATCTGTCACCTGAATGGGTTGCCATCAAGGACAACACTTTATTCATAATGCCAACAATTAATACCAAACATCATGGACAACATGTTGCAGATGAGATGAGGACCACTTCATGGACCTGAGCATGGCTTACTTATATAGAGATGGATCCTTGATCAAGTTGAGGATGTGACGGGATATTCTGAGAAACAACTGATGGTGGCATGAGGATGTGCATTCTCATGGTTTGAGCGTGACAGTTGGATTAGCTACCCAACTAGTTCAGACATGGGGGACATCAATGTACAGAGATGTGTTAGCATTTGTTGGAGTATCATGGTAGCAGTTCACACGAGGACGACACATGATGAGGTCGACACGGGAGGTTGCAGGAAGCATGTAGCTTGAGATGGAGGGGCCAGCCTTCCATGATGGAGAGCAGCATGTGGAGATTGTGACAGGGTGGTCGATGATCATGGATTGAGATGATTTCCGATGTATGACATACCGATGGAGTGTATACCTTGGTATGGTGATCTTGGTGACAGATGGTTGCTGGGACGAGACATGATAGAGATGGTGGTTCTACATATGTTGCAGGGATGTTTGCAGTGTGTGGAGGAGTTGACATCATGGATGATACAGTTGTTGATGATCTTGGTGGATGGATACCAATATTGTATGTTGTCAAGGACGACAACGACTTCAGGTGGAGGAGGATGTAAGGACCGGCGGTCCTTATGCGCACGCTCTGGCTTGAAGAGTGACGAAGGAAGAGCGAGCCTTGACTTAGCACACGAAGGCATCAAGTTTAAATGCGTGTGGAAGGAGGATGAGCTGAGTTATATGCGTGGAAGCATGGGTTTGAACGTATGGAGGCAGACCTACAAACATGAGCAAGGTCGACACATAGTAGAGGCATTTGCAATGGAGTAGGGTCGTTGGGCAAGTCGGTTGGGTAGCCAAGACTACGCCCTACCTTGCATATATATTGAAGAGCATTAAAGCTCATTCGATCATCATACAACCATCGCTCAACATGTGAGAAGTGCATAGAACAAGGTGAGGACGCAGCAAGAAGAAGGAGGGCGCAAATTTGGGTGATGCGCCTGTTCTTGGGCGAGGCCGCACAGAGGTAGTAGTGTTTTTTGGTTTGGGTGAAGGGCGTGGGTAGAGGAGCGCCCGCCGGTTGGAGTAGGGCGTGCACGGTTGTGTGGTGCCCAGGCTATGCGACAGAGAGCCCGACGGTGAAACGTTGGTGGGCGCCCGGTTTGTGCGACGGCTTGGCACGGTTTCTTGGATGACTCGGTTGAGTGCCCGCCCGTCATGCAAGTGTGCACGGTGTGACCTTTGGTGAAGTGTTGAGATTGTGAACGAAGGTGTGTCTCGGGCAGAGGTGCCCGTGTGTGGCGACTTGGAGGTGCGCCCGAGTTGGGCAAACAGCACGATCGTGCGACAAGGTGAATGAAGGGTTGGAGAGTCGTGCGGCGATCGTGCGGAGGTGCGGACGAGCTAGGCAACCGAGTTTGCCGAAGTTGTGAAAATTGGCTAAGTGTAAATTTGGAGTTTCCCAAGATTAAACTTGTAAAGCTTTGTAACATTGAAGATTGTATAATATATTGATTCGGGCAGACTCATATTGCAGGGAGTTGCCCCTCCCTTCATATTGTTGTGCATTTCTCTTGTATAATACTGTTTATGTGAATGTTATGGATTTCACTTGTATAAAAGAACATATTAATAATTCTTGGTAATGAAAATAAGACTAAGTATGGAATATTAGGCGTAGTCTACAATCGTAAGTATTGGTGAAAAGGAAACGATTGGTAGTGCCGCACCTCGCTATAAGCAGCTAAAAGACTACCGCAGGTGTAGGGGCGTGACAGTGGGCCTGAGTGGGCCACGTAAGCGGTTTGCAGAAACCGGCAATCGGGATAAGGGTTGTCGTCCAGCTGCAGTGACGGGACCCATGGCCGTTATTGGTATAAAGCTTCCGATCACGACTCCGGCAATCGAATTCCTGGGCCTGTTTCTCCAGATGTTGTAGGTAACTCGAGACCACGTGGGCGCGGTCTCGTTTCTTGATTTTGAGCGTGAAGCTCCATCTTTCCTCGCGTAAATCGTTACCAGGCGTCTCCACATGATGCGTCCACCAGAGTGTTTGTCACGCCCCTACACCTACGGTAGTCTTCCAACCGCTTATAGCAAGGTGCGGCACCACCGAACACTTTCTTTTCACCAATACTTATGTTTGTGGACTACGCCTACTTTCACTTTAACATTACTTAGCTTGTGTTTCGCAACCAAGTAAACATACATTTATCCTTTATACCAATGAAGCCCATACTCATTCATTATCCATAGCAATTATAACAAGAACAATGACAATTGCAACAGTATAAAGGGGAGGGGAAACTCCCGTAATGTGAGTCTGCCCGAATCAATATATTATATAATCATCATTTTTACAATGTACAGACTAAGTCCTTGGGAAACCCCAAATTTACACTTAACCAAATTTACACAACTTCGGCAAACTCGGTTGCCCAGCTCGTCGGCACCTCCGCACGGTCGCCGCACGACTCACCAACCCGTCGTTCACCTCGTCGCACGTCTTCCCCGGTTCGCTCTTCGTTTGGTCGCAAACGGCCAAACCGTGTATCCCTGCCCACATGCAGTCCCGCTTGCCAACTCTTGACAAACGCCCAAATCGTGTGCACAACACGTAGTACCGCCTGCCCAACTCAACAACCTCCGGTTCCAACCTTCGTTTCACCTTCGTGTACACTTGCACGCTGGGCGGGCACTCACCCGAGTCGCCAAGACACTCACGCCAAGTCGCCACACAAACGCCTCCGCACAATACACCCGGGCACGTCTTGCCCAACGCATCGACCTCTCACCAAGAGTGCTCTCACCAAGTGCGACTCACCAAGAGGAGTGCATGAGGTATGCGCTCATCCTCCTCTTGAAACTGCGCACTAGAACTTCCCTCCAAGAGCGAAGATAGAGTGATCTGCGATGATGAGTTATGAGCTCCAATGCTCAAGCATATATACATCTTTTAGTGTGTGGGTGTGCTGCCTAGTCGACTGCCCACACACCCCTCTTGCACGCCATACTCAAGTCGGCCTTGGGCTCTCCCATAGGTCGGCCAACCCCTTGCAGAGCCCTTCAAACCATGGTATAAACCACTGTTCATCCATCGCATTATTTCCCAAGTGTCGCACGTTTCGTCGCAAGGAGCTCGCAGAAACGTCGCAGTTTCTCCACACGCCCGGTTCGTCGCACCCGCCCGTCGTGCTCGTGCACGGTCGCCCGGCGCCCAACCGCACCGCAGCTCCAAGGACCTTACAGTGTCGATCCACTGAAGGTGTCTTCCACGGTGTTGTTGCTGGCTGGCGTGAAGTACAGGCATGTCGCGTTTTTGGCCCGGGCAACGCTAACTCTCCTCGGATGGGCAACCGCATCGAGGATGCTGAGATAGAGCTGCACGTTTCTGTAGAGCTCGTTCACCTCTACGCCGCAAGAGTAGCCATTGAATTCGAGTTTGGACTGTAGAAATCCTTGAGAGAATTCCACCATCCCTGTAACAAACGACGTACCTGTGTAGGTAATGCATTATGGATTACTGTCAAAAGCCCTACAAGTGACCAGATTTGTCCTGAGATCGTCATGTCGCGTCGCATTCTTTGTTATATCAGACCCGCAAATTGTTGAAACTAACATTGGTATTTTGTAGGAGTATGAAAGTCTCTGGGCAGGAAGGATAGATGCCACTCCATGGACAACTTTTGGAAAGCCCGAGGAAGTATGGATGTGCAAGTTACGATAGAGCTCCCACTCCTCGGATGGGCAACCGCATCGAGGATGCTGAGATAGAGCTGCACGTTTCTGTAGAGCTCGTTCACCTCTACGCCGCAAGAGTAGCCATTGAATTCTGGAATCTCCAGATACGAGTTTGGACTGTAGAAATCCTTGAGAGAATTCCACCATCCCTGTAACAAACGACGTACCTGTGTAGGTAATGCATTATGGATTACTGTCAAAAGCCCTACAAGTGACCAGATTTGTCCTGAGATCGTCATGTCGCGTCGCATTCTTTGTTATATCAGACCCGCAAATTGTTGAAACTAACATTGGTATTTTGTAGGAGTATGAAAGTCTCTGGGCAGTAAGGATAGATGCCACTCCATGGACAACTTTTGGAAAACCCGTGGAAGTATGGATGTGCAGGTTACGATAGAGCTCCCACTCTCCATCAGATCATACACGTTTCTGTAAAGAGGACAATAAAAAACTATCTGAGAACTCCCAACTACCTGTCAGATTGCTGGCTTTATCAACATTCTAGTGCAGTTATACTGTGTGTGATTATGAAGAGTGCTTTTTATTTCCCCTGGAACGTGGATGGATCGATTGCACTGTAAACTTACACTACTTTGCACGCCCGGTCCCATTTTGTGTAATATATGTAATGAATTTATGACAAGTGGAAATAAGAGTAGGATTAATTGGAAATTAATTTATGTAATATATGCAATGAAGTTATCTCAATTGTCTAAAAGATTATAAATCGGTAATTGTTTCTTGAGCCTTTTACTATCAACTTTTGTGCAAAAGATAAAAAGCCTGAAGTAATCGCATCTACATGTCCAATTAAAAAGTCCGAATTAAAAAGTCCAAGACAACCGAAGATACATCCATAGTTGTTTCTTAAAAATATAAGAAATCTCGAACTAATGATATTGACATCTCCATGACAACCACATGGTACTTTTACTCTAATCCTTTTGTGAAAAAAGATAACATATCTTGAACTAATGATATTGACATGTGCATGACAACCACATGGTACTTCCATAGTTGTTTGTTGGGCCTTTTACTATTCTTTTTCTGTGCAAAAGATAAAAGTCTTAGAGCTAATGTTATAGACATGCCCAACTAAAAAGTCCAAGACAACCACCGATATATTATGGAAGTAAAAAGTCCAACATATCCACCGATGTCATGTCTAGGAAATGTTAAGCATTACCGATGTCATGTCTAGGAAAGGTTAAGCATTAATTAAAATGTTCCAATCTTCAAGGTATTTTCCATTAATTTGCACTATAATAGTGTCAATTTTGCAATGTGATCTAAGGATTCTATGTATGGCTTAAAGTTTTCATTAATTTTTATTGGATGGGAAAATGCATGTGTTATTAGGAATTTATTAGGAAGATGTGTATGGAATAATCTATAAATTTTAATATCTCTATAAATATTTATAGAAATAGTGTGAACTTATTATAGATTTGTTTTTTTAATTTCAAAAATATTTATTTATATATATATATATATATATATATATATATAATTTCTATTTATCTATTCATATATTTGAACTAAAAAATTATTATTTATAGGTGTAATAAACTTTATTTTCTAGTTTTCTTTCCTTTTTATTTTAATTCTTTATTCTTAATTTTTAGTTTTATGGATTTTTTTCATTATTATTTTTTGTTTTAATTTTAATTTTTAATTTTATATTTATTTTCTAATGTTTCTTAAATATAATATTTTATTTTTCTGTGAGTTGGGATTTAGCCATTACATCTCTACTATATTTATTTGTTCTTTGGATTGAGCTATCTATTTTTGTCTTACTATATTTATTTGTTCCTTGGATCTAGCTATCCATCTTTGTCCTAATGATGAACTATAGTAAGTGGTTCACCTTAAAACTTTCATGTGATTTATCCTGAAGATTGAAATTATAAAAGTAATGCATATATTTCTTATTTTGTTTTAAAATATAATTTTGAATAATTTAATTATTTTTTCCTAGTTTATGGCCATTATCTAAAAACTATTCAAAATAGAAAGTTTGAATTAGAAGTTATGACCCTGAGATTCTTGAAAGGAGCTAGTGTCTTATGTGAGTTGGATGTGTCCATTTTTTGATATCTTTTTATTCAACTAAGCAACAGTTTAGGATGAGCATATCGATCAAGAAATGTTAGAGACTAACATCATTCAACGTAGTCAAAGTGATTTCTTTTCACTAATGATGATGGTTATAGAAAAGGAGGGTTCATGGTGTATCCTTCGAGATTACATACAACTTAACAAAATGGAAATCAAAGCTATGTTTCATATTCCTACCATTTATGAATTATTAGATGAATTGCATGGAGTAATATTCTTTACCAAGTTAGGTCTCTATTCTAGTTATCATCAAATCAGAATGGTACAGTAAGCCATCCTGATATCTTTTAGAAGACATGAAGGTCATTATGAGATTTTTGGTTATGCCATTTGGAATTACAAATGAAGCTTTAACATTTTAGAGCTTGATGAATTTCATTTTCAAGCCCTTTCTTTGAAATTTGTGCTAGTGTTTCTTGATGACACGTTAATCTACTACAAATATTGGGAAGAACATGTACACCATGTTTATAGTGTCTTAACATTATTGGAAGAGAACCAACTATATGCAAATCCTTCGAAGTGTGTCGTTGGGTTCAGGAAGATGGATATTTTGGTTATATTGTATTCCATGAAGGTGTCAAAATGGATCTTAACAAAATCAAATCTATAAGGGAATGGAAAATCCCAAATACCTTAAAGAAACTCTAAGAATTCTTGGGATTGACAAGATGTTACTACAAGTTTGTGAAGAATTATGGTCAAGTAGTAGCACATTTAACAAAATTATTTTAGAATGAAGCATTTTTTTGGACTAAAGAAGAAACCAAATCTTTTAAAAAACTTAAAGAGACATGTGTACAACTCTTGTCCTATTTACACTCGACTTCAAAAAAAAATTCATTGTGGAGTGTGATGCAAGAGGACATGACATTGGTGCAAGAAGGAAAATCGCTTTCCTTTGAAAAAAAAAAAAAACATAGTCAAATCCAACTATGATAAAGATATGTTGGTCATACTAGGCATAGTTAAGAAAATATGTCCATAATTTATAAGAAGATGTTTCAAAGTAATAATAAATCATGATAGTTTTAAGTACTTATTGGAACAAAGACTACCTTAAGAGGAGCAATAAAAATGTGTTACAAATTTGTTGGGTTGTGACTTTGAAATTATCTATAGAAAGGGAAAACAAATATTGTGGCAAGTGCATTCACAAGGAAAGAGCATTATTTCCATTTCACAATCTCACCCGGAGGAATAATCAAGGATAGAATTGAAACAAGATGAGTTGATATGCAATATCATTAAAAAAAGTAGTAGGACCTCAACATAGTAGAAAAAATTATGTGGAAGAATTATTTGTTGCAATATTAAGGTCATTGATACTGATGTAAGAATTCTCAAGTCAAAAACAAGTCCTTTTGGAATTACACACTGCTTCTGTAGGAGGAAATTTAGGGTTCTTGAAGACATACCATAGGATCAAGAAATATTTTTTTGGAGAAGGTCATAAACAAATGTGCAAAATTTTATGGTTGAATGTGTGGTATGCCAACTAAATAAGAGAGAGAAAATCAAGACCTTGAGGCTTCTATAACTATTAGTCGTACCAAGCTGGCACCGGGAAGAAGTTTCAATGGATTTTATTACAATTTTAGTTGAATCTGAAGGAAATAATGTCAATATGGTAGTGGTATATCGAATAGAAAAAGTATGCCCATTTTTCTGTCCTCCTAATCATTTTAAAGAAAGCACAATAGTAGAACTATTCATGAAAATTTCCAAAATATAAATGGAATCTCGAAGATTATTATAAGTGACATATCCAATTTTCACTACAAAATTTTAGACCTAATTATTTTCCTATTTAGGTACTCAATTGGCTCACAACTCATCTTACCATCCTCAATTTAATGGGAAATTTGAGATTGTGAATAATTATTTAGAAGGATATCTATGTTGTTTTTTATTTGATAAACATACACAATGGGTGAAGTGATTGTCAATAGTAGATGATGGTACAACACATCCTTCTATATTTCATAAAAAATGTTATCATTTATGACACTTTATGGATATCATCCTTTATCTATCACAACATGCTCGAAAGGGACTATAAAGGCTCAAGTAGTAGGAGAACACATACACAACACTAACAAGAGTACAGGATGAAACAATAAGAATATCATCATCACAGTGATGGGGAATTTGAAGTGGGGGAGTGGGTATTTGTGAGACTACAACCATATAAATAGTTTTTCCTCAAACAAAAAAAGAAGGCAAATAAATTCTCACCGAGCTATTATGTCTCTTATAAGTTGTTGCAAACAATTGGACATGTGGTTAACAAATTGGATCTGCCTCCATCTTCATGTGTACACTTGAGAATCAGGATAATACTGAGATGGGGGGATGAAGCAATATTATATAATTTCTAACAATTATTTAACCATTCAAATATATTCAGTCACATGATGATGTAACATTCAACATACATAGTTTCATGATCGATGGTTGATGGCCCCAATGAATCACATGTCATAGTTATGTGGAGGTGAGGTTTTGCCCTTGTTCATTTAGTGCTGACCCCATGCACACATACTCATAAGTGTTTAAAGTCCTGTTGCTGACAAGTATCAATGAAATATACAAGTATAACAAAATAATCAAATAGTTTTGTTTATCAAAAGGGAAGGGTGACCAACCCATGACGTTTACCTGAAATTTACAATTGAAGGAGATGAGGCTATAACCTAAAATTTTTTTATTACCTATAAGAAAAGGGATGACCCAAACCACCCTTTTCTTAGCTTATGGCCCAAGGTCTGAAGCCTTGGAATGTCAATTTTAGGAAATTAACTAGTATGAGGAACAAGTTGAGAAATTATTTTTATTCATGGGCCTTAACAGTCAATTGAATGAACCTAAACACACAATTTATCCCTTCCATTGTGAACATAATAATGGATAGCATAGTTCTAGCATGCCTTAGAATTTATGGACATACAAAATATCATTCTAGTCATCAGTACAATAGTGAACTTATCATCTCAGACATTCATTTACACTCATCAACACACAAGATCTCCCACTAGTCATAACATAATGAGGAACATCATAGTTCATGAGTTAATATGCAGGGGTAATTTACACTTATCTATGTGTTTAAATATGGTTAGAAATTGAAAGAGAGACTTAAACTCTCCACCCAACCATTGGCCAACTACACTACAACCATGCTTGTAGCTTACCAGTCTTGACTCAGGTCTATAAAACTGAGGGAATTCTTGCTCATCGAGAACTTCACACCAATGGGTGAAATAGACACTCAAAGATGAAGTTAATTTTCCATGTGGTTTATCAACTATCTTATGAATGTATGCACCACAGTAACTCTCTATCCTAAGTCCATTTACAGGGATTCAACCATGGTCTAGATGGGGTATTTTTTAGTCCAAGAGATTGAATCCACTGTCCAAGTGGTTTATGAGTTGTATTTTCATAACAAGGACCACAATTTTATGCTCTCTAATATCCAGGTGGTTAACATCGCTCTAGAAAGAACCAAAGTGACTTACATTCCCTTGTCCAAGTGTATATCAGCTATACAGAAAACACCATAGTGATTCAATCATCCACTAAACCTCCAACTCTCCTCACATGTATAGACACAATTTAGTGGCCTCAAACAAAAAACATCAGGATTAACAATGAAAATTTACAACGCTCAAGACGAAGTGATTATCTCCACATCTACCCTGCCTTCATTTTGCTATGCTCCATTACTCCATGCTATTTGCACTAGTCTTGGGAACTCCAAGGAATAACTACTAACTAAAAAAGAAGGGGTAGAAGGGAAATTTGATGAAGGAGAATAACTCCCACACCTCTCTGTTGTGTGTAAATATATTCTCCTTGATGGCCCTTCATTTTAGGAAAGGCACAACCTTTCTTGGCTTCTCAATCTAATGTTGACTCTTCTTTGTTCTCCTCCCACATTCTATGCCTGTATTCCCCATTCTCTTTGGTACTTTGTTTATTCTCATACCTATTTTCGAGTGATGATAGACCAATTATGTTAGAACTGAAATCAGTAATAAATTCCAATAAAGTTTCATGGGTTTGAAGCAAGCTAGATCCATCTTCCCTCGGTACTATGTATCTACGTCATCCTCTCCTCGAAAAACCACTTAAATTTATATTTAATTCTTCAGTTTACTATCCAGCTGCTTCATCCAACCATGAACCGTATGCTAGTAGTACATGGTTACGTCTGCAAAATACAAGGGTAACAAAAATGGTTGTTACATTACATTTCGAAGAAGCAAGCAATCATAATGAAGTAGGATGCCACAAAAAAATATTTGCAACCTTTGGGATTGGTGTCTCTTGTAGGTTGGTTCCTACAAATCATGCGACATTGGGGATGGGTGTCTCCTATAGGTTGACACCTATAAAATAGAAAATGGGATTGGTGTATCCTATAGGTTGGTTCCTACAAAGGATTAGATGGAATTGGGTTGGTTCCTACAAAAGAACAAAGGGTATTCGTGACACCTATAGGTTGGTGCCTACAAAACAACAAAGGGAATTTGTGTCTCTAGTAAATTTGTGCCTACAAAGTAGTATAGGGGATCGATGTCTCAAATAGTTTGGTGCCTAGAAAATGATGTAATAGTAGGGTGATGCCTACAAGATCATTGATATAAAGAAGTTTTGTATTTTTCACCCATAATGATTTCCATATTTATCTTATGTTAAGTTTTTTGTTATGAGATTGAATTTTTATGATGTTTGACTAGATTCAAATAATTAAAATTTGTAATTATACTGATTTACTCCCCCTCTCAATATAATTATGAATCCAACGCCCTCTACATATCCATGCTATTTAGGAAAAATGCTTTTTTCTAGGATTGGTTTAAGATTGTTGGCAATGACTTTGGAAATGTTTTTGTAAATAACATTACACAACACTATGGGTATAAATTTGTTGGAAAATTTAGGATTAGTTTATTTAGGAAAAAAAGTGATGATTGGAGAATCAAAATCATGTAGTAGGATACCTAAGAGGATTACGTCTTTAATATATTTCCAAACATCCTATTCAGTAATGGATCGATGAGATTGAAATAATTCCATATTGAAGCCATCAGATCTTGATGATTTATTGATACCCATAGAGTGCCCCATAGTTGTTTCCTATTCAAAATAAATATGATGGAAGTTACTTTAATTGCTAAAGAGAGATTAAGAGGGATTACGCAAAGATACATTCAATCGTTGCACATTTGTTCATTATTGGTTCAATTATGATATGACTAAAATGTTCCTTTAGTCCATATATTATCATGGATTTGTGAAAAACATTTGATTTTCTATCCCCTTCTTTGAGCCACTAGATATTATATTTTTGCTTCCACAATAGTTTTTCCTTGTACAATTATGTGTGATTTCCTATATTTGGTGCACTGTTTCAACTTTCTATTCCATTTTTCATCCATTCATAATGATTCTAGCTTAAAGGGCCTTTATATCATCCTCAAGTGCTTGTTTCTCAAAAAAGATGTTACCACAGACCTCTCTTTTCCATTTTTTTTTCTTGGCTTCTTTTAGCTTCTATTGAAGTCATTACATGATGGAGTGTTAGCTATGACCTACATATGTCCACTAGATCATCATGCTAAAAAATAAGTATGTGTGGCCCACCAAAAATATTTTAAATCTAAAGGTTACGGCTTTGATGAATGAGAGCAATTCTAGGAGAGTTTGATGGGCCAATGGTACAAGTGTGTATAAGATAGGATATCATATTCTAATAACATCAATCCTTGAAAAAAATCTTCAAATAATAAGAATTGATCAAGTCTTATATCTATTTGATTATATCCTCCTTGCTTCTTTTTCTAGGTGTAGCATACATTGCCACTTTGAATATATAATAGTTGAAGCTCTATTATGGAGTTTTTGAAGGATAAAATAACAATGTTTAGTCTTCTTAACATTTTTTTATTTAATTGAATGGAAGTGAACATATTAAGGTCACCTCAAATTAAGTAATGTGATTTAAGGGAAGTTCCCCAACTTCCTTAAGGGATTCGAGAAAGTGTACCTTGAAAGTAGGATTGATGGGTACATAAACATTAGTGATAGATCCTTTAATTAGAGAATTCTTGATCCTAAAATTATCCAAGATGAAGTTGGACTCAACGATGTTTTCCATTTTGATTAAGTTAGGATTGCAAAGAACTGCTAATTCATTGCGGAATCCTATATATGGTATTACTATTACTTTACATGCATTCCAATATTTATTCACAAGACAAAAGATTGATTACTTGTCACACTTTGTTGCTTGTAAAATTACCATTTTGTGTTTTTCCTAATTGATTATTTTCTTTAACATGTCATGTTTTCTAGCTGCATTGAGACCACTTATATTCATTTACAGAACAATTATTTGTAACTTAGCATGAGTCAGAAGGTACTTATATTTCACGTTGATGGCCTATCCTGATTCTACTAAGAGTGTTCTAACTTTATTTAGCTTCTATTTTGTATATTTTCATATTCCTTTTTACTCCTTTTCATTTATCTTACTCTGAGGATTTGAGAGAGGTTCTAACACTTAGTCCTTCAACTTGGTTGGGGTTTGAGGGTGACTTATTGTTTTATACTTCTTCCTAGATAGCTCTTTTTTTGGCTACTAGAATTATGGAAATTATAGATCTTCCAACTAAGATTCTCCATGCTCCAATAAGAGGGTTGGGATGTCAATATACATCATTTAAGTCTCAATTTCTGTTTGATGTTATTCTTCCTTAGACTTTCAAAGTTCATCTTCATTCATCTCTAGTCTTTTTCTAAGATATTGGATTAGCAGTGGAGACCATTAGGTTAGATTTTTCCCTTTTAGAATTGTTTGGGATTTGGTTTGGTGACAAACAAGGGTTCACCTATTTTGAAGGGGTCCTCCTCTTCATTGGTCTATAGTACAAATCTATTTTTACCACGGGGTTCCTAATTTGGGGATCTTAGTATAAGGGTTTTCTTAGTGGACTTCATTTTATTCATAACCTTGATGCAACTTTCTTGACCTACACCGTCCCTCCCCACCTCAGTGTTCTCATGTTATTAAGTTGGAAATATCATAACAAATGGTTATGTTCATTGCATTTTCTGCACTAAAATGGAATGTACTAATAGTCCAAGGTTTGGATCCATTCTATATCTTGGTCACATACGTTGAGAGATTCAGGGCATGCTTTAGTCACATTCATATGCACATAAATATGATAATATGAGGTGTTGTAATCCATTCTAGTTAGTTATGAAACTTTAAAAAATGAACTTAGGGTGTTTTTGACACCTTTAAGAGTTTCTCGTTCCTAGAATTCCTAAGGGAGTACATTTTGATACAAAGAAAGACTTCAATGAATGTTTCTTTCTTAGTACTAAAATCATCTTTTCCAGTAATTCAAATTTGACCAGGTGAATTTAAAAAATAGGGCCGTTATTAAAAAATATGCTCTTTGTAATCCATATAGGTGAAGATTGAGGCAAAGAAACCCTTGGAGCCTAGTTTGAGATCATTCTATCCTTTCATTTTCCATATAGTATTGACCTATCACATGAGGGATTTTTAAGAGAACGAAATCAGCATGATCTTTTCAACAAATATGTGGTCCTTGATTTACTGGATGTAGCTACCCATATTCAGAGATGTGCCCTCATCCTTAAGGCTCTCTTTCACTTTGGCCAAGCAACCACTATGTAATTTTATGACTATCTTCCTCTCATCAAATTCATCTATGGTGGTATCCAATCCATGCATTGGCTCCTCCTCTAGACCACACTTTCCATTCAAAAGTTGCTTGAGAACAAATTACGTCATCATACCACATCCATGACACTTAATGTGTTGTATAGGAACTAGTGAGACATTGTCGTGCTTCAAAGAAGATAATAATGTAAAAAACCACAAAATCTCAAAGCAATACAAACCAATAAAAATGTGACATAATACCTAAACCTAAAATGGTTATAAAACACATCATCTTTTTTCAAAATAAAAACTATGTTTACATCTTATTAATTATAAATTTAATATTAAAACACTAATATAACATTTAAATTACAAATTATAATATTTATTTCTTTTAGTAAAAATATTTCAATCAAATTTTGTAAGTTTTATAAAAATATAAATAATTCATATTTAAAAAATTAACCTATTTTTTCTTCTAATTTTTATACACAATGCAAAGATCTTACATTTTAAAAATAATGATTATAGTTAATTTTAAAACCAATAAACAATTAATTTACATTACTCTATTACTCTTTAATGTATAAACAAATAGAAATCTTCATAAATGTCGTTCATTTACATTATGAAAACATCAATAATTATGAAAATTTATTTTCATATAATTATAAAATACCCGATACCAATTATTTACTTATTCATTGACTGATATAAATTTGACTCCATTGACGTTCCACACATATTGATAACATTGACAGTCCAATATGTTCCATGCTGACCTTGGTTACGTCTCAGATGTAACTATCATGTTTACATCTCAGGTGTAACCATCAAAATATAAGTAGTAAGACTAGCATTTGCACCTAGTGTTGCAAAGGAAACGCCGTAAGGCATAGTGTGTGGAAGAATATTGAAACGTGAATAGGCTTTTGCGGGCTTTTTTGGAAGCAAGGGTCGATGAATTCGAGCTTTAATTTGAGGGAGCGATGCCTAAAACTGTTGAAATGGAATGCAAGCAGCCATAAATATGCATTGAACCTGTTTAGAGACCTTTGTTTGTAGTTGGCAAAAATTGTGGAGTTAAAGGTGAAGATAAATGAATGAATCCATGCGAACAACAACCGGGCAACCATATTGATTTGGAAAGGGCTATTTAAGAAATCATTATTCAAAAGGGAAATTAAATTAATATGCGAACAACAACTGGGCAACCATATTGATTTGGAAAGGGCTATTTAAGAAACCATTACTCAAATTGAAAATTAAATTAATATGAAGATATATTGAAAACATGTATTATAATCATTAAAGTCAATTGATTTTGTAAACAAAATATGTTAAAACCCATTGAAAATGAAATGGTTGTGAGGACATAAACTATCAAAATGGCATTGATCTCGAAACATCCCTTTTTAAGTTTGAAACGGGAAACACAAATAGTTGTGAGGACATGAACTATCAAAATGGTATTTGATGTTGAAACATCCTTTTTTAAGTGTGAAATGGAAAATACAAATAGTGTATTGTAACATCCTTTTTAAAGTTTGAAATGGAAAATACAAATAGTGTGTTGTAACATCCTTTTTAAAGATTGAAATGGAAAACACAAATAGTTGTGAGGAAACAAACAATGAAAGCGGTATTTGATCTTGAAACATCCTTTTTCAAGTTTGAAATGGAAAATACAAACAGTGAATTGTAACAAAAGACGTTCGAGAAGGAATATAATAGTCTAAAGAACATTGTGCTTGTCATTCCATATTTGAAGTTGTACGAAAACATGGTGGAGGCAGCGAAGGCCTGAAGACGCAGCAATGGACCTGCAAAATTTATATTTTGTTAGAATTAGTAATATGTAAATCAGTTGCAGAAATTTATTAGTAATAGTCTGCAGGTGAGTTGTGTTAAAATGAATCTGGAATGAATGGTAATGAAGTTACCTTTGCTATGGGGATCCATATATTGTTAGTGGAAGATGCATGGTGAATAACGGCATATTGAACACCATTGGAGGTCAATGCACAGTTGGAGATGCAGTTTTTTTGCTTGCCAATCTACATGTAGTTGTGCAGGTATGTTATTTCTGAGCCCATGTGGCCTGCTGCAAAAGAAAGAAAAGGTTAGAATGAGATGTACAGATAATATAAAGACATTCTAATATTTGCTTATTTACTAATATTGATTAAAGTTTGTTGTTGTTGAAAGATATGAAAAGTATGTTATGAAATAGAATGAGGTAAATAAATGGAGGAAACCTTTTGGTGATGTCAAAGTACGGGTTGGAGCAGATTATCTGGAGGCGGAATTGAACGGAGAATTTCTTCTGCGTGTTTTCTGCGAGCAATGTTTTTGTTGTCCTTCATTTTACTGTAACGATCGAAACTGAATGCGGGGTTAATCCGGAGATCTTGTAGAGAAGGCACTCTTGAAATAGCTGTGAATGTGAGACCTTGACGTTCTGTTTTTCCAATGTCAATTGTTGCTTTTGGAAGTGTCATACCTTGAGATTTATGTATGGTTAAAGCCCAAGCCATCTTCAGGGGGATTTGTGCACGACCATTTATTTTTACTGCTAGAATAGGCAAGTGAGTGGGGTTTCTTTCATCCCAAGGAGGCCCAATGTACTTGGGGAAATCTACGACAACAATTGTTGGAATTTGTGTTTGTGCAGTTGATTCTTTGTAAAAGATGGTTACAATTTTTCCAAGGGAACCATTAACAAGACCGACTGAAACCCAAAGGCTGGAAGTCAACATAGCTTTTTCGCCATTGCATAGCAATACAATTCGCTCAAGTTGCTCATCTTCAGAGGAAAGACTCGAATATGTGTTGTCATCTTCAGCAATGGATCGTGCGATAGGAGTGTTTAGAGATTTCATCATTTGCTTATTATGGACCATTGTTTGAGCATTTGTTGGAAATAGATGCATGGAATCATGGAATGAACATATTTCTTCTTCTGATAAAAAGGAATCTATGCGCGATATGAGTACGTTGTAGTCATCAATTGTTGGATTTGCATCTCTAATGTTCTGGAGAATGTTCCTGAAAGTAACCTATGCGATGTCGTCCCCTTGTTGACGAAATATTGTGTCTAAGTGATGACTGTGTTGAAGGTGTTCAACAGTGCGCTTCCATGGCTCGTCCCTGCATATAGAGGTATGTCTTTGACGGGTGGTAGCTGACCGAGATCACCAACCAATATTATGGAACAACCACCGAAAGGAGTGTTTCTTTGGTGGGGAAATGCCTCGCGAAGACGTTCATCAATATGGCTGAGAAGCTTTGGCCCAATGAAGCTCATTTCATCGATTAGTATGTATCTTATATGCTTGAGTTCTTCTTGGAATTTTGCAAGAGCACTACCTTCTAACGGCATAAGATCCTTTATAGGAAGGTACAAATCAGAATGGATTGTCGATGCTTGTATGTTGAAGGCAGCAACCCCTGTAGGGGCGAGGAGCATGATCGGTGAAGGTTCCAGGCTTGCAAGGCCTATGAGAATATCATTGATGCAATTAATAAGGAGGGATTTTCCCGTACCAGCAGTGCCTTGTATTATCATTCTGAGAGCGGGTAAATAATCCTTCCTAGCAAAATGATTAAAAATAATATTTTGAGCTTTTCTTTGCATTGGAGATAATGTAGTAAGGGTCGGCAGGGTATGTTGATGTGTTTAAAGAATGCGGTGGATGGAGCGGCTATTCTTAATGAATTGTATTGCATTATTTTGTAGATCCAATGGGATAGTGGTATGATTCCAGTTATGGGTGTCATCAAAGCCACGAAGACCAAGCATGTCAAGGTCGTCTATGAGAAGCTCATTTGTAGGGTGTAATTGGGAAAGTAATTCCCATTCATTTATTTCCATGGTGTCTGTTGGATTGGCTTCATTCATAGTTGAGGTATCATTTGTGACAGATTCAATATGAGACAGTGTGCGGTGTTGATGCCAAGGATTGTAGAATGGGTGAAATGTTTGCCAATTTGCGATGAATTCTGCAGCAGAATCTCCTATATCTTGTACGATACGGCGAAAAGGTTTGTATAGCATAAGTTCAACCCTGCAAAAGTCAGCGTAGCAAGGTTCTGTTGTGGATGGTATGGAGGAGTAACGTGGTATGACCCGAACAATTGCTTTTGTAGGCCTTTGTTTCCATTTGTTTGTTTTGCGACGAGGATCATATGACCAGGATCTTGCCAACTCTATTAGTGATGTGGACTCTCGGGTAGAAGGGCGCTGGATATATGTATCTATGAAGTGCGGGGATGTAGTGGAGGCGGTGTCCGTTTGTGGAAGGCGCATAAGAATTTTTTGGTTTACATTTAAAGAAATGAATGGCCGACTACATAATGTTAACAGTAATTTTTGTAGCATATGGCAGGTTTCTTGTGCTCCAATGTCACGATCAACAAGGGTTTCTGCAAGAAATTTTCGAAATGCGGATGTTGCTGGGTCAGCAATGGGTGAAGCTAGGACAATTCTACGAAGCATTTCGTGGAAGCTTTCAGATTTTTTTTCTGCTTTAGATGCATATTTGGCGATATATTTTTGTACAGCATGTATGGAGAGTACTGGTTGGTAGTCAACATTTGCACGCCAAATAGATAGGATGGTAGGGTTATGGCTGTTGAGTCGATCGTCGTTCCGAGCAGGGGTGTATGTTTTTTTGCCATTGGAATCAATGAATAAGGCCGATTTTGGATGTAATTCCCACGGTGCTTTATAACGACATTGGAGTGAGGATCCATTTTTTCTTAGGCACGTGCTTTCTGAGCATTTTGTGTGACGTTCAACACAATTGACGAGCTGTTCATAGTCACTGAAAGGATTGGTTCTGAAGATTTGCGGTGTGGACAACAGGCAAGGGTCTTCGGGATTTGTCCAAGCATTTGGTTGGTTTGAATTCGAAGGAGCACGAGGGTTCCAAGCGGAAATATATTTGTCGAAGAACTGCCTTGCAATATCGACTGCTTTTGTGTCTTCCCAGTTGAGATTCTCCATATCAAGTGCATTTTCTATCCAAAGGAAACCATGGATGTGCGCATATCCCCTATGTTGCCATTCATACCTAACAAGTATGCGTTTTTGTAAGATAATTTTGCAATAGGTGAGGAATGTTGTTTAGAGTTCTTGGAGGGAAAAAAATGCGGTAGAATGCGTACCTTTACCAGTAATCTTTTGTATTCAAGTGTTTCTCTAAGATAATCTCACGAAATGCTGTGAATCTATGGTGCATATATAGTGATGTTAAATGTGGGTTAGAGATAATGTTATCATTTCTCCACTTTTGTTGTTTTCCAATATCAGTAGGAAGACATCCGGGCATGACTGCATGAAGATCAGGCCATTTTGTATCAGCTGCACTTAATGTGAAGAAGAACGTCGGGCAACCGAGTTGAGATATCATGTCCATTAGTTCATTTTTAGCTTTGTGCCAAAATGACCTTGTTCCACGTAAAGAGCTACCGAATCGCATGACTTGCTCTGCCAATTGCTCATCTGGAAATTGTTCTAATCGAATGTTCAGATCTTGAATAGATATTGGAAAGTTATCTGTGATGTTTTTTTTCACAAAAATCGACGATGTTTCTTGACTGCGATGCCGCATCATGAGATTATATATGTAATAACGAAAGCGTGGGTGGCTTCCAAATCTGTTATCGTAGTAACATATGAGATGAAGTGCATATTCATGTAACTGCACTACTTTCATTCTTGGATGATTTGGCATTGCAGCGCCTGTCGGGAAAAGGGCGGGGAAAGCCATAGAGAGTAGACCATCTGTGTTGTATTCATTGACTGGCGATAAACCAATTGTTGGCCACGCCATTGTAGTATCAGATTGGTGGTTGTAAGCATGCAAATAATGGCGGATTTCTTGGATTTCTATATTTGTATTGGGTATGATGGGTATGAACGATGATGTTTGGCCAGCGGATGGGTCTGTGAAATCTTCGGTGAGCTCATGGGGTGGTTCAAGTGGAAGGCGAACAGTGGTTTCTGTAGTATTGGAATGGTGAAGGGAGGAGGAGACATCAGTGGGGATTGCTGGTAAGGATGCCAGTGCATTGGAATCAATACGAACATTCTTATAGTATGGGTCATTAGCCAATTTGTATTCCAATGCAGCGAGAACGCGATGTCTACTGACAAAGAAATCATAAGCCTTATGGTCATTACTATGACACGTGACAATTAGGATGTCCAAGTGCTCAACACGTCGTGGCAACATGTTTGTAATTTTTGTTATGTCTTGAGGAAAACAAATTGTGTGGCCACTGTATTTATACTGGCCACCACGTGCATGTGTTACCTGCAGTAGAGGGTTAACCCTAGCAATGAGCATCTCTTCTATTTGTGAAAGAGACGTAAGGGTAGTTGGTTGAGGGCCAGGGTCCATGTTGTTTGATAATGAGAAGCGATGACCCTTTGTTTCAGAGGCGCATCTGGAGCAGCAATACATGTGGTTGGAATTGCGGATATGTATTCCAGGATATGATTCAAGACAAATGGAGCATGGGCATTTAGGTGGAATTTTATCAAGCTTTGAACGGAAATCTCGATGTGCTTAATCAGTATAAATGTTGCTGAAAGCATGTGCGAAGGAGGGGTTAGGGCAATGAGGCATGGATGTATTTGTTTGAGAGGTTTGCTGAGAAGATGAAGAGTCTGATAATTGCAAGGGAGGATTGTTTTCAGGGTGGGCCATTTCAGACGAGGAAGGTTGGTCACCCTTTTGTTTTTTGTGTTTTTGACATTCTATGATGTTTTTTTTTGCTTGGTAAAGCTCACGGTGCCGTGCATTTATTCGTTCTTTATTTGTTGCATAGTATCTTCGAGCACGTTCATTATTAGAAGAAGAAGCCATTCGCAAAATTTATGGTACCTATAAGCAAGGGAGGGGAAAAGAAGAATGTTATTTGGAGACAACAACCATGTTATTGTATGAAAGCAAAAGAAGGGTAAAAAATGCAAGCGAAAGCGAAAGAAGGGGAAAAAAATCTAAGTTCTGAACAGTGCCATGTGAATTTTTTTATTTGAGAAATGTTTTTGAAAGAACGTATTAGTATTTTTTCTGCATACATGTAGGTAGTTTCATGTGTAAAGCTGATAAAAGAAAAAAAAAAAAGTGATTTTGTCTACTAACATAATGCTAGATACAATGGAGAACGAATATTTATTTCAATGGTATATAAGAAAATTTCATAAGAAGACATGCAACAATATATCTTGTAAAGTTGTATTTATAAAATTGGACAATAGGAATTGCCAAAAAGCAAGGAAAACATTCTGCAATATTTATCTACAATGTCGAGATGCTCTGAATTTCTCGAAGGATGTTTTTGCATTCTGTCGTGAAATGCAATTTTTCTTCTTTTATGATAACGCAGTTCAATTGTGGGACTTCTTTAAAAGTTTCTGTCTTCACCGATAGTGTGAAGATATGATCTGTCCATAGAGCTCTAGAGACAATTTCCTTGATTAGTTCTGGATCTGAAGATAATAGATAGAAGTCTTTGGCATTATTTCCAAGAATTGTAGAGCCCACATCTTCGAAAGCAACAGTTGAAGCCAATTCACCAGTGTGATCTTGTATGTCGATTTTCAATAAGTATCTGTAATCACAGTCGCTTACTTCAGTGTTGCATTTTGGACAGAACCACATCCCTATATTTTGTGGAATAAGTTTTTTCATGCATTTTTTCCCACCAACAATCGACGGGCAAGAAATGTAGTAAAAACTATCCATACCAATTTTTGTTATTGTGCCCTTTAATTGGAAAAATGTTGGTTTCTCTAAGGAATCCATACTGTAAATGTCAGCAATTGTTATTTTTTTTGTTGGTGGCAAAAAGGAGATCTTGTTGTCAAAGATGTAGAAGCTGCAGTCGAGCCTTCTTTTTTAAACCACGACTTTAGCGCATGGGCCTCTTCAATGTTAGGATCTACAAGAACAATGGATCTCGTTGTAGTGCCAATATTTTTTCCATTAAATTCTCCAACACGTGCAGATTTGATTGCAATGATGGGGTTATTTCCTAGAGCACATAGGGAGGAGATTTCCTGTGAAATGACATTAAAATTATCTCCCCAAAAGATTGCATCTATGCTATACCCTGACATGTCTCGAAGTTGTACTGTTTGTTTATTGACTTCAGAGCCATCTTTTCTACGTATAGTGCATACACTGGAAATGTCTGTGACAACACCAAGAATATCAACAATGGAGTTGACGTTTGTTGTTCTGATATCATCAATTGATTTTATACTGAATCGCACTGTTGGATTATGTTTTTTTTCACTGGCAACATGTTCTATGGTAGATGCTGCATTCAACAAAATTTCCCAGTCATTGTTCAAGTGGTTGTATTGCTTATTAGCCATTTTTACATTCCCTTTAGAAACAATGTAGACATTTCCATTTTGGATTTTGTCGAAAAAATAATCTGCGACATTGTTGAAACATGTAATATGTATTTCTCCACCCTCTGTATCGAACAGGTCAAAACCAAACACTTTACCGGGTCCGTATTGATTCTGAAACTGTCGAAGCGCTGCTTTCCTTTGGACGTATCCTTTTATGCACCAGTTTGAGTGGTAAGGGTTTAACGATTTGATGGGAATTTGAACTGGTTGAACGGATGGGGTTGGAGTAGTTGGAAGAGGGCCGTGCCTTTTTGATGGAGGATGTGGATCCGATGAGGATGGAGAGTTTTCATCAGATGTGATGGGGATACTCATAGTTTTTGGATTGCCAATTAAGGGTGCAAATGAATTATATCTTTCAAAGTCTATTAGCTTTATAGACCTACACGACAAATGAGAGTCAAAGGAATAACTGTTAGAAGCGGTTGTGTTATAAGTAAAAAATTGTTAAATTTGAAATAAGAAATTTATAACAAACTTACGTTGAAGGACCAATCGCTGAGGTAGTCCAACTTTTAACATTTATAATAGAACCCTTTTGTAGCAAGCCTGTTGCTATGAGATCATTGAAATCTTTTGGAAGCATGATGTGTTTCTTATGTGTTCCGTCTGAAATTGCAGTACGATATCGTGGAGTTGAATTTTGCATTGATTGTATTGGCTCAAGTTAAGCAATTTGTAGGTATGGTTGAATATGAGTTGATCTAGATAACATTGAGGAAATTGCATTTTCAGTGAGGTTTGATGTCATTTTCAGGTACAAAACAAAACACAAAAATGTTGAAAGAAGCATGTTCAGTTTTTTTCTAAATGAGTGGGCATCTAAGCTTGTAAACATAATGAAGAAAGATATTTATTACAACAACTTTTATACGTTCATTTTTTTAAGCATACTTCCACGAAGCGCAGAGGAAGGAGAGGGAGAAACAAATGAAATAGAAGGTTTGGGGGTAACTCTAGTATCATCTGGTTGCTGATTTGATTGCCCAAAAATCATGGTGTCTTGAACGACAGAGGTCGAGAAAAGCCATACCAGCAGGCGAAGTGCAAGCCCCGGAAGGGGCAATGTAGCCATATGAGGTACACCAACATCTCCCCTAGAGGAAAAGGGAGTAGGATTCCCCCAAGGGGAAATCCTTGATTGGTGGACTCCATTTTGTCAAACTGAGACCAACGAGGGAGCAGTGATGTTATTCCGATTTGAATAAATTGTATGACACTTTGACACAACTTGCTTTTTCAATTTCTAAGAGACGAGAAAAAGCTAAAGACGATTCTAGTCGCCTTCGATTTGGGCAACTCTAGTATCATCTGGTTGCTGAGTTGATTGTTCAAGAATCACAGTGTTTTGAACGGTAGAGGTCGAGAAAAAGCATATTGGCAGGCCAATTGCAAGCCCTGGAAGGGCCAATGTAGCCATATGAGGTGCACCAACATCTCCCCTAGAGGAAAAGGGAGCAGGATTCCTCCATGGGGAAATCCTTGATTGGTGGACTCCATTTTCCTACCCTAAGACCAACGAGGGAACAATGAGGTTATTCCGATTTAAATAAATTTTATGACACTTTGACACAATTTGCTTTTTCATTTTTTAAGAGTCGAGAAAAAGCTAAAGATGACTCTAGTCGCCTTTGATTTTTAACGAGCCTGAAGTGACAAGTGCTCAAATGGTCCTTTTCTTTTAAGGAGTCCGAAAAGGAACGAAAGTGACTACTCTGGATATCTAGACAGGGGGATTACCAAACCAATCGCAAAACTGTAGAATACTTTTTATGGTACGACAGTCAATCTTCCCGAATGCTGTGTTCAGTGCATTGCGATCGATAGGGCGGCAGAAACGGCTTCCTAAGGATAAAGGATATAGCCTACTATGGTCTCCCAATATATACTCGACGGTACGTGGGAGCACAAGTTCGTACCGCCACTTGTCATTTCAAAGAGGAGGAATCACCCAACCTACGATGAAAGTGATAGTTACCAGGCTTTACGACGCCGGAACACGTCTCTAGCCTAGACTTCTAAATGGTGTGCGTTAGGTTCCAAATCATTTTTATGTTTATTGAAATGTATTTTACAGTTGATCTTTCTTAAGAAGTTTGCCTTTAAGGTTGATCGCGTGATGTACATATACAATTCCTAAATATTCAATCTAAGATGATAAACAATCGTTTACTTTCTTTTTTGCAGTGAAAATCCTAGCTACTAAGGAAAGAGAAGCGAAACTGTTTGAACATAGAGCAGAGAGCACACGCACAGTCCTAAATCAATTTCCGCATGCATTCTAAATGTAAATGTACATGCATGTATTTGTTTTCCGCTTTCTTAATGTGTGGATGACAAAAAAAATGCCAAGTGGAATATAATATCAATACAGGGATATGACTAGTCCAGAATTCAGACAGACATAAGCAAAGGTATTGAAGTTTGTATCTAAGATTTTCTAGAGTCTGTTCACTAAAAACAAGACAGCCACGATGGCACCACTTTGCATTAGTTTAACACAAAGGAATAAAATTTAAATTATCAAGAAATCATATATATAACTGAATCATTTCAATCGGAAAATAATTTTGAATGAAATTTATAAGACTCTTTAGTTGCTCAGTGGCTAATGTACAATTGATGGAATAGGATTTTGTATCATGGCCCATGGATGAAATAGAAATGAAGCAAAAACTCGGAAAGGAGATTAAGGTTGTTACCGGAGATGAAGCAATACAGAAAACGCCCAGAAATGTCCCTCAATGCTGAAAGTTGGATTGCCCAGTGACAAAACAGAGTAGGCCAAGGCAAAGTATCTATATTTAACATTGTTGTGTGAGTAACCAACACAAGCTGCACAGTGTTATGCAAATTAATAGTCTTTGCGAGAAGAAAACCCAACATAATCCACACAATCTAATCCTCACGAGGAAGGTTTTGCAGGGATTTAAAGGTTTTCTTATGTTATAAAATCCTAGGCAAATGTGGGTGCCCCAGCAAATAAAAATGTTTACCATAATACCCACTTACTATTAAGCATTGTCTCCAAAGGAACTTGAACAATATGATAAAAGACTGATCTTTTACTTCTATAATATACATAATGTTAAATATATGAAGAACACTTTCTGCTTTCAAGTAAGATTCTATGGTTGCTGAGTGGCTAATGTACAATTGATGGAAGAGGATTTTTATCATGGTCCATGGATGAAATAGAAATGAAGCAAAAACTCGGAAAGGAGATTAAGGTTGTTACCGGAGTTGAAGCAATACAGAGAACGTCCAGAAATGTCCTTCAACGCTGAAAGTTGAACAACAACTACAAATTAGTTTGCAACTGCTTCACATATAGTAAAAAATGGATATTGTCAGATAAAGGTAGGGAGAAATTCAATAACAAAACAGAGATTAAACTACATGCAAGATGATCCGAGAACAAGTAGTTTAATATCATCTTTTAATATAATTTGATGGTTAAAAAAATATGTTGCATCATTCAAAAGTTATCAATTCAAATTTACAGATAGAATATGCATGACTTTGCACACTAAAAATAGAATATGTATAACTTTGCAAACTTAAATAGTGATTTCAGAAGTAAAATATATAAATACATTTTATGAGTCAAATTACTTCCAAAGTTAACAAGATTGGATCTCGTTACAAGAACTTCCAGCCACCTTGTTGTAAGACCTTCATATTTAAAAACATTTTACCCTACTTATACTCTGTAATTGAGAGTATAGCTAGAATATAAGGTTGTACTTCGTTACATGGGAAATATATATATATGCACATCAAAGCCTGATTGAATAACCTGAGAGCATAGTTCAAAACAGAGTCCTCAAAGAGATTTTGTTTAGTAAAAGGATGTATTCGTATGGTTTTGGTAGGGGATGTAATCAAAAGATACATATTTAGGCAATCCTAAAAAGCCTGGGTAATCTAATAAGACAAAAACTCCACAGGGAGAATGGCATGGTAAGATTGATGTATTCAAATTGTTTGGTAAGGGATGTATATAAAAAACATATGGGTAGACATAGCCTCAAAAATCTATAAAGACTGTATACATTAGTTCCGGAACAACCCCAAACCAGTGTCAAAAGATTCTATACATTAGTTCAAACTAATAGTTCCAGAACAACCCCAAACCAGTGCCAAAAGACTATATATTAGTTCAAACTAATAGTTCCGGAACCCCAGACCAGTGTCAAAAGACTATACATTAGTTCAAACTAATAGTTCCAGAACAACCCCAAACCAGTGTCAAAAGACTATACATTAGTTCAAACTAATAGTTCCAGAACAACCCCAAATCAGTGTCAAGTCAGATAAGGTTTGCTTTGATAGCCATTTTCAAAACTCAAGACTCATAGCTGTAGCCTAACCATCTTGCCCTCATTAGGGGTTTTTCTCGCTACTTTAAAATGCGGCTGGGATGGGTTTTCCACAACTACAACTACGCTAATAGATTGGGATTTATGCATTGTTATCGGTGATAATGATGTGAAGTAAATATCATTCACAGAAAATAAACAGTGATATGACAAAATACCGTCCTGGAGGGCTTGAGAAAACAGGAACCCATTACATGGGATATATATATATATATATATATATATATATATATATATATATATATATATATATATATATATATATATATATATATATATATGCACATCAAAGCCTGATTGAATAACCTGAGAGCATAGTTCAAAACAGAGTCCTCAAAGAGATTTTGTTTAGTAAAAGGATGTATTCGTATGGTTTTGGTAGGGGATGTAATCAAAAGATACATATTTAGGCAATCCTAAAAAGCCTGGGTAATCTAATAAGACAAAAACTCCACAGGGAGAATGGCATGGTAAGATTGATGTATTCAAATTGTTTGGTAAGGGATGTATATAAAAAACATATGGGTAGACATAGCCTTCAAAATCTATAAGGACTGTATACATTAGATCCGGAACAATCCCAACATAAGCTGCACAGTTGATTGTGTAAATGGACAGCTTATGTGTGAACAACAGCTGTTGTTTGCATCTCATTAGGTTCAGTGATATTAGTGTGTGTAATCACCATCGCTCTGAGAGTTTTTTGGAGAAATCTTGAAGCCTAGTGAAAAAATCTTGAACCAGAAGTAGAAGAAGTACCTTTTGGGGCAGACCTTGGGTTAACTTTTGGAGCAACATTGTAGCCTCTCTTGAAGCAGACTTGGAGATTCCTTGTTGCAGACTTGAAAAGATTTGGAGCAGAAAATCTGGGGCTCACTTTTAGTGCAGATTGGAAGAGTATTGGAGCAAAAGTTTGGAGCAGACATTGTAGTCCTTCTTAAAGCAGATCTGAATAAGACCTTGAAGACCAAGTTGAAGCCTAGATTTATATTTAATGTTGCACAAATTTGGCAGAAAGCATAGGATAAACCACTGACAAAATATTATTTACTTAGTTTAGTAACTTTATATTTCAAGATGCACAATTACACTAACCAATAGCTAGACAACTAATTTTTGTATTTCCTACCAAAAGAAAATTTAATTACAGTTGTTGGGCCGCTACTGTCAAGTTATCCCATGACAAAGTGCAAGAACAATTAGATATATGCTTGAAGGAACATAATTAGAGCTAACAGTACACAACAACTATGTAACAATGACAACTATCGTGTATACATGAGATGTTTAGTCGAACCAGATAGGACCGAAGAAGAATCATACAGGAATTAAACATACATTATCAACACACAGGTAAACCTGAGTCAAACATCTCATCCATTTACAAACAAATTTACCAATAAACTGAACCCATCAAAAGTAATTCGTTTAGACACAAACAAATCAAAACTTGCTGAGATGTCTCTAATTAAATAGGCATAGATATATATAACATTACATGACGGTGAAATCCCATTGTAACAGTAAATTATACAGTAATAAGCCTAGATGCGAGTTAGTACGCAAGACTGAGTGGTAAACAGTCGCCTAGTTAGGCGGAACTTTGCATCATAAAACAGAATACCCCACTGGGGTTGATGGGAATCAGCGACATGAAACACAAATAACAATAGAATAGTACTCTGTTCTCGACATTCAAGCACACACTTTACAAATTTTGTAATTCAACACCATCATTCAAAAGTTATCAATTCAAATTTACAGATAGAATATGCATGACTTTGCACACTAAAAATAGAATATGTATAACTTTGCAAACTTAAATAGTGATTTCAGAAGTAAAATATATAAATACATTTTATGAGTCAAATTACTTCCAAAGTTAACAAGATTGGATCTCGTTACAAGAACTTCCAGCCACCTTGTTGTAAGACCTTCATATTTAAAAACATTTTACCCTACTTATACTCTGTAATTGAGAGTATAGCTAGAATATAAGGTTGTACTTCGTTACATGGGAAATATATATATATGCACATCAAAGCCTGATTGAATAACCTGAGAGCATAGTTCAAAATAGAGTCCTCAAAGAGATTTTGTTTAGTAAAAGGATGTATTCGTATGGTTTTGGTAGGGGATGTAATCAAAAGATACATATTTAGGCAATCCTAAAAAGCCTGGGTAATCTAATAAGACAAAAACTCCACAGGGAGAATGGCATGGTAAGATTGATGTATTCAAATTGTTTGGTAAGGAATGTATATAAAAGACATATGGGTAGACATAGCCTCAAAAATCTATAAAGACTGTATACATTAGTTCCGGAACAACCCCAACATAAGCTGCACAGTTGATTGTGTAAAAGGACAACTTCTGTGTGAACAACAGCTATTGTTTGCATCTCATTAGGTTCAGTGATATTAGTGTGTGTAATCACCATCGCTCTGAGAGTTTTTTGGAGAAATCTTGAAGCCTAGTGAACAAATCTTGAACCAGAAGTAGAAGAAGTACCTTTTGGGGCAGACCTTGGGTTAACTTTTGGAGCAACATTGTAGCCTCTCTTGAAGCGGACTTGGAGATTCCTTGTTGCAAACTTGAAAAGATTTGGAGCAAAAAATCTGGGGCTCACTTTTAGTGCAGATTGGAAGAGTATTGGAGCAAAAGTTTGGAGCAGACATTGTAGTCCTTCTTAAAGTAGATCTGAATAAGACCTTGAAGACCAAGTTGAAGCCTAGATTTATATTTAATGTTGCACAAATTTGGCAGAAAGCATAGGATAAACCACTGACAAAATATTATTTACTTAGTTTAGCAACTTTATATTTCAAGATGCACAATTACACTAACCAACAGCTAGACAACTAATTTTTGTATTTCCTACCAAAAGAAAATTTAATTACAGTTGTTGGGCCGCTACTATCAAGTTATCCCATGACAAAGTGCAAGAACAATTAGATATATGCTTGAAGGAACATAATTAGAGCTAACAGTACACAACAACTATGTAACAATGCACATCAAAGCCTGATTGAATAACCTGAGAGCATAGTTCAAAACAGAGTCCTCAAAGAGATTTTGTTTAGTAAAAGGATGTATTCGTATGGTTTTGGTAGGGGTTGTAATCAAAAGATACATATTTAGGTAATCCTAAAAAGCCTGGGTAATCTAATAAGACAAAAACTCCACAGGGAGAATGGCATGGTAAGATTTATGTATTCAAATTGTTTGGTAAGGGATGTATATAAAAAACATATGGGTAGACATAGCCTCAAAAATCTATAAAGACTGTATACATTAGTTCCGGAACAACCCCAACATAAGCTGCACAGTTGATTGTGTAAATGGACAGCTTCTGTGTGAACAACAGCTATTGTTTGCATCTCATTAGGTTCAGTGATATTAGTGTGTGTAATCACCATCGCTCTGAGAGTTTTTTGGAGAAATCTTGAAGCCTAGTGAACAAATCTTGAACCAGAAGTAGAAGAAGTACCTTTTGGGGCAGACCTTGGGTTAACTTTTGGAGCAACATTGTAGCCTCTCTTGAAGCAGACTTGGAGATTCCTTGTTGCAGACTTGAAAAGATTTGGAGCAGAAAATCTGGGGCTCACTTTTAGTGCAGATTGGAAGAGTATTGGAGCAAAAGTTTGGAGCAGACATTGTAGTCCTTCTTAAAGCAGATCTGAATAAGACCTTGAAGACCAAGTTGAAGCCTAGATTTATATTTAATGTTGCACAAATTTGGCAGAAAGCATAGGATAAACCACTGACAAAATATTATTTACTTAGTTTAGTAACTTTATATTTCAAGATGCACAATTACACTAACCAACAGCTAGACAACTAATTTTTGTATTTCCTACCAAAAGAAAATTTAATTACAGTTGTTGGGACGCTACTGTCAAGTTATTCCATGACAAAGTGAAAGAACAATTAGATATATGCTTGAAGGAACATAATTAGAGCTAACAGTACACAACAACTATGTAACAATGCACATCAAAGCCTGATTGAATAACCTGAGAGCATAGTACAAAACAGAGTCCTCAAAGAGATTTTGTTTAGTAAAAGGATTTATTCGTATGGTTTTGGTAGGGGATGTAATCAAAAGATACATATGTAGGCAATCCTAAAAAGCCTGGGTAATCTAATAAGACAAAAAATCCACAGGGAGAATGGCATGGTAAGATTGATGTATTCAAATTGTTTGGTAAGGGATGTATATAAAAAACATATGGGTAGACATAGCCTCAAAAATCTATAAAGACTGTATACATTAGTTCCGGAACAACCCCAACATAAGCTGCACAGTTGATTGTGTAAATGGACAGCTTCTGTGTGAACAACAGCTATTGTTTGCATCTCATTAGGTTCAGTGATATTAGTGTGTGTAATCACCATCGCTATGAGAGTTTTTTGGAGAAATCTTGAAGCCTAGTGAACAAATCTTGAACCAGAAGTAGAAGAAGTACCTTTTGGGGCAGACCTTGGGTTAACTTTTGGAGCAACACTGTAGCCTCTCTTGAAGCATACTTGGAGATTCCTTGTTGCAGACTTGAAAAGATTTGGAGCAGAAAATCTGGGGCTCACTTTTAGTGCAGATTGGAAGAGTATTGGAGAAAAAGTTTGGAGCAGACATTGTAGTCCTTCTTAAAGCAGATCTGAATAAGACCTTGAAGACCAAGTTGAAGCCTAGATTTATATTTAATGTTGCACAAATTTGGCAGAAATCATAGGATAAACCACTGACAAAATATTATTTACTTAGTTTAGTAACTTTATATTTCAAGATGCACAATTACACTAACCAACAGCTAGACAACTAATTTTTGTATTTCCTACCAAAAGAAAATTTAATTACAGTTGTTGGGCCGCTACTGTCAAGTTATTCCATGACAAAGTGCAAGAACAATTAGATATATGCTTGAAGGAACATAATTAGAGCTAACAGTACACAACAACTATGTAACAATGCACATCAAAGCCTGATTGAATAACCTGAGAGCATAGTTCAAAACAGAGTCCTCAAAGAGATTTTGTTTAGTAAAAGGATGTATTCGTATGGTTTTGGTAGGGGATGTAATCAAAAGATACATATTTAGGCAATCCTAAAAAGCCTGGGTAATCTAATAAGACAAAAAATCCACAGGGAGAATGGCATGGTAAGATTGATGTATTCAAATTGTTTGGTAAGGGATGTATATAAAAAACATATGGGTAGACATAGCCTCAAAAATCTATAAAGACTGTATACATTAGTTCCGGAACAACCCCAACATAAGCTGCACAGTTGATTGTGTAAATGGACATCTTCTGTGTGAACAACAACTATTGTTTGCATCTCATTAGGTTCAGTGATATTAGTGTGTGTAATCACCATCGCTCTGAGGGTTTTTGGAGAAATCTTGAAGCCTAGTGAACAAATCTTGAACCAGAAGTAGAAGAAGTACCTTTTGGGGCAGACCTTGGGTTAACTTTTGGAGCAACATTGTAGCCTTAGTGTCAAAAGATTCTATACATTAGTTCAAACTAATAGTTCCAGAACAACCCCAAACCAGTGCCAAAAGACTATATATTAGTTCAAACTAATAGTTCCGGAACCCATTAGTTCAAACTAATAGTTCCAGAACCCCAAACCAGTGTCAAAAGACTATACATTAGTTCAAACTAATAGTTCCAGAACAACCCCAAATCAGTGTCAAGTCAGATAAGGTTTGCTTTGATAGCCATTTTCAAAACTCAAGACTCATAGCTGTAGCCTAACCATCTTGCCCTCATTAGGGGTTTTTCTCGCTACTTTAAAATGCGGCTGGGATGGGTTTTCCACAACTACAACTACGCTAATAGATTGGGATTTATGCATTGTTATCGGTGATAATGATGTGAAGTAAATATCATTCACAGAAAATAAACAGTGATATGACAAAATACCGTCCTGGAGGGCTTGAGAAAACAGGAACCCATTACTCCTCATACATGATCAAGTGTAGTTCCGGACATCAAAAAGCAAGATCCCAAAAAGAAAAATCGGCAGCAATTAAAATCGCGGGGCGATCAGAAAACTTTGAAGACATTTTCTGTGAATGAACAATTTGTCTGGGAATATTCCTGTCACACAGAACTTTACAAGGTTTACCCCAGAAAGGTATAGATATAATGAATCAAAACTTGCTGAGATGTCTCTAATTAAATAGGCATAGATATATATAACATTACATGACGGTGAAATCCCATTGTAACAGTAAATTATACAGTAATAAGCCTAGATGCGAGTTAGTACGCAAGACTGAGTGGTAAACAGTCGCCTAGTTAGGCGGAACTTTGCATCATAAAACAGAATACCCCACTGGGGTTGATGGGAATCAGCGACACGAAACACAAATAACAATAGAATAGTACTCTGTTCTCGACATTCAAGCACACACTTTACAAATTTTGTAATTCAAACACCGAAAGTATTTCAGCATCAGGAATTTCAGCCCAGAAATTTGTCCTAAGTATCTAGGACTAACCATTCCTATTACAAGGAGGTGACCAACCTTGAAAACCATCGAAATCATAGAGATGATGCCATGAACCAAAGTGTAGTGCATACCTGGAAAAACATTGAACAGGAAAAAAAATAAGTTGGGAAGGCTACCTTGCCATCTGAAGCGATTTAAGTAAAATAAAAAAATGATTTATCAAAGGATTATGTGTGCAGAAGAAGAGCATCCCTCTATCTCGTGTTGGAAAATTGATTAATCAATGCATGATACCCTTCAAATTGACCGGATAGAGAGTTCATACCTTGGAGGACTTGGATCATAACTGGATACTTGACAAACCCAGAAAGCATGTAAGCTTATAGAAGAGACAGCTATGTAGTATGAACAGTAGGAAAACGTAAACGATGAGGGTTTGATCTGAACCTTAAATAGCTACTAATCCACTGAATCATGGAGGCCAAATAATATAACTGTCGACAAGAAAGACATGAAGAGTCTCTGCGAAGAGTCTCATCGCCAGCAGGCAGTCTCTGCGAAGAGTCTCATGGGCAGCAGAAGAGTCTCATCGCCAGCAGGCCAGGCCTGGCTTTTCATGGCCCATTACCATGGGAAAAATACCATTTTTCTATGAATAAAACAGATTAAACGAACGGCAGAAAACACTCCAATCATCTAACACACAAAATCAATGGCTCACGATCGCACACGTCACATTTTAGGGATGTCTTTCTCAGAGGGAACGCCTTACGGCGTAATTAATGTGGAAAAAAACTATGTTGTAGAATGAAAGTTGTAGAACCCTTTGAAATGGATTTCAGATGAAAGATCTATGGTGCGCGTTCTCCTCTTTTTCTATGAAAAAATCAGATGATCCATGCTGCGACAGCCTCTTCATTTTTATCATATACCGTACCTTTTTCTGCCAAGTTGCAATGGGTTTTTCTGACTTTGATCTCTTAAATTGTTTATTCTCATTACTCTTCTCAGAATGCTGATCAACTTCCAAGCCCGAACCACTTCTCAACAACTTAACCGCATGCCCGTTCTCTATTTTCTCCACCGAAGGGTAGCTTTTGTCGCCCTCATCCTCGATGATTCCTTTCTGGCAATACTGTGATGAAGAGCAAAAACCACGGCCTTCAATGCATTATGCGGGTCATTCTTATTCTTTATCAGAATTTCGCTCATCTCTGCAGGTGTCAATGGTCCCCCGGCCTGTATGCTCTGCTCAACTATGCAGAACAGCTCGTGATCTCCGATTCCCGAATAATTGAACGCCAGGCATTTGAAAGCCGGGAATCCAGCGGTGGACAGCAGGATATGCATGTCTATTCTGCCGGACTTGATGACCGCCGGATCGATATTGTTCTTGTGATTCGTGGTGAAGACTATGACGCGCTCCTCGCCACAGCACGACCAGAGCCCGTCCGTGAAATTCAGCAGACCCGAGAGCGTCACGCGGGTATCGTCTTGATCATCAGAAAAATCGACCCATTTTCTGCTCTCGTTTCGGGTTGCAGCCGGAACACGCCTGGCAAGTGCCCGCTCCGAGAGATCGGTTGAGCAATTGATGTCCTCTATGACGATCATGGATTTGTTCGCCGTTTGGATCAGAAGCGCCTGGAGCTCGGAATTGTCTGTCACTTTCGTCAATTCCAGGTCGTAGACATCGTAGTGAAGGTAATTCGCCATGGCGGCGATCAGGTTCGATTTGCCCGTTCCGGGCGGGCCATGGAGAAGATACCCACGTTTCCAGGGCCGCCCGACGCGGTGATAAAACTCTTTACCCTGCCCGAACAAATCGAGGTCCGCCTTCATATTTTCCTTCGCCTCCGGGTCGAGCGCCAGCGTAGAGAACGTCCACCGGCAGTCACGGGACCCGTGGCCGTTATTGGTATATAGCTTCCGGTCGCGGCTCCGGATATCGAAATTTCTCCACATGCCGTAGCTAAGCCGAGAGCACCCCGGCCCTGTCTCGTTTCTTGATTTTGAGCGTGAAGCTCCGTCTTTTCTCGAGTAAATCGTCACCCGGCGTCTCCACACGATGCGTCCACCAGAGCTTCGATCCGCAGAAGGTGTTTTCCATGGTGTGGTTGGCGGCGGGCGTGAAGGACAGGCAAGTCGCGTTCTTGGCCCTGGCAACGCTCACTCTCCTCGAACGGGCAACCGCATCGAGGCTGTTGAGATAGAGCTGCACGTTTCTGTAGAGCTCGTTCACCTCTACACCGCAAGAGTAGCCATTGAGTTCTGGAATCTCCAGATACGAGTTTGGACTGTAGAAATCCTTGAGAGAATCCCACCATCCCTGTAACAAACGGCGTACCTGTGTAGGTAATGCATTATGGATTACTGTCAAAAGCCCTACAAGTGACCAGATTTGTCCTGACATCGTCATGTCGCGTCGCATTCTTTGTTGAAACTGACATTGAACTTAGTAACCAGGTGTTTTGTAGAAGTATACAAGTCTTTAGGCGGTCAGGAAGGATAGTTACCACTTCTTTTCTCCATGGACAACCCGAGGAAGTATGGAGGTGCAGGTCATGATAAAGGTCCTACTCTCCATCAGATCATACGCGTTTCTGTAAAGAGTATAATCAAAAAATTATCTGAGTACTCCCAACCACCAGTCTGATTGCTGGCTTTATCAACTTTCTACTGCACTTATGCTGTGTGTGATTATGAACAGTATTTTTTATTTCCCCTGGAACGTGGATGGATCGATTGCACTGTCAAGCTACACTTCTTTAATGAATATATGTAATGAATTTATGACAAGTGGAAGTAAGAATAGGATTAATTGGAAATTAATTTATGTAATATATGTAATGAATTGCTCTCAATGGTCTAAAAGGATTATAAATCCATGGCATTCTTATACATCCATAATTGTTTCATGAGCCTTTTACTATCACTTTTTGTGCAAAAGATAAAAACCCTTGGCATCTACACGTCCAATTAAAAAGTCCAAGACAATCAAAGATACATCTATAGTTGTTTGTTGAGCCCTCTACTCTAATCCTTTTGTCAAAAAGATAATAAGTTTTGAACTAATAATATTGACATATCCATGACAACCACATGGTACTTCCATAGTTGTTTGTTGGGCCTTTTACTATTCTCCTTTTGTGCAAAAGATAAAAAGCTAAAGGTATAGACATGTCCAACTAAAAAGTCCAAGACAATCACTAATATCTTATGGAAGTAAAAATTCCAACATATCGACCGATGTCATGTGTCAATTATGCATTAATATGCACTATAATAGTGTCAATTTTGTAATGTGATCTAAGGATTCTAGGTATGTATTAACGCTTTCATTATTTTTCTCGGAAGTTAAACAACATCATGTTTTTGCTACGTTCCAGATAGGGTAAAAAATATTTGATGATAAAATGAATTTGTTATTAGGAAGATAGGTATGAAATAATGTATAGATTTTAATATGTTTATGGAAATAGCATGATTTTTTTATTATTTTTTTTTAATTTTGAAAATATTTAATTAAAATAAAGAAAAATATTTTATTTTCTTTTTCCCTTATTTCTATTTATATATTTATCTATTCATTTATTTAAAATAAAAATTTGTTATTTATAAAAGTTATTAATTTTATTTCTATTTTTATTTCCTTTTTATTGTAATTCTTTATTCTTAATTTCATGTATTTTTTCATTATTATTTTTTATTTTATTTATTTTTTAATAGTTTTTTAATATAATATTTTTTTTTGTCAATTGTGAGTTAGCTATTGCATCTCTATTATATTTATTTGTTCCTTAGATTGAGTTTCGACCTACTGTACTTATTTGTTCTTCCTTGGATCAAGCTATCCATCTTTGTCGTGATGATGAATCATAGTAAGTGGTTCAACATGTGTTGACCTTAAAACTTTCATGTGATTTATCCACAAGATTGAAATTATAAAAGTAATGCATATGTTTTTTATTTTCTTTTAAAATATAATTTTCAATAATTTAATTATTTTTTCCTAATTTATGGTCATTATCTAAAAACTAGTGAAACTAGAAAGCTTGAATTAGAAGTTATGAATCTAATATTCTTAAAAGGAGTTAGTGCCTTTTGTGAGTTGGATGTGTGCATTTTGTGATTTCCTTTGATTCAACTAAGGAATAGTTTAGGTTGAGCATATGGTTCAATAAATGTTAGAGACTAACATCATTCAACCTAGACAAAGTGATTTCTGGTCACTAGTGATGAGGGTTATAGAAAAGGTGGGTTCATGGTGTATCCATCGAGAATACATACAACTTAACAAAATGGAAATCAAAGATATGTTTCACATTCCTATCATTTATGAATTATTAGATTAATTTCATGGAGTAATATTCTTTACCAAGTTGGATCTTTATTATAGGTATCATCAAATCAGAATGGTACAATAAGGCATCCCCAACATAGCTTTTAGAAGACATGAAGGTCATTATGATTTTTTGGACATGCCATTTCTAACTACAAATGAAGCTTTAACATTTTAGAGCTTGATGAATTCCATTTTCAAGCCCTTTCTTTGACATTTGTGGTAGTGTTTTTTATGACATATCAATCTACTACAAATATTGGGAAGAAGATGTACAACATGTTTAGAGTGTCTTGATATTATTGAAAGAGAAACAATTATATGTAAATCCTTCGAGGTGTGTCTTTAGGTTCAAGAAGTGCGATATTTCGACTATATTGTATTCCATGAAGGTGTCAAAATGGATCTTAACAAAATCAAATCTATAAGGGAATGGAAAATCCAAAATACCTTAAATCAACTCTTAGAATTCTTAGGATTGACAAGATATTAGTACAAGTTTGTGAAGAATTATGGTCAAATAGTAGCACCTCTAACAAAATTATGGGAGAATAAAGCATTTTCTTGGACTAAAGAAGAAACCAAATCTTTTAAAAAACTTAAAGAGACATGTAAAACTCTTGTCCTGGTTAAACTTGACTTCAAAAATAAATTCACTATAGAGTGTGATGCACCATGACATGGAATTGGTGCAAGAAGGAAACCCCCTTTCCTTTGAAAAAAAATAAAAAACTTACTCAGACCCATCTATGACAAAGATATGTTCGTAACACTAGGCTTAGTTAAAGAAAAGATGTCCATAATTTATAAGAAGACACTTCAAAGTAAAAATAAATCATGATAGTTTTAAATACTTGCAACAAAAACTACCTCGAGGGGAGTAGTAAAAAATAGGTTACATATTTGTTGGGTTGTGACTTTGAAATTATCTACAAAAAGGGAAAGAAATATTGTGGCAAGTGCATTCACAAGGAAAGAGGGAGACACAAAGGGTTCACTATGCACTATTTCCATTTCACAATCTCACTCAGAGGAATAATCAGGGATAAAATGAAAACAAGATGAGAAGATATGCAATATCATTAAACAACAGTAGTAGGACCCCGACATAGTAGAAAAAATTATCCGGAAGAACGATTTGTTGCGATATTAAGGTCATTTATATTGATATAAGACTTATCAAGTCAAAAACAAGTCCTTTTGGAGTTACACATTTCTTCTGCGGGAGGAAATTTAGGATTCTTCAAGACAGACCATAGTATCAAGAAAGGTTTATTTTGGAGAAGATCTTAAAGCAAATGTGCAAAATTTGATGGTTGAATGTTTATTATGCCATCTAAACAAGGGAGAGAAAATCAAGACCCTCAAGGTCCTACAACCATTAGCCATACCAAGCTAGCATCGAGAAAAGTTTCAATGCATTTTATTACAAGTTTAGCTGAATTTGAAGGAAATAATGTCAATATGGTAGTGGTATATCAAAGAGAAAAGTATGCCCATTTTCTCTCTCTTTCTATTCCTTTTAAAGAAAGTAAAATAATAGAAGTATTCATGAAAAATTCCAAAATCTAAATGGAATCTGGAAGATTATTGTAAGTGATAGATCCAATTTTCACTGCAAAATTTTGGACCTAATTATTTTCTTATTTAGGTACGTAATTGACTCACAACTCATCTTGCCATCCTCAATTTAATGGTAAAATTGAGATTGTTAATAACTATTTAGAGGGATATCTATGTTCTTTTTCATTTGATAAACATACACAATGGGTCAAGTGGTTGTCAATTGTAGAATGGTGGTACAACACATCCTTCTATATTTAATAAAAATGTTATCATTTATGAGACTTTATGGATATCATCCTTTATCTACCACATCATGCTTGAAAGGGAATATAAAGGCTCAAGTAGTAAGAGAACACATACACAACACTAACAAGAAGTTCTCAAACTATTGAGGGATAACTTGGTTACATCATAGTATAGGATGAAACACTAAGAATATCATCATCATAGTGATAGGAAATTTGAAGTGGGGGTTTGGGTATTTGTGAGACTACGACCATATAAATAGCTTTTCCTCAAACAATAAAAGAAGGAAAATAAATTAGCAATGAGATATTATGTCCCTTGTAAGGTGTTGTAAATAATTGGACCTATTGCTAACAAATTGGATCTACCTCCATCTTCATGTGTACTATTGAGAATCAGGATAGTACTGAGATGGGGGGATGAAGCAATATTATATAATTTTTAACAAGTATTTAACCATTCATAGATATTCACTCACACAATGATGCACCATTCACATAAAATATTGAGCATAAGATATTCGCATGGAATACCATAGAGGAGAAAACCCCAAATCTTCTTTTAATTGCAATGTAAATCAAAGCACCAACTTTAATTTACATCATCTTCTGTAGTAAGTAAACTATATGAGGCACCAACCCCCACTTGTTTGTTGGAACCAAACTGCTAGAGGAACCAACCTCCTCGAATTTTCAAGCACCAACTTGCTAGAGGCATCGACCTCTATTGGATCTAATGATCCAATTAATTTTCCCTCTCAGATCACTACTTCATGATACTTTCAAACTAGATCCATGGATCCCTTATCATAAAATCACACTTACGACAACTTCTTTTACCAGTTCTACTTGACTTCACTTATCTTTTCTCTATAGTAATTCATATCTGAAATGTTTGTGCACATAACAAATTCAATTTTCAACATAATTTCCCTCTCTCTCTATTTTCATTCCTTCTCATACATAATCTCAAATATGAAATTATTTTCACATAGCTTCTCCCCATATATTATATAGTTCTCTTCTTTAATTGGTTTCAAACCCCCATGCTTCTGCTACTCACATGGATTTCCTCTCAATGATCTGCATGGGACAAGAATGAAGAAGTTCTACTATGGGCTGAATCTGAAGAAGTAAGTGATAGAGTTTGTGGCTAGATATTTGGACTATCAACAGGTGAAAGCTGAGTGTAAGCATCCAAGTGGGTTGCTTCAACCTATTCTTATTTCAGAATGGAAATGAGAGGTCATTTCCATGGATTTCATTACTAGTATTTCGAGTAAATCAAGGAGGTCATTTCCATGGATTTCATTACTAGTATTTCGAGTAAATCAAGGCAACATGATTCTATCATGGCTTTGGTCAATAGATTGAGTAAGGTAGCTTGCTTCATTCCAGTGAAGACTACTTATTCAACTAGTGAGGTGGCATGGGTCTTCATTAGGGAGATAGTGAGGTTGCATGGTGTTTTGAGGAATATTGTGTCGGATAGGGATGCTAAGTTCATTTCCAAGTTTTGAAGGAGTTCTTTGTAGGTTTGGGGATAGAGTTGGTCTTTAGTACAACTTATCATCCGTAGACAAATGAACAGATAGAGAGGGTTGATAGGATTCTGGGGATATGTTGACGATATATTTCATACACCAACATACGAGATGGGAGAGTACCTTCCATTTGTTGAGTTTTTTTTACATCAATGGTTACCGGGAGTCACTGAGGATGAGTCTGTTTAAGGCACTCTATGGGTGGAGTTGTAATACTCCCATCAACTAGAGTGATCCAGTGAAAAAAATACTTATTAGATGAGACATGTTGGTAGAAATGGAATAGGAAAGGCAGGTTATAAAGAAGAATCTAAATGAAGCATAGGAGAGGTAGAAAAGTTATGTAGACCAGCATAGGATATTTAAGTAGTTTCAGGTTGGGGAGCATATGTATTTGTGCATCAAGCCTAAGAAGAGCTCCTTGAGGATTGGATCATGTGCCAAGTTGGCACCACGGTATTGTGGGCCTTTCGAGAACCTTAAGAGGATTGGACTAGTGGCCTACAGACTTACACTGCCTTCGATAGTGAAAGTCCATGATGTTCTCAATGTTTAATTTCTTAAAAGATATGTAAAGGATGTTTATCATGTTATTGATTGGTCTATATTACAGGTGCAACTAGAAGGAGAATTATAGTCATAACCTCAGTGCATACTGCAGCGGAAAAAGATCATGCTCTAGAATAGAGAAATTGAGCAGGTTAAAGTGTAGTGGAAGCACTTTGGTCCCGATGAAGCTGCATGGCAGATGGTTGATCAGATGTAGGTTGTGGATCCTTCATTGTTTTCCAGTGGAGGAAAATGACTTTTTTGTATTTGTACATATTTATGTATGGTTTCTATTGTAAATACCATAATGAGAAATGTTATAAAGCTCCAATAAGTGATGGTTGCTAGGTTGTCATGTTTTTCATGATGGCTTTTCTTTTGGGTGGGACGTTCATTGTAAATAATGAAACGAGCTGGGTTATAAAGCTCCATGGGAAGTATGTTTTGGTTTTCAACAGTTTTGTTGGTCTGTATTTTCCCTTAAGGGGGAGGGGTCCGTAACAACCCTAGGTTAAAGATCCATGTAATAAAATTTAATAAAGGAAAAATAAGACCAAGGTCAAGGGAATTGTATTCCAAGTTTAATGATGGGAAAAATATCCTAGTGGGAATCACCTATTTTGTATTAAGGCTAAGGGAAAATTGGAAAAGGTAATGGAAAAGACTTTGAAGAGGAAAAAATGAATTATTGATATTTTATTTATGAAAATAAAGGAGAATATGAGAAAAGGAAGGTGAAAGGTCACAGGTTGCATGTGAGAAGGAAATTGAAGAGGAATTAAGGAAAAATGAAGAAATTAGAGGCATCAATAATAAAAAGACATTAGAGCATTAGTTGGTATCCTTTTGTCAGTTCATTTCATAATTGGTTTTTAGAGAGGAGAAGAGCACCAGGAGGAGAAGGAAAGAAAGCAAGCAAAGGAAGGACAATGAAAGAAAGGATCAAACAAGGAATGGTTGGAACCAACAACTTCAGCAGGAATACTTGCAGGTAACAGGTTGCATGTATGATTCCCTAGCTCGCTTTGGCATGCCTGGTATGTGCATGTGTGTATTTGGTTTTATTATTGTCAGTGACATGGATTTTTCTGGGTTTTGACAGTGGTTTTTAGCCTTGCCTTTCCATTTTTGGATAGCCATGGTGTGATGGGATTCTCTCTTGGTTGAGCTCTCGATTGCTTGAAGGTTTTGGATCTGGGTGAGTGGTCTCAAGAAAATCCCAAGGGTTGGGTTTGGAGATGGTTTTCTACGAGAATCCCTAAATAGGTGGGTGGAGATAGGAAAATTCCTCAAGGGATGGTGAATTAATTCTGAGGCATCCAAACTCGATTTGGTTTTGTGATGTCGAGATTAGTTTAGGTGAGATCACGGTATGGTGAGGGTGGAGGTGGTTTAACCTCTGGATTCCCTTGGTTATTTATGGATTGGTTTATCCCATGAGATCCCACATTCATGCTCGAAATGTGGCACAAGGGTGATTGTCTGAAAGAAAGATTTGATTCAACCAAATCTATGGTTGAATGGTATGTGGAAGTCCTTGACCTGGTTGTCTTTTTCATATGGTTAATAATAGCTAAGTCTCCCTTGTCTTTGATGAGAAATTATACTTGTTATTATGGGTATTTAATGGTTGTTCTATCATTGTTATATATTTGGTTGTATTTTGGTTATAAGCATAGTTATATGAAAGATCTAAGTATGGCCCTTATCACATTTTCAATAATGAATGTCTCGATAATAAATGCATGAATTAGTTGGTGTTATGACAACTATTATGAGAAGGAATTAGTCCTTCTTGTTAAACCTTATATAAGTTTTAGATCACTATGTTTAGATATGCATTCATGACCTATAGGTGGCATGTCCATCACGTGTTTGATGGAATGTCAGTCCTATATGGGAGAGTTCAGTTCAACTCCTTGTTTAAGTTTTGTTTTGGAAGCCATGTTTCTATTTGATTCATCATTTTTGGAAGTTTCACTGAGTTCTGGGTAGGGGCCTGAGTCTTAGATTTGAAAAAGTGGCTCAGCATTTAGGGTCGTTGGCATAGAACTAACTGAAAAAGTATGCAGTCGCTTGGAAGCAAGCCTATGGGAGTGAATAGAGGGTTACAGTCACTTCAAGTATGTGGCGAGGGAGCTACTAAGGCTCTAGGTCAATAAAATAGAGAGTTAAGTTAGGGTTTGGATACCTGGAGGGGTTGGGTTGCTCCTTGAGTTCCTAAGCCACCTGAGGGAGGTCAAAAAAGTATTGAGCTGTCGACTCCATTTCCTTAAGGTCATATAGGAGGTTGAGTCTTATCATAATGACCCTCAACTCATGTTTACCCCAAGAAAACCTGTGAAAGTAGTCAAGTGTGGGAAGAGGCGGGTTACAATCAACATTGACTTACATTCTATCATTTCAAACTTCTATAGGATCTTGATAATATATTTTCCTTTACCAACAAGGATTTTGTGGGGCTTTTGTCATACTTATAGCCCCAAATAGTAATACATTAACCCAAGATCCTTCATAATGAATTCAAAAGCCAACTCCCTCTTACACCAAATAACTAGATGCTCCACACATGTTAGAAATAAGTCATCAGAATATAATTAGAGTATCATAGGTTCATTTTTATCAATCTTGAAGTGCAGTCTTGGATCAACAACGCTTATGGAGAAACCAAGCCTTTTTAGGTAATTTTTGATTCATGTATACTATTAGCTCTCAATTTTGGCTCTTTTTGCCACACCTATTACATCACATTTTCCATCCTTATCATCCATTTTCTATCTTTTTCATCATGTTTTATATCTTCTAATGCATACCAAGGTAGCTAAACTATGTCTTTTGATTTTTAAGTGTTTGAGTAAAAATTGAGCATTAAAGTTAAATTTAGGTAGAATAAAAAAAGCTTGTAATGTCTCATTTAATGTCCTGTTTGCAGGACAACTGGGCCCAAATGAAGGATATATTTGGAAACTAAAGGAACCAAGATGTTGGAATACCTATTTTCCTACTCCAAATCAGTTAAAACAACCCCGATCAACATTGGTCTTAAAGAGAATCATACGACTTAGAGGAATATTTAGAAAGATTTCTCTATAACTTACTAAAATCTAAACACCATTCTTTAAACTTTGATACCATTTGAACAATATTTTTAAAGGCATAAAAGATGAGTATCTTGATATTCTTAATGTGATGGGAAAATGAGATATTTCATATTTACCATTTGATGAAATTTCATAGCTATGTAAAAAATACTCAAGAGGTAGAGCTAAAACTGGAAAGAGAGATGCAAATTCTAAAGTTACCAAATCAAAAACATGAATTATAATAATATTTGAACAAGGAAACTTGTTAAAGATTTCAAAACTGATGTCTTAAGTACATTAGGAACACAAGCTGATATACTAAAATCAACAAAGAAACAAGAGGAACAAAATCAAGTATTATCAAATTTTTGTCCTAAATGTATAAAGAAGCATTCATTGAAGGAATTTCCTTTAGAAAATATTCATGTTTGTGTACTTTGTACTAAAAATCATGCAACTGATGATTGTCAAAAGTTGAAGGAATTGTAAGAAAACCAAATGGAAGAAATTCAAGGAATGGAATTTATCTACTATTTAGCACTAAGAAGACCTTGGCAAACATGAGTGGCATCTATGCCTCAAAATCCTAGTGCATAATTTGCTTAGCAATTTCCTCAAAATTTTCAGTATCTTGTTCATAATTTGTGGAATACTCCTATGCCTTGGCAGGCTTGGTCTCCTCAACAAACCCAAAACCAACCTTCTCAAGGTTGGCGAGGATATTCTTATGGAACCCAACCTCCTCAACAATTTTATTCTAAGCCATATCAACAAACCTATCAGTCCTACCCTCAAGAACCTCTTCCATATCAATAATTTCAGCAACCCCGACAAAAAAATCCATTTCCTCAACAATCATTACCTGCACCCCCATTAACCCAATCGTAGTAGCTTCAACTTCCATCTAACCAACTAGACCAGCACCCAAGCCAACTTAATTACCAGTCCAGCCAGTGGGAAATTCTAGTAATAATGTAGAAATACCAATATATAATGCTGAGGAAGGAACTTCAATTCTTACATATTCAATCCTTTGTGTTCAAGATATTCATTTAAGGTAAGGAAAAATTCTACAAAAAGACTCTCCTATCATTATAGAAGAACAAATAGAAGAGGAGGAGAGTCCTGAAAAATCCAACACATAGCATATAATAAAAGATAATCAAATTCAAAAGAGTAAAACAATAATGACTCAAACACCTCCTTTCCCAGAAAGGTTAGTTGAGAAAAAATCTTTAATTTCTCTTCCTGAATTTGATGTTTTAGATGAATTAAAAATGCTTATGTGAAAAATCATTTATTGCAAGCTATTAAAGATATTCCAGTCTATACAAAGGCAATTAAGGAATTATGCATAAATAAAATTGGCAAAAGAAAGAAGGATCCACCAACAATTCATGTGATTGGAAAGCTAGCTAGCATCATGTCAACAAATAGTAAAATTGAAAAATATGTTGATCTTGGAATACCAATGGTGACAATTTCCATTAACAATTTCACAATTCCTAAAAATTTAATTGACTTGGGAGGTGCTATAAATGTGATGACAATAGAAACAATGAAGTATCTGAATTTGCCAAATATTCAACCAACCACTATAATTTTGGAGTTGATAGATCTAAAGTAGGGCCAAAAGGTATGCTTGAAGATATCATAGTTTCTATGGATTCTTGGGAGTATCTAGTAGACTTCGTAGTTATTCAACAAAAGTCAAATTTAGGAGGGCACCCATTAATTCTTAACAGACCTTGGTTAGCCACAGTTGATGCCTTCATTGGTTGTATATTAGGAAGCATTATTATTTCACATGGAAATGAAAGGAAACATATAACACTTTATCCTCTTGCTCAATCACCTTCTTTGGTATCATGGCCTAGTGAAATAGAACAACAAAAGGAATAAATTCAGTCTATATTAAGCATTAATCAAGCTTTTGATTTCAGATAAGAGGATAACGAGGATTTAATAGATTTCTTCATTTCAGAACCGGATATTTCAGAGCAATTAAGAACTATGCAATATAATGTTGCAAGTCAAATTCTAGAACAACATTTTCAATAAAATTTCACAATCAATTCTTTGCAAATATCATTTGAATTTATCTTTCCTGTTAATTCAATCACACATTCTAAAAGCAAAAAAATTGAAATCAATCATGAAAAATCTCTTAACATTGGAAACAATTTGCAACCATCACAAGAAAAGCACTTGATTGCATTATTAAAGAGAATCATATGACTTATGCTATTTATTTTATTAGCAAAAATCTAAACCCTGCAGAATTAAACTACATAGTTACTGAGAAAGAAATGTTAGCAGCGATTCATGTCGTGAATAAATTTCGACATTACATCACATATTATGAAGTCTTCGTCCATACAGATCATTCTGCCATAAGATATTTGATGAATAAACCCATTACTAATGGAATAATAACAAGGTGGTTGTTATTGATGTAGGAATTCAACATTACTGTTCTAGATAGGCCTGGAAAGGAAAATCAAGTGGCAAATTTTCTATCTCGATTACATACATCTAGTGAGATTGTTCCTGTTTCAGATAACTTTCCTGATGAACATTTATTTGCAATATCAGTTATAACTCCATGGTATGTTGATATAGCTAATTACTTATCAACAAGAAAATTACCTCCACATTTTACATCAAAAGAGAAAATAAAAGTGATTAGAGAAAGTGCTAGATATACATGGCTTAATGGAGATCTTTTCTATACTGGTTCTGACCTTATTATAAGGCGATGTGTAAGACAAGATGAAATATTAGAAATTTTAAAAGCTTGTCATGATGAACCTTGTGGTGGACATTTTGCAGATAAAATGACAACATACAAAGTATTGAATGTAGGCTATTATTGGCCATCCATATTCAAAGATTCAAAAAAATATGTTAAGAAATGTCATAGTTGTTAAAGGATAGGGAGACCTATACCTTCTAATGAAATGCCATTCAAGCCACAAGTTATTATAGAGCCATTTCAAAAATGGGCTCTTGATTTCGTTGGCCCTATCAATCCACCATCTAATGGAAAAAAAATATATATTGGTGTGTACTGACTATGCCACAAAATGAGTGGAGGCAAAGGCAATGGCAAAAGCAACAGAAAATGTAGTAGTAACTTTCCTATTTGAAGAAATATTTTTTATATTTGGATTACCAAGACAAATTGTAACAGATGAAGGAGCACACTTCACTTCAAATCTTGTCAGAGGTCTTATAGAAAAGTACAAAATCAAGCACAAAAAGTCAACTCCATATCACCTACAAGAAAATGGGCAAGTTGAATCTACAAACAAAGTTCTTGAAAGTATCATGACAAATACAGTAAAAATGCATATGAAACACTGGTCAGAAAGTTAAATGAAGCATTATGGGCCTACAGAATAACATGGAAAAACACTATTGGATTCAGCCCTGATCAACTGTGTATGGAAAGGAAGTTCTTCTATCTATTGAATTTCAAATTCATACATATAAAATTACAACTCAAGTAGGATTAGATATATCAAAGGAACAACAACAAAGGATAATGCAACTAAATGAATTAGATGAAGTCAGAAAAGAAGTTGTGGAACATACATCATTGGTTCAACAACAGAGGGAAAAATGGAATGAAAAGATCATTAGAAAGAAATAGTTTCATGCAGGAGACTCGACATTATTATTTGATTCAAAATACAAAGACTTCAAGGAAAAATTCACTACTCATTGGTATGGGACTTATGAAATTGAAGAATTCTATGACAATGGATCAGTCAAAATCAAAACTATAGATAAAGTAGCCCCATAATTTTTGGTCAATGGACATAGGTTGAAAATTTACAGTAAGCCTATAAATAAAGAATATTTTCTCAAAAGGTTGTCAACAGAAGAAGATTTGGAAGTAGTGGAAAAGAACAGTGATGTGCTTACCCTACCTTAAAATTAAAAAAAAAAAGGTCAAAAATAATAAATGGGTTTTGCTGTGAAAATCCATATTTTTGGCATAGTACAAACGTAAATTCATATTGGAAAACCAAGTTACTTGGCTAGTACGAATTCTAAAAATAAAACTAGTTCATTTGATTATTTCTAATTTTTAACTTTATTTTGACAATAAACTATATCATCTCATGCTCTGAAAAGTTCTAAATCATCCAATTCAAAGAATTGAGGACTAGGCTTAGAATAAGCAATGGGGAGAGGAAAACAAAAGCATTAGTTTCATTACTAAAATGCTTTATTATCCTTTTAATCTCAAGCCTTGTTATTATTTTCAACACTCAATTTAAAATTCAGGCATGAGGACACTCAATATGGAAGATATTTCTACTTCAACTTCAACATTCAAAGAAACTACAAAAGCACCTGAATTATTTATAGAAGGGACCTGAAGCAACTACATTTACAGAGGGACCTGAAGTTTAAATTCAATCAGAAGGGACATGTATAAATAAATAAGACTTCATTTCAAATGATAACTAAAAAAATGTTTTAAAGACCACTTCATCTCAAAGAGCTATGAAGGAGCCACTTCTACAACAAAGGAAATTGATGAAAAGTTCTATAAGTTAAATTTTATTTAAATGCTTTTGATTTGAAGTAACACTACTAATTCAAATACTAATTAACATTGGTGCATGAAGAGTAATTTTTTTTTAACTTATATCCTTCCATTCCTGCATAAAACTTTCCATCCATGGATAAAAAAAGCCTTTCTATTTTACCATTTTCCTTCACCTATTTTTACCCTTCAAAGACAAAAGAGAGAGCATCACTTTGAGCATAACAGTTTGAGATTAGTAACTCTGGTTAAAAATGAAAGAAGATCTTCATACAAGAGAAAAGTAGGGTGACTGTTGTGGATAAAAAACTTTTTCTCTGCAAAAAAAATAAAGGAAACTAGAGTTAGTATGAGAACAACATTTGAAGAAAGAAAATTCTTTGCAAAGAAAGTACTTCAAGGTCAGCTATAAGTCATGAATTCTAGAAAAAGGAAAGGAGAATCCTCTGTTTTTTTTTAAAGGGCAGCCATTACATAGAAGTGAAGGAGATACTCTATTTTGAAGTGACCTTAAAAATGGTCATTTCAAAAAAAAAATCATTTAGAAAAACAAATGGAAAATAAGTTATAAAAGATTGTATACAAAATTCTGTAGAAGAGAGTGAAAAGCAAAGTCATGAATTGATTTCATGACTGCATATTGATGGACATAGTCTTCATACAAAGTTCATTGCATAAAAATGATCAGGGGACAATATTGAGTTATCATGCCAAAGAGTCAAAAGATCATCTTCTTTTTTCATAGAAGACAACCTCATTTTTCTCATGCAAAAGAGTCAAAAGATCATCCTTGACCCAGGCTAAAATCGATATTTATAGGTTGTAAAAACATCCACAAGGATCTGAAATTTGTTAATGAAATTGGTCGTAGAATATGGAATTTAGGGCATAAAATCCATTAAAGGCATGAAAGCCTTAGACTTACCTCTATCTCAAGGTAAGAAATCCCAAGATTTTAGTACAAAAATCCTCACATAAAATTGAGTTTGAGTTTGAAGTCATGAAATTAATGGTAAAACTTGTGCTTTCAACATGAATGTCATGCTTTCAACATGTTAACAAAGGGTTATATAAGAAAACCTCACGGCTTTGGGAATTAGTTGGCCGACATCACATGCAGGTAAGGACTTGAACTCTAGTTTGAATAAGCATGTAATTAAACACCTAGAATGAGTAGTTATGTAGAAAACTCGAAAGCACATTACGAAAAAGGGGGTGTGGATTGATAATCATGTATTGAAGCATGTCAAAGTCCATTTCCATGATAACAAGTTTTTATTGACATTTTGACAAGACCATAAAAATAGAGTGTTGATCACAATGGTTTAATAATATGTTAACAATGGCATAAAGAGTTGAAATAGTGGCATGATGACAATATTGGTGACAACAACAACATAAAGAAATCGCTTTCAACATTTAGAAATACTAGTATGTAAATGATTTATCCTCTTTCGAAGAAAATAATGGCACATTTTCGCCACTTGAAAACATTTCCTCAACATGAAATCATTCATGAATATTTATGAGATTTGTACACAAAAGAATGCAATCAAAGGAATTTTAGGAAATCATTTTAATTAAAATATATAGAGAAGGCATAGACAAGGGTTGTCCATAAATTTGTTTACCAGGGAAGGAAATTTAAAGGGCATTTTGAATCATTTCAATGAATATAGTGGATACAGGGGGAAGTGATCAATTTTTATGCAAATTCTATGGATTCAATTCCTTGTTTTTTTTCTAATTGTTTGAAGAAATTCCTATGAAATTTTATGAGAATTTTGAAAATTTCCTGATGAATAGAGTTCTCATATTTTTTAGCCCAGAAGCAGAGCCTTTGAATTAAAAGTTAGAAATTCAAGGCAAGAAAAATGTAAAATCCCTCTGTTTCTTCTTTTTCCTTCAAAAATCAAATGAAATTGCATCAAGATGATCATTATGTTAACCAAATTTTAACCTGTATTTGATTAGAATAGAGAAACAATGTCTTCAATGTCAAAATATGGAACATATAATTGAAACATTAGGGTTTCATCCCGAAAAGTGGATAAAGGAAAGTGTAGAAGAGCTTCACAAGACTAGTTTACTTGAGTTTTTGGGCAAGTTTAATGGGTACAATAGCAAAGTGACTGAGGCTTTTGTCACAAATTTTCAAGATGGGATGATAGTCATAGGAGATTTGACTATCCCTATTACAAAGGATTACATCGCTCATGCTACAGGATACCACAGACATGGGAAAGATATCACAAAGGAAAACATTTTAAAGAAAAAGGCTGGAATTATTTCTTGCAAAAAGCCAGGAAAGGAACTTTCAATTGGAAAAATGGAGTTACAAGGGAATGATTCCAGGAACCATGGAGAAATTTCACACTTATTGTTTAGAAATATCTTACTTGTGACAGAAGATATAGTGTGGTGCATATGTATCACATAAAACTCCTTCAACATATCAGAGGGGATAACAAGATAAACCTTCCCTACTTCTTTACAACAAATTTATTAAAAATGATTGAAGGTGTAAATGGGAAAAGTGAAAAGAAGGAAACTAGTTACTACCATCATGGATTGATCAAAATGCTCATTGAATATCAGTTGAAGAACACAACAAAAATGTGGAGAAGCTTTCTTGAGAAGAATAATTTCATGGAAAATCAAGAAGAAGAACAATCACATTTAGCCTTGGAAGCCAATGAACAGTCAAATTTCTCAAGAGAAATTATGTATTCTTCTTCTTATCCTATGACAAGGTCAAAGAAGAAAATTGAGGAGGAAAGCCTCGAAAAAAAAAACCTTTGTATCTTTTCCTAGAAAGTTTAGGAAGAGGGTGGTAGAAGAAGTCAAAATATCACAAGAACCCTATATTGAGAATGAAAACACCATTGAACAGGAAAATACTAAATAATTTCCCATTCATGAAGCCCATAAAACACATCATGATCTTATTGAAGAATTGGACAAGAAAGCACAAGAAAAACTTAAAGAAATTGAGGAAGATAAGTGGTATGAAGATAATGAAAAAGAGGATGCATCCTCTTATTCAATATATGAAAAGTTGAGTAAGAAAATAAAAAATATCTCTAAGGAGACTTATGGAGAGACATCAAATACTATTAAGGAGACTGATGTCAAAGAATTGGAAGAATTAATGACAAAATTGCAGGTCACAAAAATAATGGATAGGCACTTAAGAAAGGAAAACAATATGTATAAACAACAAAACAACAAAATAGAAAAAGAGATGATGCAACTCAGAAAGAAAAGAAAGAAACTTGAAATTCAGAATATTCTCATTTCCAAACAATCATATAGATTGTTAAAGGAAAAAAAGCATTGACAGTATACGTATGAAAAACAGAACGTGAGAAATGGGATTTTACAAAAGAGACGAAAAGGAGAAAGAGGGAATTGACATACTCTTACAAGAAGAACATGTTGAAGCATCTACATTAGCAGGCAAGGGAAAGAGGTCCAAGAGGACCAAGCAAGCATGAAGACATGCATCCAGATCAGCAAGGGGGAGTGTTAGCTCTTGATTTTGACTCTTTTTCCACACCTATTACATCACTTTTGCAATCATTATCATCCATTTTATATCATTTTCATCATGTTCTATATCTTCTAATTCATACCAAGGTAGCTAAACTATGTATTTTAACTTTTAAATGTTCAAGTAAAAATTGAGCAATAAAGTTAAATTTAGGCAAAATCATAAAAGCTTGTAATAGCTCATTTAAAGTCATGTTTGCATAACACCTGGGTGAAAATAAAGGATATATTTGGAAACTACAGGAACCAAACATGGTGGAATGCCTATTGGCCCACTCCAAATCAGTTAAAATAGGCTCGGTCAACGTTATTCAAACTTGACTAGTCATCGAGGAAATCCCCTAATTTAGGAGCAGATTTAGGATTTTTTGGGATTTGTCCATATTTTATGCAACTGAAAGGATGAATTTGACCCAACATATGTAATAGGATTTTTTTTAGGTTTTTACAGTAAATATAGAAATTATGTTATACTTTTTAAGCCTATTGAAGCAAGGCTACCATCAACTATGAACATATATCATGATGACTATTATTTTTTGAATTCAATTTGAGATTGAGACTTGCCTTATTATTTTCTTGTGCAGATTGTTATGTGTGATTTGAATGGATACTTGTTGTATCTGATTGTCTTGAAGTGTAATAGGCAAATGTGGAGGGCCTCCATGCTGAGCGCCCCCATGCTGAGCTAAGTACACTATTGTTGATTTATGTGCATATATGTGCATATATGTTAGCATCTTCATTTTTTGTGTTAGTATTGCATTTTGTTGTAACCAATTGTGAATATTTCTTGTATAAACTCACTTGCATGCCATGGCCATTTAGATAGTGAAAATTATTTATTTTGAATGATTAGTTTCAATAAAGAAGGACAAACCAGGTCTCTAAGTTAGAGCCTCTTCTTTGTTAACTATGATTGAATTGAAGTCAGTGTTCACTTTTTCCCCTGCTTTCCTAGATTAGATTTATATGCTTTATTTATATGCTTTGGTAATTTATATAAGTGAAAATGGATTTGTTGAATGAATAGAAGTAATAAGGAAGGAAAACCATGACCTCTGTGAGAAGAGCCTCTTCCTTGTTATCTAAAATTGAATCAGATCATTATTTACTTTTTCATATGCTTTCATAGATCAGATTTATATGATTCCCTAGAATAGTTTTATTGCTTTATTAGAAAAGAACTTTGACAAAGCCTACATTGATGAGGTTGGTGAGACATTCTCATCATAAAGGTGTTTTATAAAAGGTCTTTATAGTTTTACATTTCAGCAGTTTATGCTTGTATATTTCCATTTTTAGACTGTAGCATGCATTTATTCATTTTTGAGTATCTATGAAATTGCTTTCTAAACTAGTTAGATATAAGATCCATATACTTTGGTGTGTTTCTAAGTTTACCGACCCAGATTGATATTAAAAAACATGCTCTAGTTTCCCTCAATATATGCTCTAGGCTCTTGGTGCTTGCTTAAGTACATACAAGGTTGTCTTCAATCTATAAACATGATACTCTCTTCCATGGATATCAAAACCTTAAGGTTTCTCTATGTACACTTCTTCCTCAGTCACACCACTAAGAAAAGTAGTATTTACATCCATTTGTTGTAAGTTCCATCCCATAAAATAAGAAATAGAAATAATAGATATAATGGTAATGTACTTTGTAACTGTAGAAAAGGTCTCACCATAGTCTTCTCCTTATTTCTAGGAGAATCCTCTAGCCACAAATATCACCATGTATTTATCAATACTATCATCCGCTGCATGATTGATATTGTATACCCATTTGGAGGTCACCATTTATTTTCCTTTAGGTCTTAGCACAATATCACATACATCATTCTTCATAATTGATTGGTATTCTTCCAACACCACATCCTTCCAAACTTGTTGGCTAACTGCTTCTTCAAAAGTGGAAGGTTCAAAATCAATAATATTAGTCATTAATTTTTCATAACCAGAATACCTCTTTGGTCTCTTGCTTTCCATGAATGTTCCACGTGGGGCTGCATATCTGTCTACTTCCTGTAAAGTGGATCTCAGTCAACCTGGAATTTTCTTGATCTCAGGAAAAACAAATGGGTCCACTTGATCACTCAATCCTTTTGGCTCCTCTTGATCATCAATAGGATGTTTTGAAGGATCTGATTGATTATATCCTTCTTCCTTGGAAGCTTCATGTTCATCATCCTCATCAAAGTCCATGGGAACTTCTTTAGACTTCCAATAACCCACATTCTAATCAAATGTCACACCCCTACTAACTTCAACTTGTTTTTGCACTGGAAGATATATTTTATATGTGTTTCATGACTCACTATAACCAACAAGCATCCCTTTATTTCCTAAAGGCTATAACTTTCTTATTTTCTTTAGGTACATGAATATAAATAGGACAACCAAATTCTCAAATGACCAACCTAGGGTTTCTATCTCGTGAATGCTTCTTCCGGATTCATGTCTTCCAAAATTTTATGAGGACTTATATTTTGAATACTAACGGCTGCGATATATGCTTCAGTCCAGATAAACATAGACAGGTCTTGATCATGCATCATTGCCTTAATAGATTATTTAATGGTTCTATTCTTTCTTTCAACAACTCCATTATGTTGAGGATTGTAATCGACTATTATCTCCATCTTAATCCAAACTTATTTCCATATGGTAACGAGTTCTTTGAAGGTATATTCTCCTCTATTATTATATATTAGGATCTTGATCTTATTTCCCTTCAAGTTTTTGAGTTTATCCTTAAGTTCATAAAATTTATCAATGAATTCATCTGTCATCATCGTGAACTAAATCCAAGTCTTGCAAGAAAAATTATCAAGAATGGTTACATAATATGAAGGTCCTCTAAGAGATTTTATTTTCATTAGACCACATACACCAAAATGAACTAGATGTAGGATTTACTTAGACTTACTTTTTCTTCTTGGAAATGGCTTCTTTATGTTCTTACCAAACGCACATCCTTTACATACACCTTCATGTTCTTCCTGCAAACATGGAATACCTGAAATCATTTGTTTTAAGGAAGGAAAAGCTTTATAGTGGAGATGATCGTATCTTCTATGCCAAATGTCACATAGATTAATATCAATATGTACACTGCTTGAGTAGATTATTTCAATATTCTATACAACCCTCCCTCAAAAATTCCAATAAATATAGAAGAATGTATACTAGAGCCCTTTGGACGTACGAGAAATTTTCCATCAACAAATGCTACTCTATCTCCTTTACCTTCCAAGCAAGAAAAATAAACCAAATTATTCTTCAAACCTGGTACATATATACGTTTCTTAGAGGAATATTGTCACCTAATTCTAGCACAATGGAAGTCTTCTAAATGCCTTTGACGGCATAGCTATTGTTGTCTCCAAGTTCCACTTTTTGTGATAATATTCTTCACATGAGACTTGTGAGGTTGTCTCGATATCTTGTCATGTGCCTTGAAGCACCACTATATACTAGCCACAAGTCTTCATTATCTGCAAAAGAACTAATAAAAGTAGAGAAATAGAAAAAATATTTATTACATGGATTTTCATTCTTAGGTTTTTTTGGAAGTTCATCCAATTATGTTGTAGTAGCATGTTGTTTTCCTTTTCCTTTTTTGTCATTTGATATTTCAAAGCAATCATGTCTAAAATGACCAAATTTGTGACATTGATAACATTGAACTTTCGACATGTCCCTCCTTTCTTGAGGATCATGTCTTCTACCCTCAAGTATTCTTCCTTCATTTCTGCTTTGGAAACCAAACTTCTTTCTTCCTCCACATTTATTGAAACATGTTTCATATGCTTGAGAGTCGCCTTCATCCTATGATTTAATATTTCATTTTTATATGAGCCTTAATTCTTCTTGAGTAAAATTAGTCCATAGTTCTTCAAACTTTGGAAATTCCTTTCTAGCACATATACCCATGGCAAATGAATCTTGTGAATCAGTTAAACCACTAAGTGTTGTAGTTGCTAGTACATTTTCATCAACAACTTCACCAATTACTTGAAGTTGATATCTTAGTCGAGAAATCCCCATGAAATATGAGGCTATAATATCATTTCTTGTCATCTTAACATCATGAAGCTCATTTCTCAAACTCATTGCTTGACCGATAGTGTTAATAGTAAATAATCTAGTTAGGGCATCATAAGTCAGCTTTAAAGATTGAAGACTTGAAACATAAGGAATCAAGTGATCTTTGATACAACCATAATGATTCTCATGGTTGTGATATCATCCTTCTTAAAATTTATTTTTTCTTTGTCCTTCTTGGGTTTACTGAATATTCTCTTCATAATACCCAAGAGAAATTATTTTTCAAGAAGAAAATCAATCCTTGTTTTTGTAATATACCTCTTGAGCCTACCTGGGAAATTAGCCCCTAGGCTCCATAAATTTTAAAATTTTGCCTTAGTTACAATTAAGATTCAACCATCATCACAAGTATAGTGAACTAATGATCTTAACTACTGCACAATATCAAGGTAGTGAACCATATACCATAGGCACAATGTTACATGCTCTCTTGATCAACCTTTAGGCATAAACTACAAGTTGGATAAAGGAATGAATCATGGCATGGAACCCATAAACTCCTTCAATGTCTCCATGCAAACATTAATACTATCTTGCATATAGCTTGGTCATGAATCATAATTATAGTATTACAGGCATAGTCAAAAGATGTTACTATCATAACTCTTAAGAAACATGAAAAAATCGCTAACCAAGCCTTATTAGATACTAGTCTTGTGACATGCATAGCATAGAAAATCCAGAATCGTTGATTACACAATTATAACTGCTATTCCATAGTCGTTCTGCATGCACCAATGTCTCATGCAATTTCTACCAGGAATCAGATAGCTCATGGTACAAGTAATCTCAACTACTTACTATGCTTCTACTACTAACTTTACACAGGGATACCACAAGAGTCACATGCATAAGAAATCCATCATTCCTGTAATAGAGCTAACTCAACCATCCATATATCTAAGGTAAATGATTTAACAACATAACAAGTAAGGATCTACATAAAGCATATACCATGCAAGTGAATCCAACCAGAATGGAGGAGAACACTAGTAAATCTACTTATGTAAAGTATCCCATGCAAATCATTCAGTCATTCTCATGGCTAGAAAAACTCAAGAAAATCCCTTCATAGACTAACTGAAATAATAATACAGAGGGGAATAAATCAACATACAAAACATCCCACGCATATGAAACCATCTAGATCAAAAGAGAGAACGCCACTTGGAAAGAGAAGCACCACCACCCAACCATGAATCACTTTTGATTTCCCCCGAGCCAAGGTTCTTGCCATGGATCAGCTACCTCCAATTGATCTATGCAATGGGTATTTAATACCCTCTTTCATGATATAGTTTCCTTTAGCGACATCCCGCTTTTAGGTGGATGCTTTATCCAATTGCCTTGGCTTTTCACAGATTAGCTCACATTTCTCTCCCACGAGGCTTTTCCTCATAAAATCTTGCCTTTCTCTCAAGAAAATCTTTTATCTTTTTCTTGATGGATATTTATCTCCAATCCATATAGCTTATCTAGAATCACATCTAGGAACTTTATCATGAAAGATTTATACTATCCCATTCCCCAATGGGATTTGGAAAGAATCTCATCTCTTGGTGTATCGCTTTTCCAAGTGATTTATTTATTAATTTATTTAATAATGTATTTACATTTCATATTACACATCATACCTAGCTTTCCTCAGCTTAGGTTTTCCATAGATTGACACACAATGGAGGGGTGTTACATACTCCCCCCCTTAAATTTACACCATCCTCAGTGTATTACTACATCTTACAATATTATTTTCTTGTTCACAGGTAGCTGTCTTCTGAATCCACATGTTCTATGGCCTTGCCATCTAATAAAAATTTTCCGATATATATCAATTACATGGAGTGATCTTAAAACATCTCCTTCCATTGCTACCTGTAAGATTAGTTTCAAACAATTTTGTAAGAAATTTTAGATGCAAAAATTCCACTGTGTTTAGCCCAATTAATACCATAATTTGATACACAATACTACTAAAGTAGCTATGACTTATATTGCCCACCATTTATTTTAGTTGAAGAAATGCATGTGCCTCCCCTACATTCTTCCAAGCCTTTGTGTTCTTGTTGAACTCTTGCTTCTTGCAGTTTCTTTGCATACAACAAGTCAACTAACATATTTGCCAAATCAATATCCATAACATATCGTAACAGGTTAGCTCACACATAACCATCATCATCATGTGTACTCATCAAAACCATAATCACATGTATAAAAAACTACAAATAAACCACTGTTACTTGTCCTTGAATCACTTCTTAGCTTCCTTCTTTTGTACACACTTTGATCGGTTGTTGTGCCCAACAACCACCAAGTATCTTCATGCATACCTACACATAGTGTGTATTACACACAACTAAACATGTTATATTTATGAAATTACATGTATTCATACTAGTATCGTAAATATACATAGTACCATCTATAGCAATAGTACACCATACCCATGTCCATAGTATCACCTGCATGACATATACTTCATCCACATGTTTTCTAAACATGTTAGTATTATGCCAAAAATTCCTTCATCTATTTCTGGTAAGTAGAACAAATTGTGCTTAGTTATAAGGAGTTTGATGGACCTGTTCCATTTCTGCAATTAGTGACAATTTTTTTGTCATAGCATTCAAGTGAAAATCTTTTAGAAAATTATTTTCATGTCTCATATGGTTGCAACAAAATATCAACATAATAGTATCATATAAGTAATTATGCATACTACAATTTCATCATAGATTTTAGTTTGGGATTAAATCTGTCACTGGTACCAGGTTTTAATAACAATGGAATATACCTTCTACTTAACCAAAAAGTAAACTATTAACTATGATACTCAGTCTATCATAGATATTTGAATTTTGATAACCATCTTAAGTTGTCTTTAACCAAGAACAATTTATTGTTTATACTTAAAAGTAATCCCCAATTAACTAGTCATGGGGTCATGAATAATTTTACATATAAACTCATTTCCTCTTCATGAGTTATAAATGGAAGTTCCAATACACCCTTTAAGTTTTAATGCACTATTTGTACAAGGGTGTGATCCCAAGGTATTTACATGTTAACACCTCCTTTTAACATTAAATCACCCTTAAAACAAAGAGACCAGTTGTCAATTTTATTAACATGAAGTCCTGCATGGTTTATGCAACAATTCTTATGTTGTCCTATTCAACCCAAACACATTATCAATGCAATCCATCATGAAAACCTCCCAATATTTCTTGATGGAATTAGTGATACAAAGTATGTACTTCAATTTGTATGATTGTCAAATCTATTTGAATAGATCATTGAATAGAATTTTACCAAATTGACTGTATACACAATCTCAATTACCAATATCACTTAGCTATCAATATAGTGAAGTGATATGTTGCTCAAATTGTTATCCTTTCTCTTATCTTATTTGATGCATGTGTTATTTTACTACTAACATCAGGTCTTTAGATCATCATGAGTGGTAATTATGCAAAACCCTTTCTGTTTATCAATATTTTTCTTATTAATTTAGACCATCATGTTTCGAATCTAGAGTACCATTCTTATTATTCATGAGGATGCTCTAAATTTCTCTAATCCATCAGCACTATCATAACTAATTTGCAAGTATACTTTACTAAAAAAGTATGATGGTAGGATCTGTAATCATCCTCCTGTAAGCACCATTTTGAAAGGTTCTTCTCTATGCTATAGTAACAACATACCATTTGTATGGATATGCTAAGACACATTACAAATTTGATATTGCGCATATAAGCTTAATATTGTCTTTCTACTATCAACCAAAAAGCACCAGGAGTTGGTTTTACCTCTCATTACACTAGAGGTACTTTTGGTGCCAGTTCTATTGACCTTCTTATCATACCATCATTAATCTATGATGTCATTTTTGATATGTATACAATATGTTGCATTACATGTATGCACACACTTTACAGTCTCATCCCTAGTTTAGGTTAGATTGACATGTACTTTATGCCTCTTGCATATCTAAGTTACAATATCGCTTTACTCATCTGAAATCCCTTAGGTTCTAACCTATGCATGCTTAATTAACTATGCATAAGGTTCTGTTTCCTCAATTGATATATTAGAACATTTTATTATTAAAATAATTCATCCATTGGCAAACCATATCCAAAGTGCATTGCCTCATTACCTGCATGTGCAATGATTAACACAACAACGTTATTTTGAAAGACAATTTCATAATACCTAGTCTTATATTACCTACAGAGACCTATCCTTCATATCTCATCCTTTCTTAGGACCTTTTTAACATAAATTTAACTTCTTAATTACAACCCATATAACTCATAATTTGATTTTGATATGGGTAGAATAAGATGATGATTTATTACTGAATTACCTTAATGAGGTTGTATTTTATTTACACTTTGCCTTTGCATAGAAACCATGTAATCTCAGAATAAAATTTTAAATGTGAGTAAAATGATATGTTGTCCATATAATTAAATCCCCCAAATAACCATACCTTTAAAATTTACTTATTCCCCATTGTCATTTATTCAGAACTTTCGTCAGTTATCTTTGTTAGAGTTGGTTATAGCCTTTACCCTTCTTAGGTCGATGTGTTTAGTATTTGACCCTACTCCCATTTCCAGGATATAATGACCTATTAACATGAGTGCTTGTAATCTCTAATATAACAATTTTGTTATTTATTGAAAAAATCAATTTTGTCTTTTCTTTGCATTGCTCTTTCCCTCCTACAATTCAACATGACAAGATTTGTCTCATTCCCACATAGTTTTCCAGGGAGTCTCTCTCCCCCCTGCACTATAATTATCCAAAAGCTTGAATATTTAACACATGTATAATGATTAATTCCAATTTTCTCATATATATGGATACTCACTTAAAAATTCATTTAATGATTCTTAAGGTAAACATAGTTTAATATTTGACCACTATGGTATCTAACCAGAGCCAAATACACCATATATTCTCCAAAATACATGGTAAATTTCTCTTTTGTTTTTTTATCATAATTCAGTTTGTGAGAATTGCGATTCCTTCATGCATGAAATCGTATCCATGCAGCTCATTGCAAACCCACAATGAGTCCTACATGTAAGTAATACATGTACATGTGCAACACAAGTACTCATATTCCTCTTATAGATGCATTATTTGTTATCAAGATTTAATATGACATTAATATGATGACCATGCTTTACCATGATTACCAATTGGTTAATTATCCCATTTTGCTATGCATATTTGCAATATCACTTTTCATAGCTTAATTTTTGACAACTTATATAATAAATAAAAAATTTAAGTTTCTCATCTAGGAGAGGACACAATAAAAGCAACTTATTAACATTAATAAACATGTTAATTCCTCACTTCAACATTGTTCATTGCATGCAACATACTAGAGAAACTCCTAGTAACCATATACCAGATATACTCCCCCCTAGCATCATCTCATCATTAACCTATAATCAAATCCTATTTGCTGAAGGGTATATATGATAGCATCAATTGTTTGCATTACATATGACCACATTAGAGACTCCTCAATGTATCAAATCATCATCACTCGTGAATCAAGGCAAAAATAACATTCTAAATTAACAAATCATGAAAAAATCCTCATAGCAATATGCAATGATTAGAGACATAGCACACCATCAATTCTATATCTATATATCAGTCTTCCATTGTCACCACATGGAAGCACAAACACCCATCTTATGATGCACAAGTATCTGCCAATTAATTGGTAGTAACATAGCAATTTGTGCAACAAAGGGTCAATCATAGTAAGAGAAGTTGTTCATCATAACCATCACACTATGATGTCTAATTGTAATTGAAATTGACCCATACAAGAGATATACCCAGTATGCCACACGAACTTGAATCAGATAGCTATAATTGCATTAACTGTATATGAAAAAAAATGTAGAGCAACGAGCTCTTTTATTTCTCAAGATTTTGTATTCTTAAATATTGCATACAACAAATACAATTCTCAAGTTTGGGTAGTCTCTTATCAATAGTCTCAATAAACAAGTAGGTTGATGTTTCATAAAATCGATAACTACATGGAAACTGGTGGGTTAACACCGATATTCTCTTGTGCTTTCCATATATTATGATAGCTTAAACATAATTCATCCTTCCCCACAATTTTAGTTGTACTTTCATTTTTAACATTTTCTTCTACCACAATATTACAAATATTAAGAAGTATATTTCCGCCTCCTTAAGGGCTAGTTGTTGGCATACTAAATATTTGACCCAAATGATTTCACTCTGTTATCACTCAGAACTAAAAAAATTTGATGTATATAATCGTCTGCCCTAGTCCGATAGCAAAAGTCTGTGTTAGGTTGATTTCATTTTTTTTCTTACTTAGGATTTGAATGTTAAAGTTCTTAACTTAAACCATACTCGACTCCCATTGGTTCTAATTCATCCATCATTGTTCCATAGTCATGTCTTATCCATGTCCGAGTCATCATGTCTTTTAGTGATTTCGCAGCATAAATCCCATTGGCCAGTTTCGCAGCGCAATTATGGTTTAGCAATTTCGCAGCGCGTCATGATTAGGCCGTTTCGCAGCGCATTATTAGAATTTCAAACTAACAGCGCTGCGAAATCATGGATTCGTGCTTTTTGCAGCGAATATTTCCTGAAAGGTCAAGTCTGTTATCCGAGTCATCAGTTGTGTCCACTCATGTCTGTTTTTGTACCTCTCGTATCACGTTTGAACACTCATTTGCCACTATCCCACTACTAGCTCTGTCAACATGCACAGAAATATCATTCCTAAGGGATTTTACTGTGCATGTACTTAATGATAGTCGTAAGTGCTGCATGAGTGACAAAGAATTTGGATTTCAAGCGAGGCTGTTTTCAAGCGAGGCTGTTTTCAAGCGAGCCTGATTTCAAGCGAGGCTGAATTAAAAGGAACTGAACTACCATTGCAACTGAAGCTGTTAGACTCTGTGTGTGTGAAGATTTTGAAAGGAAAATGGAGAGAAAAGAGCACAGATCCGGTAAATGCCAGAGGACTGAACCTGAGGGCTTGGATATAGCGTTGAGGGATGAAGGCGTGAAGAAAGCGTTCAAAGATGCCGGCTGCTGGAACTTTTGCAAGAAGCTACAAGGGGGACATGCGCAGGTAACCAAAGAATTTGCGCTAAACTTCACTGGTTTAAATTCAAAGATAGCTATGTTAGAAGTCCAAGTTTCTCCAGAAGCCATAGCTGCTGTGACAGAGATCCCAAGAGGACGGGAAGAATGGTTTAAAAATTTTAAGTTTGATATGAACCCTTGTAAAGAATTTTTAAAGGAGGCATATGTAAATGAAAACTTAACAAAAGCAGTGCCCAGAAATTATGTCAAGGAACATTATGCTCTTCTTCTCACCTGCATTCAAAAATACTTGACTTGTGAAGGAAGGTACAATAAGGTCTATTCTTACCATTTCAAATTGCTTTTACATTTCACTGGGAAAGTTTCCATAGACATTCCTTTTTACCTATTTCACAGTTTGAGTAAGATGTGTGACAAGGTGTAGTTAAGGAAAGAGGATTGTGAAACCTCTTTATTTCATCATGGCTTGATTAAGTTGTTAGTTTTAGATGGCCTCCAAAAGATAGGCAGGGACTGGAATTCGTTTATTTTCATGGCTGGATTCCAAAGCAAGACTGGCCTTACTCCACAACCAGTCAGAGAACTCACAATAGCTGAACTTCAAAAAGAAGCAAGAGCCAAAAAGCAAAACAAGTCACAGCCAAGAAAACCAGTGAAGCCACTAATCATTCAAGAACAACCTCAGAAATCAACAAAGGAAAAAACTCAGGATAAGAAGACTACACCTGAAACAAGCAGATCTGAAGCAGTCTCAAGGGTAAGGACAAGAGGTCAAATAAATAAGGAAAAGGGTAAAGCCATAGCTGTTGAAGAGAGCCCAACATCCAAGGCAAGCTTGAATGATTTATTACAGGCCATTGAATTCGAGCAGTTTGAACCAGTCCATATTGATTTGACACAGTCATCACCAGAAACTGCCAAGAAGTCTAAAGCCTCAAAAAAGCTCAAGTTCGATGAGCCAGGTGAAGAATTCATTGTAAAACCTAGAAGACCTATTACAAGGAAGCAAGTAAAAGAAGCGCTGTCAAAAATAGAGGCAATCGAGAAAGTTAGGCAAAATAATGCAAGCAAAACAATCATCACATCTCAAGAAGATAATATAGCAGTCATAAAGAGCCAATTAGAAGCAGCCAAATATGAGATTGCCAAATTGAAGCAAGCAGTTAGAAAACATGCAGATGTGTATACAAATTATCGTAAAGCTCTGTGGAAAGGGACCGAAACCTTTCAAAATCAGTTGAATTCAGTAGTTGATGGCCATGCACAATTTCACACGTGGACAGTACCAGCCATCAAAGAGGCCCAGTTCATTAGAAAAATAAATATGCAATTAAGGGCTGAGAATAAAGCTCTGAAGAAGAAGATTGAAGACCCGAAGGTACAACTGTACCAATTATCTGCTAAATGAATTTTCTCTTCAAGAGAGGTTTTGTTCCAAATTTTTGTCAAATCTGCTTAGTCTTATTGTTTTTGAAGACATATAAATCCCTGCTATACATATGAAAACTCAAAGGAAGTTTTTGACAATCAAATTTTTTGGTGATAAAGGTCTCGGGCCAAAGGCAAGCTGCTTAAATAATTCAGCAGTTTCATAGCACGCTACGAAACTGCTGAAGGTGATGATTTTAACACAGAACTGGCAGTTTTGTATTTTGAGCGGAAATTTTGAAAAGGAAACGCCAAAAGGGTATACAAGATATCAGCGGGAACGACAATAGCCAATCAAAACAAGACAGGTGGAGGATTTGAAAAGGTGGAATATTTCAACCCATTTTTAAAATTTCTGTGATATCCCCGTTGTCACCGTTCAAGAGGTAGCAAATCTTTTGCATACAAGGACCTTTTTCTTGCACACATGTCAATCGATGCAGCTCACAACAAATCCAGAACGTGGCAGTGTTCCATATTATGGGTTATTAAAGGCTAGAAACATGCTTGGTACATTCGAGCATTTTGAGGAAAACTGGAGCCGAGAAGTAAGGGAAATCTCCTAATACTTCTGAGCAGTTGAAAGGTTCAGCGTTCAAGATCACTATGGAGTATTAAACATCCAGCTCAGCCAAGTCGAAAGAGGACCAGGTGTCAGAGAATAAGAAGAAGTCATTATGCATGCAAAATGGAGTTAGAGTCATAGTTAATTTAGAACTCTTAAACACTACAGTCAGTTCCTTATTGTATTTATTAGTTAGTTCAATAGCTAATAGGTGTCATTAGAGGCAGTTATCGAGTTCCCCTCATGCTGGAGGAGGAAGCTCGAAGTAGTTAGAATAAGGATTCTATATATAGCTGGAACATCTATGTAATGAGGGTTGGAGATTTTATAAAAGAGAGTATTGTTTTGGCTTATGTAGAAAGACAGAGTGCAGTAATATAATAGAACTGCTTTTCTTCTCAGGATTCATAAAGTGTTTATATGTTCAAGATGTGTGGTTTTACTTTATCCTTGATTTATTTTACAGTTGCATAGATGTGTAATCACTCAGAATTCACTTATGCTGCTCTGATTTCCTGTACACATTCATGAACTATGGTTTTATAAGAGTTGTGTTTTGAACATTTAAATGCCACATGCCCTGACTTCTATGTAAAGGCTGTATCATTATTTGCTGAGGTTTTATTGACTCCATAGGCCCAATGGAAACTTATGTATTGTTTGTCCAACCTTCATATTTGTCACTGTTATTTCACAAGAGTTAGCCCTCCTATTTTTAATCAAAATCAATAACCTTTTGAGAGAGCCCTCTCAGGCTAAGGAGGCTAAACCTTAGTCAAAAGATTGGTTTGAAACAGTTACTTGAAGTCTTCCTGGTCAGCAGCCTTCTAGGGTCTGATTTTGAGATAACACACTCAATGAAACTTTCAAATTCCATAAAATTAAACATGGAAAAGTTGTATTAAAAGATTTTTCTGGCAAACACAAAACCCATATTCATTCGATACCTGTGAGCATCTTGGCTTTATCTAGTTTCAAAAACAAAAATTCTCTCAGAGAATATTCGTATAAGAGGGGTAACACAAAATTTCACTTGAGAAACAACGAGTTCATTAAATCAATCGTGAATATCTAGAGAAACGTCTTACCTTTTATACGTTGCAATGTCTTCATGCCCATGCGTAGATCACTCTAAACAAAAACCAGGTTGACCATTTTATTAACCATGTCCGATTATATGGTTTGAAATAGTTTTAGATATTCCTTTTGATATCATGCTACCGCAACCACTAAGTCTGTCGCTCAATAGTGATGCCACTCAGAACCATTCCCTCCACTCATTGGGCAAAGGCTTGCATGGAGGCACTTCACCACGAAGCCCACCTGCCATCCCAACTGACCTCAAACCACTATGGTTAGCACGATTCCAATAGATGATTACGATGGAACTACATATACTCATTGGAATCCATTTAAATTAGGTCATGCATTTTTTCTATCATTCTGGAACCCATTTCACACCACGATTGACTCTTTCAATGACAAGACATATCTGCACATATGAAACTTGGGAGTGCAGAACTATGGAATTGCAAAATTAATGACCCATCGACACCCACTGCATGCATACAAAGATGATGATTCACAACCAACCCTATTATGTACAAAACTTGCAAGCCATTAAAGACCCACCAAAACACTGAAATGAAGAACTTTCAACATCAAGACAGTGTGTGTGCTACTGTACCCTACTTTGAAGAACTTAACAGGATATGTCGATACCATTCTCTGTGTAGCCTCCCATGTATAGGAAAGTTAAAGAAAGGATTACATTGGCATGTGGAGGTTGGGATAAACCTTATCCCTATCAATTTTTTTCAGAGATGGAGGATTTATGGGTTCTCAATGAGAGCAGTTTCGTGAAATGGAAGGGATCCAATCATTTGAAATTTTTGGATTTTCACAAAGGAAACAACAGTCCAGTGCCTTTCCAATTGGTGATACTTTTAATCAACCAATAGTTGCAAGTGCTTCTAAAATCCCTTATGGTCATATTAAAGAGGAATTCATTCCCCCTGGAGCAATATTATGCCAATTTATGCATTGACAGCTTTGATACTTCTACAAGAGACAATCGTTTAGAATTGCGCACACCATATCAGTGGCTGGAAGTTTCAAACTATGGGATATAGTCATAGTAGGATCCAAATGTTTCCAATCTGTCAATCTATGCAAAACTCATGAGGAAAATACCACATTCGATAATTCAGATTGGGTAATGAATGATCCAAACCCTTGCCATCTACGTGAGAGAAGGGACCGTAGTTTGCATCTACGGTGTTAGGCAAAGTGCCCAATCTGTCCATTACACTTGCAATTGACCATTTGCACGTCCACCTCTAAATCAGAGAATTATAAAGCTTTATTCAAGCTCATGAAATCCATGCATTTAAAATTAGTTTACCTATGTGATTTTTGATTCAGATACGTGGATACTGAAAATCGTCGAACATAAATATGGAGGAGAAATGTGCAGCTTGATCACTTCATACACTAATTTAAATAACTTTCTAGGAAGAAGCTAAATGCTGACCCATTGTTTAGAATTACATGTTCAATAATGACATAGGTGTCCTAGATCATCGAGACATATCTCAGAATTTAATTCTCAGACCTTAGTACAGACTCCATCCCCATCTAAACATGCACATTAAAGCCTCTTCAAAGCAATCACAAACATCACTAAACTCATAGCCTTCTCAAAAGAGGCTAGGTTTATTATTATAACATTTACATGGCATCTCTTCCAATTGTTCCTCCAACTTATTTAATTTCAACCTTATGGCTTATGGATTATTTTCCTTATAGAAATTTTATAATTAAAACCCGTCAATGAAAACTCTACGGAGGTGGATTGGTCCTTAGAACACAATGTTTGAACCTAGATCTCTCTGATACCATTTGTAACATACCTATTGAGCCTACCCAGGAAATTAGCCCCTAGGCTCCATAAATTTTAAAAATTTTCCTCAGTTATAGTTAAGATTCAACCGTCATTAGAAGTATAGTGAACTAATGATCTTAACTATTGCACAATACCAAGGTAGTGAACCATATACCATAGGCACAATGTTACATGCTCTCTTGATTGACCTTTAGGAATAAACTACAAGTTGGATAAAGAGATGAATCATGTCATGCAACCCATAAACTTCTTCAATGTCTCCATGCAAACATTAACAATATCTTGCATCTAGCTCTGTCATGAATCATAATTATAGTATTATAGGCACAGTCAAAAGATGTTACTGTCATAACTCTTAGTACACATGAAAAAATAGCTAACACAACCTTATTAGGTACCATTCTTATGACATGCATAGCATATAAAATCTATAATCATTGATTACACAATTAGAACAACTATTCCATAATTGTCCCACATGCACAAATGTCTCATGCAATTTCTACCAAGAATCAGATAGCTCATGGTACAAGTAATGCCAATTACTTGCTATGCTTCTAATTATAACTTTACACATGGATACCACAAGAGTCACATGCATAAAAAATTCATCTTTCCCGTAATAGAGATAACTCAACCATCCACATATATAAGATAAATGATTTAACAACATAACAAGTAAGGATTTACATAAATCATATACCATACAAGTGAATCTCACTAGAATGGAGGAGAACACCAGTAAATTACCCATGTAAAGTATCCCATGCAAATCATTCATTCATTCTCATGGCTAGGAAAACTCAAGCAAATCCATTCATAGACTAATTGAAACTGCAATAAAGAGGGGAAGAAACCAACATACAGAACATCCCATGCATATGGAACCAAATAGGTTAGAAGAGAGAACACCACTTCGAAATTAGAGCACCACCAGCCAACCATGAATCACCTATGATTCCCCCCGAGCCAAGGTTCTTGCCATGGATCAACTTCCTCCAATTGATCTACGCAACGGGTATTTAATACCCTCTTTCATGATAAAGTTTCCTTTAGAGGCATCGTGCTTTTAGGTGGATGTTTTATCCAATTAACTAGGATTTTCTTAGAAAAGCATGCCTTTCTCTCCCACGAGGCTTTTCCTCATAAAAACTTGCCTTTCGCTCCTGCAAGGATTTTATGTTTTTCTTGACGGATATTTATCTCCAATCCATCTAGCTTATCTAGAATCACATCTAGAAGCTTTATTGTGAAATATTTATACTATCCCATTTCCTAATGTGATTTGGCAAGAATCTCATCTCTTGGCGTCTCTCTTTTCCAAGTGATTTATTTATTAATTTATTTAATAATGTATTTACACTTCGTATTACACATCATACCTAGCTTTCCTCAACTTAGGTTTTCCATAGTTTGACACACAAGGGAGGGGTGTTACAGATTTCCAAGCCCTAAAATTTGTTTCTCCTTCCAATTACTTCTTAGACTTCATAAAGGAACCCATCATCACAAATAAGCAAGTATATTGTAGATATGGGTCTTCTTCAATAGTGATATCTTATCAAATATTCTTCAAGAGTGATCTCAACATCATTTTCATCACCAAAGGTTTGATACCATGCTATTTTTATATAGATATTCTTTTAACAATTATAATTTATCATTAAGAAATCACATATTAGAAATTCAACCATAAAACCATAAAGATGGTAGAGATCATAATGCACAAAGAGAACACAAGATTTACCCAGGGAAAACCCACTTAGGGGTAAAACCCAGTAACTTTTTTCTTAGAGAATTTATGCAGTTCAACAAGAGATACATCTAACATAGCTAGTCAACTATTAGGTAAAGAAACCAATAATGCCTATATTCAAACCTAGTCTCTAGCCTCAAGTCAAGACTCCCAATTTGGTCTGCAACTTGGCATGATTTTATTTCTATAGGCCAAATTTTGGCCTCCAAAATATGCCTATAAACTCATAAATTTGGCCTCTGATTCTATCCAGAAATTCATCTTGCCTAGAATATGCTACCCAGAAAATTTCCCAGAAACACACGTGCCAGGTAGAGAGATAGATTACCATTGTCCTTCTTTTTCATCCTCTTTGTCCTTCTTATCCTTCGATTGGATGCCAAGAATTGTATTTTTAGTGTTAGGTTGAATGGTGTCTTTGCGAAGGAGGTCAAATGCCTTTATATAGTGTTCTGCCTTTGTGAATATGTGTGTCTCTTCACTGGGGCTGACTTGAATTGAGGGAGGGCCAACTTAACTATCTTGGAGCCAAAAATTCAAATTCCAAGTTTCAAAATTCTCTTTTCAATTCGACATGAAGAACATGTCATATATAAATTATTTCGAGGGATAAATAATCAAAATGGCATGAAGACTTATAAAGTACAAGGTCTAAAACATAAATTATGAAGATTAACCATAGCTACAAAAATTCAACACTGACATCCAAGTTCCTTGTCATGTGCAACTATTTTCAACCTAAGCAGTTGGACTGATGGATATGTTACTTGATGTTTCATTATCTGTTGTAGATTAGCTTCCATCTATCACCTTTCCACTCCTCAACCAAACTTGTTGCTATTCAAAACTTTCAACCTAGGTGGTCTGATAAACCCCTACGCATTGATTGTTAAGCCCCTTACGACAATAATTTATGACTTAGGCTTGCTCTATCAACCACCACCTGTAAGTTAAATTCATTGTGTTGTTTACAACTCCTGGAAGTTGGGTAATATAATATGCGACCCACTTACCCACCTCATATGTCAAACCATGCATACACATAATTTGTTGTAACCAATATGAACTTGTCATGTTTCCACATGCACATGTGTACATGCAACGTGACTCTTGCCAATTATTTATTTGGCCACCCAAACATGTTGAATGTACTTACCACGTGCCACTCTCACAAGCTACCACATCAATTTATTCATCCATATTGAGTGCCACTTATGTGCCATGTCGTATGGGGTCCACCTAAACTATTTCACCATGAAAACCATTGATATCATGTGAGTAACACTTCATGGTTTTGGTATGGAGAAAAGAGGGGTCCTGCAACCAATCAGAGGATACCACATAACCAACAATATAGCATAGTGGTTTCCACTCCAGGGTACATCCCTGCTAACTTCTGGATGGACATGGACCCCATCCTTTCGTAGATATGTCCCTACTAACTAATTTGAATATGAGATATTTTTCTACTTGGTATGCCTACTTGGTCCACTAACTACAACTACCACCTATTACCCATCTAGTGCCACACGTAGTGTCCACATCATGCAGCCACTAAAATTCCTCATCATCTAGGGTCCACATCACTTCCACTAGGCTACTTTGATGTTTCTATGGCCAATAGGACCTTAGGCACATATCTCCTAGCACTCATGACTCAGGGCATTGTCTAAGGTTCTATCTTGCTCCCTATCGACTCTATTGCTAGAGCTTCTCTTTTAGGCTTTCGACAATAGTGACTCATGCTGATTTGGTGAGAGGGGCCTGCTCTCCACACTAAGGCTTGCCTGAAACTATCATAAGCCCAAAACCTTGTGTGTGTTACATCACTTCAAACCCAATTTCCTCTTGAGTCTGTGGGAGTTAGATAGAGCATCATATACCATTGGAAATGTCTATTAAAGAGTGATATAATCAACCGTGTTTCAACAATATCCCCATGGCATCAATGTTAACACTTGCCATCAATGAAAACACATACTCAACAATTTGTCAATACACTCAACATGTACATCAAGTCTTCCATGTCTCTCTCTTAAAGAAGGTAATTGGTGACAAGATCCTAGTCCACACTATTTTACATGATATAAATGAAATATGAAAGGTCTATAAAATAAACAATCTTGATGCAAGGATTAAGCATCTATTAAATTGAGCAATTCAATGCCTCATAAAATGGAAGAACCTACTGGTGGAAGAGGTTACATGGGAAGATGAGTTATTCATGCAGAAACACCCACTGATAGTCAAGTATTGAGGGCAACACATGTTTAAAGGGAAGGGGCATGTTAAGCCCTATATTGGCCTCATGTTAATCCTAAAATCTCTCATTAATCCCTATATATGGATCTATGGTTATATTGATTTATACACACACAAGATCATCAAATTTTGTCTTACACATTTATTCATTGTAAAAGTAGGTTTTCCCCTCAAAGTGAATTGTAATTACTATTTTCTTATCTATTTTAAGCCACATGGCACATAATAAATAGAGCCTCATAGTGGCATGACAATAACTAAATCCTAATTCAAATAAACTTTGCTCTTCAACTCTTTTCCCCCTTAGATACTCTACAAACAACAATGATCTTCCATTATGTTTGAGGCTTTCGATTCCTTTATTTCCAAATAGACCCTTGAATGATGACCTTTCAAAAGACAAACAAGAAGGGGGACAACTTATTTTTCATGAATAGAATGGTGATGAAGGGAACAAGGTGGAATGTGTTATGTATGGAGGGATATGGAGCACTACCTTAGAGGGTCACCCAATAGCAAAATCTAACCATGGAACATGACACACATGTATCAGAAAATTATCCCAACATAATATGACTACACAAATGAATAAATTAGAACATTATAAAGTGTCCTACACTGATAAGCATCATTATCTCCAATCACTAAAATCCATATCACTATATAATTACATTCAACAAAACCATAGACATGTCATCATATAGTTGCATTCTTCGATCTTAAGGATGAGGAAGACATCTAATACAACATGTTTAAGCAAAATCATAGAGTGCCTCTTTAACCAATCATCTCTAGAAAGTAACATTTCCACTTAAAGCCAACTTCTACATTGGTAAAAGTTCTATGTAATTAATAGCTTGTAATCATCTCTATCGTGTAAGTAAATATAGAATTTTTTAAATCACATTTTATTTAATAAATATGTTGACTTATATACCATTAATATGAAAAATATTACATTGTAATAAAATCTCACTATTAAAATATTTACCAGTGAAAATAATCTTATTAACTATAATAATTATAGTAATCATCGGACAAGATTAACAATAACTTGTGACTTTAACGAGTCCAAAACATCCTTCATAGTTAAAGATTCCTAGTCCTCTAACCACACATGCAAGCCTTATTTACCATGCTATGGATCCATAGATGAGGCAGAATATGGCCACTTCTTTAACGAGTCCAAAACATCCTTCATAGTTAAAGATTCCTAGTCCTCTAACCACACATGCAAGCCTTATTTACCATGCAATGGATCCATAGATGAGGCAGAATATGGCCACTTCTGAATCTAAATTGATAATGGACTTGTTTCGATCCGGTCAACGGTAAATTTCACACTAACCAGACGCCTCCATGTCTTGGCAAACGCTCTTAATATTCTTCAATTAACTTAAATTTGTGTCACATTCTAAACCGATGTATCCCACTCTTCGAGACACCATAACGCACGCAGCGTTTCATATCCTTTTAATGCATACCGGATAGCAGCCATGATGCGAAGCTAAAACGGAGAGAGAGGTGAGAATTCGAAGCTAAAAACGCAAGTGAAGAAGAGCCCGAGTAAGAAATAAAATGCCTCGTGTCAATTCCAAACCATCCAAGGAGGAGAATCTCCAAACTCCCGAACAAGAAGAGAAGAAGCCCAAGAAAACAACAAAGAAACCGGTGAAGGAAGATGAAGCCGGCCTTTCGGTAAACTCGGAGACCAAGACTGCTAAAGGCGATTCTGTTACGAAGCCGAGACGAGAGAAAAAGGTTTACATTCTCCCCGGACAGAAGCATGATCCCCCGGAGGAGGTACGTCACACGGTTTTTTCTAATGTGGTAAATTATTTCGAATTTTGAAGTTGAGCTCTGAGTTTTTCGTTGATGCAGAGAGACCCTCTCAGAATATTCTACTCGTCGCTTCACCGGCAGATACCTAGCAGCGAAATGGCACAGAACTGGTACGTAAAGGCTTTCATCTCTTAATTTCTGATTTATTCTCTGAAAATGAGAATGAGCATTAGAGGATTTAAAAAAAATAGATTTCACTTCTGTAACTCATTTTAAAATCTAGTTGTCTTCATTTTAAAATTTAGTTGGTTTTAATGTAATTTTTTGAAAATTTTTATGGTGGGTTTTTTTAATTTAATAAAATGTATTGAAATTACAAGTTTGATGAGTAACGGTTCAAGTGCCCTAGGACTTTTTCAGTGTATTGAATCCGTATATACAATAAAAATAATAATTCAAGTGCCCTAGGACTTTTCCAGTGTATTGAATCCATATATACAATAAAAATAACAATTTAAATAACACAAATCAAGAGTTTACCTCAAATATTTCTGTTGAATTCAAGCACCGAATGTCCAAAAACTCACACTAAAAACAACTCCTTTCTAAATATTCCTGCAATATAATTCATATAAAAATGACTCCTTGAAATCCATTCAAATAAGAATGATTCAGGCAAATCCATCAACTCTTCTGGTGTATCCATTCATGCAACATTTCTCCAAAGTCCACATTGACTATATCTATTGAATATGAATGTTATCATAAACCCATCAAAATCCCACTTTTTAATATATATTTCAATGTTGATAAGACATATATTATGTTTGAAGTTATAAATTTGTAAATTCTCGGAATATCTAGAAATGTTACTGAGAATAGCAAAGTTAAGGTTAATTAAAGAAGTCAATTGTTTACTTTTTTTTTTTAGGAGTTAACAACATCAAAGTTACGGTTAATTAATGAAGTTAATTATTTACTTTTTTTTTAGGAATTTACAGGGTAAGTTCCTATAACACCAGCCAGGTTAAGGTCAATTAATGAAGTCAATTATTTACTCTTTTTTGTAGGAATTTACAAGGTAAGTTCCTGAGATTACACACCAAAGCACAATGCTCACAAATAGATCACAGATCATTGTAGGAATTTACAAGGTAAGTTCCTCGGATTAAACACCAAAGCACACTGCTCACAAATAGATCACAGATCAATACACAAATGGTTAAAACGGCCACTTCAAACAATTTATTAATAAAAGAAAATTTACATAAGCTTTTGTAATGAATGGTCATTTTACAAATGACCCTCCATGCTCTTTAAATAGAGATCATGGACCAATCCGTAGATCATGGACCAATAGGGATCAAGTGCCGATAATACCGATGAGAGAATGAACTGTGGAATCACTTCATGTGTATGCCCTTTAAATAAAGATCATGGACCAATCGAGGGTGTTAATACAAAGGTGGTAATACCGAGGAGAGAATGAATTGTCAGATCACGTATGTCTCGAACATATCCTACCCGGATTGTAAGTTACAAAATTACATAGTAAAGAAACATACTTTACCTAAGTTTATACTAGGCCAAGTTATACTTAACTATTTCCTATGTGTCGAAATATCCTAACATTTTTAATGTAAATTGAATTCTAAAAAGCTTTCCAAAATAATTTTTGAATCTGTAATTAGACTAAAAATAAAAATACTTACTTGCAAATAAAACCAAACAAAATAATAGAAAAACACCATGATTCCTTCCTTCTCTATTCTCTTTATTGAAAGCAAAAATCCTCCTATATCCTCATTATTGGGAATGGGATTTAGCTATTAGAAAAACAGTGAAATAAACATGTATATGATTCTCCATCATTGAGAATCACAAGGTTCTTCACTTCAACTCTCGTAGATGAGTGATTGCAGTGGGGAATTTCATCGTTATTATTTCAAAGAGGAAGTGTTAATATCATATTTAGGTGATGTGATTCGGAATCTCCAGTTTTCATAGTCACTATTTATTCACTTAAATAGTTACTAATAATTTAATGGGATATTTTTTAAATAAGTTGTTAAAAGTTTCCTATTTTTAATTAATACTATTTGATTTTATTAGAATTGAAGTTAGTTTCGGCAGAGCAATTAATGTTTCATAAATTGAAATATATACTATTTAATTTAGAATATTTCAATATTGGATTATAAGTTGGGATATATACTATTTAATTTAATTTGAAATATATTAGTTTTGGCTTATGTATACTCAATCCATATGAAATTAATTGGGTTTCTGTGGGGTGCATTTATTTTCTATTGTGATAACTGACTTGTTGAATTTTTAATGGCTATATTGTTTTATCCGTGCCCTTGACTTTTGTATTAGAAAAGCTTTTAGATTCATTTTGTATTATAAAAGCTTTTAGATTCTGCCTAATCCAGTTTACCCTAACCAACATTTTTAAAGTGAGAATAAATGCCCTGGGATACGCAAGGAAAAAGTAATTATTTGAATTATAGGAGATTTAGCATACCATAGCCATCTCATTCCAAATTTTTCAGTTTATCTAACAACACCTAGAAACTAGAACAAAAGTAAAGCATAAAGGAGTAAAAGGCAAAAACGTTTTAGAGGTCTTTAATTAAATCAACCTAACATCTAGTTTCTATTAGGATTACAGTGATCCTTCCCATCACTCACACAGCACTTTCAAAATTCCGAGTATAATTAGAAGGATTGCATATAGTTATGTTTCTCAGTAGCTTTCTCTTCAATGTACAGCTCTGTTATAAACAGATTTTCATATTTGGTTTGTAGGATGATGGAGCATGGTTTATTATCACCTGACATGGCAAAGCAGGTATATGAGAAGAAGCTGAAGAAGCAGGCGCAAACCAAAGCATCAACAAAATCCAGCGGGAAGAAAGATCTTCCAGAGGATGACAAGAAGATGCAGCCCAAATCTGTGACAAAATCTTCTCAGAAGATAGATCGTTCAGACGATGATAAGAAGGTGCAAACCAAAAATGCAACAAAATCGAGACAGAAGAAAGGTGACGAGAAGCCACAACCTAAAGCTTCAACAAAGTCCAGCAAGAAGAATATAGTTTTCTCAGACGATGAGAGTGATGACTTTGTTCAGCCAAAGAAGCAAAGGTGCTCATAGTATTTTGATGGTTAGCAAAATAGCATGGTATGGATCTTCGTTTCAGATGATGATCTCATATTGTATTCTATGTTTACTTAGGAAAATGTAGATACCAGCTTCCTCCCCATTCCAAGAAATACACAAACTGTGTTGTATAGACGTGGTCTTAACCCACATTCACACACCAACTTATCAAACAAAACGAGATCCTTCCAGTGTACCAGTACAGCCAAGAACCCAAGAACATTGAATTTGATGGGTTTGTGCAGCAGTGAGTGGTGAGGTTGGGGATTGGGTGCACGGACAACGCAGGAGCCAAATTTAGGAATCGTGGGTGTGGGAGTATATGTATTTTCAATATGTGTCGATTTTTTTAAGAAATAACTGTAAATACTAATTGAGATGCTTTTTTTTTTTTTTTTTTTTTAATTTAGATGCTCTTAACATGCAACATGATCAAGAAGCGTTTATACTGTTTCAGGAATTATCATTGAATAATGAAGTTAACTTAAAATATTTCATGATTGATGTAATCATTCGAAATTCAAGATTCAGGTGGTGGAGTCTTTGGAAATATAGCAAATTTAAAATCTTAAAAATAAGTTTTTCTTGGTTCACTTTTCAGATTTATTAAAAGCTATTTTGTTCGCTGAGGTTTCCTTTTCATTAGAGATTGAGATGGTAAAGTCTTTGTAAACATAGAAAATTTTTAAAATTTTGAATTTTAAAAAGTATTTGTTAGTTCACTTTTCAGATTTATAAAAGGTTATTTTGCTCGCTGAGCTTTCATTTTCAGCAGAGTGGATATAGCTTCATCAAATGGCTTTCAAAAAGAAAAGGTTAGTAATAAACCTTGGTAGCTTTGATGAAATAATTAATTTTTAAATTTAAGATAAAGAAACTTTGCACGCTAAAATGTGTTATCGAAAGACTTTTATAAAAAATATGGCAATCCTTTATATCATAATTTTCACTGCTTTTCATTTCCTCTAACGCAAGGTAACTTAAATCAATGAGTTTTGATCAAAACCATTGGCGAAGAAAACCCATTCGAAGAAAACAAAAGTGGGTGTATTAACATTTTTTTGTTATTCACTAGTTTAAATTAGTAATGGTATCAAATGTGGTAAAGGAGATACTCTAAGATATATATTTTTAGAATAATCTTATTATATAAATTATTATTCAAAATAAAATTTAGTAAACAAAATATCATTCAGTTAGATAAAGAAAAATCACTTACTTTTTAACATAGAATGCTTATTAATATTCAAAGATGGTGTTTCAAGTTTCATGGTAAATATTTGATAGATTTTGAAAAAATACTAGTAGATGACATTAGATAAACTAAATAAAATAACATTAATTCATGAAAAATATGATAGCTAACAATAGCTATCTTTCCAAATCTAAATTTGCATCAAAAACTCCCAAATTTCCGACATCACCACCTATTTGATGAAAATGAGGTAGACGCCACCTCTCAATTATTCATAACTTTAAGTATAAAATCTGCAAGTTTGATAAGAAACTCTAGTGCGATGGAGTTGATGATGTTCAATATCTCTAATGTTTCCTCTTAGAACATCATCTCTGAAATTGTAAAGAATCATTTTGAATTGCATTGACAGTAGCAACAAACTATTTTATGATTTTTCATTGCCCCTTCAATTTTTCAGGTTATACATCTCGTGGTGGCCAAAATTCTGATCTGTATTATAACTTCTTGTTTACAAAATCATTTTGACAATTCAAATAGGCCATTGCAAGAGTTTACAAGGTGAAAAAAGTTCTACATCATTGAAGACATTGATTATTTATACAATCCAATAAACCAACATTAAAGTAAATCATTCTTCATTAGAGGGAAAATTGTTATTTTGAAAGAAACTAAATGCGAGAGCACCATGAGGGAAATTTGATCCCTCTCAGATCATGTTAGATATGTGCTTAAGATAGATCTATATTGGTTCTAACCAATCCATTTTTAACTACTTAATATATACGCTAAGATCCCTAAATACATTGATATCTAGTTAGAGTCTTGTTCATTCAAGTGTAAATATAATAAGATACTTAATTGCATTCAGATTTAAGGTTTCCAAATTACATTTTATTAAGGTGATGAACATTTTATACAAAACTCTATAGGGAAGATATAGCACTTTTTGTGTATACAAAACTTTATAGGGAAGATATAAGGTTGGTATCATGACTCTTTTTTAAGTAGAATTGAATAATTTTTAGATGAAATTGTCATTTTTCATTATTTATAAAATATAATTTTGATTATACAAATATAAATTTGAATATATAAATGGATTCAATACCTTCTTAAACTCACTTGGATTATCCATATTGCATAACTTAAATTTGTTATTCTAACCAATCCTTTTTTATATCAACATTGACTAAAATATACACCAAAAAAACCCAAAAATTAGAATGGTATTTAATTTTTTTTTCTAAATAAAATTGAATAATATTTAAATAAAATTATAATTTTTCCCGATTTATAAAAAATAATTTTAAATATATAAATAAGTTCAACCCTTTCAAAAACTACTTGACTTATATACATTAAATATTGCACACATTAAACTTATTATTCTAACCGATCGTTTTTTAATTAACGACTAAAAAAACCCAAAACTTGAGAAAATTAAAGCACAACATATATAATACATATAATCATTACATTACTAATGAGAAATTTCTAAAACTATGAGCAACAAAAGTTGAATTAGAGTATTTGTTGCACTTTAGGTAACGAAGAACAACATGATTGAAAATGAACCTGTACAGACATTATGGTACATTAATTGTGCTCGAAGTGACCTCCTCCTATTTATACAGATGTCATGGCAAATGTAGTTGATTCACGGAGATATAAAAATTTAAATTTATTAAATATTTTAAAAAAAAATTATATTTATGAAATTAAAATACAGATGTCATGGAAAATGCAGTTGATTCACGGAGATATAAAAATTTAAATTTATTAAATATTAAAAAAAATATTAATTATATTTATGAAATTACAAAAATATAGTTTAAAAATATTAAATATTTTAGATAAAAGATGAATATCAAAATATTTAAATTTATATTATGTAAAAAAAATTATACAAATATTTTTATATTTTATTGGACAAATATGTAATGTTTTATTTATTTTAGATTAATTACACACGACTTAAAACTATTATAACAATATAATTAACAAAAATTCAACATATCATTTTTGGGAATTGATCTTGGGTGTATATTGTTGATCTCTTTTTGTTCATACAACTATTGTTTTTCATCTCTATTTTGACCTTTTTGGCACTCCTAAGCCTACTTACCTGCCATTCTTCTTGTCCTAATCACTGTCCTAATCTTCATCGTGAGGTTAAGTCTTTCATGGTACATTTTTTCTATTTATTAGTGAATTTAAGTAGATATGAGTAGCTAATCCCTAAACTAGCTAATTATTATGGTCAAAGTGTAGTCACTTCAGCAAATATGTAGGATGATAGTAGGAGAACACAGGTATTGAACCATGGTTCCCATCTCTCGTACTCAAGAGTCATCTTTGGATTTGGTACTAACAACACAAAAGATAAGAGGCTGTATGCTTCTAGATGGAAAGCTGCCCCCAACCATGCTTGGATATGTTCGATTCCAGCAAAGATCCTTGTTTTCCTCTCTGTAAGGAGCAACCACCAAGATTAGGGTCAGTTGAAGGTTGTTAAACTAATTTGGATAGGTTTTTTGAAGCCATCTGATCTGAAGGAATATATTAGCTAGGCTATTGCGATTCACTATCCATAGTTAGTTTTTTTTACTTAGTTAAACGCCTATAAAAGTTTGCGATGTAATACGTTAGAGCTAGCAAACAGAAGTTGAAGTTGCTACTATGTATCCCTTGACTTATTATTTTTAATCAAATATGTCCACAATGGTTCTGCATTAAGTTGGAGTTAATCATTTGATGTTTCGTTGTGGATGACGAATTAATCGTGATCAAAATCTCTTACCTGTTGTAAGTTAACCAGCTCCCAGGTGTGGCTGGGCCCACCCATCTGGGTTTAGCATTGTAATATTGCTTAAGTAGTATCTCTGTGTGATAGACATAGTCAATTCTTCAGTTATTTGCACTCAATTGTTAGTTTTCCTATTGTGTGGAAAGTTTTCTCAAGTTTCAATCGATTGCATTAAGCTGATGTTATGATGTTTTTAAACCTCATTGCTTTGACAATCTGAATCTAAATCTCTGGTGTGAATCATCGTTTTTGTTTTTAGACAAGACCTACTCTGATCATGAACCTTACACCTTGTATTGAACTATGATTGTCATAGATGTACATGAAGTTTATTGAATTGCATTGTCATGTAATGATTGTAAAGATTTAGTTTATCTATTGGCAGCGTAGAAACTATTTTCAAATACTTAAAGCAGACAACGTATTTAGAGACTAGAGATGAATGGAATTTGAGTTAATTTAGATGGAGATCAGTCAATTTCGAAATCATTCTCTTGTTTCCTTTAGTCTCTGAATCGATTGACTCTCTGTTGGATTGTCTCTGCAGGTGCATGCGACATAGGAAGCATTTGTTCTAGATTGATTGTTTGAATAATGCGATTGGTGTGAGCTTGGTTTAATTTAAGTTGATTGGATTGATGTTAGTTTATTTGCATAAATGGTGTACAACAAGAGCGATATGTTCAGAGTGCTGATTTGAGTGATTGTTATAGCTTCAACTAGTTTATTTGTCAAATAGATTTCCCAGCCGATAAGTAGACTCTGTGGGTTAACCTCAGAACGCAACAAAGTGTTTTGTGTGTTAATTGTAAAGCAGTTTGGATGATTGATTCCCATATTTCGTTTGTTAGTTGTTAAGGAAATTTCCTTAGTTTTGTTTTGATTATTGATTCCCCTGTTTTATTTGTAGTGTTAAAGCAATTTTCTTTAGTTTCGTTTGGACTATTGATTCCTCTGTCTCATTTGATTACTTGGTTAAATTTCCCATATCTTAAATTCTTGATTGGATTTCAATATAAGAACATTGATTTTGAATAGGGTTACTCACCGTTTGGAGATTGATACGACTGTAGGGTGATTTAGAGTACAATTTCTTAGAGTTATTTGTTTGATTGCCATAGAATTAGTAATTGAAACTGCTCTCATTGTTATGATCAATTAAGGACCTGGTTGCATCTTGGATTGAGCATAAAAAATTAAGTTGGTAAGTCAAGAGTGTAATAGAGTGCCTAGTTTAGTACTTAACTTCAAGATCTTTGGTTTGACAAGCTAGTAGAGTAATGAATCATACATAGTGATTGTTTAAGCTAGAATTGGATTTCTATTATAAGTAGTGAATGTTTATTTCCTTTGAGTGTGGATTGTAGGAATTAGAACCAGCACTCGATTTATTGGATTGATTAAGTCTTGTGTGATTAGATATCCATTTTCATCATTTGAAATTAGTGGTAAAGAGTCCAATAGCCTGTTAAGTTCGTATTTTAGTCCTAGGTTAAGTGTGTAAAGGTTTTTGAAAGTCTTTCAGATTAAATTTGATTGTTGGGTCTGCTTATGACAGTTAGATGTTTGATTTCCTCTAAGTTTGAAAGCATTAGTGTGTATATTACCTCGCTAGTCATTAGAAGGAAATGTTAAAACTCTAATCTAGAACTAAACAAAGAAAGCACAAGACAATTCGTGCTTACGATCCTAGATTGACATATAAATATTAGGATATTAATTCACCAATTTAATATCTCAACATATGTGATCTCAATCATTTTTTCTGATAAATCCAATTTATAATTTTTTAAAAGCAATTCATATTTGAGTAAAAAAATTTCAAAGTTATAACTATATTCATATACTATTATTTATATATTTAATAAATTTAAAATTCATAATCCAAGGAGTAAGCTAATGTATTGTTAATAAATGGGAAGTAAGTGATTCTTAGAGATAAAGAATTTGTGAAGGTGGGACAAGAAGATGAGACAAAGATAGTAGTTATAGATCCGAAGGTAAATGATTCACTTTCATCAAACTAGAATTTATTAATTGATTATGAGAATAAAATAGTTAATAAATTTTTTAGTGAATGGATGCCAATAGAAAGTGAAGGCAACAAAATTTGTCATGAAGGAAGAAATTATGATAAATGAATAAAATTGTGTAAGGGGAACATTGGCTTGAAAGGCAATGAGAGAGATTTGAATGGGGAGTTAAGCATATTGTTGAATATGGTGAAGGGACATAATTTTGTGAACAAGATGTAAGCAAAGGAAAACATAAACAAATGATTCATGGAAAGGATTCCTGATTGCAAGTAGTCTTAAGAATTTTTTGTATGATCTTTATCTTTGTGACAGAGAAAGGACTCAATCAGGTTAAGGAAGAAATTGGTTCTTTTTGATAAATTTGTTTTATGTGAAGGATATATGGATCCTTATGATAATTTCATTCTAGTTTTTGTTGAAATAAGGCATGTTTTGAAAAATCCCACTAGAAGAATTTAGGAATCCAAGTTCTGTATGACACAAAAGAAAAGCCTAAGCCAAATTCTTCACTCATCCAAGTTCCTTATGATAGGAAATGAAAGCCTAAATCAACTAAGCCACATAATATTGCAAAAGAAATCAAAAGAGAAGAATGTAATTACCCAATGTCAAGCTATAATATGAAAAGGTTAACAACAATAGATGGGGTCATACTGGATTGAAAGCATAGAGAAGATATAATGTAGCAAAAATTTTCAATACTTACTTAGATGGAGGACGAAGATATTTGAAGGAAGTACATGGGGAAACCATGAAGTAAGAGATATTTGGATGATTGTTACACTATTACAAAAAAGTAACAGTTCAATGGACACCTGATGAACAGGAATCCATGAACAATTATGTTCCTTAGGAGTTTTGTGTTGGGGCGTGGAGTAACTTTCGAATTAAAACTTTTATAAAGTCAAATTTTTATGTTAGCAACTGAAATATTTAAATTTAAATGTTTGTTGTAATGGAATAACAAAAAAAATGATATTCGATCTCTTTATTATGTGATAGTTTGAGTCATGTCTAGTTAATAGATCAATGAAAATATGGGACAATCAGGTTTCTTATTCAAAATAGAATATTGTGATCTTATTATTTTGGATATGAGATTACCTATATTTGTATAAATATCTGAACTTGAGACTTCCCTAGCGGAGACTTTGGTGAGGTTTGACAAACTAATAAAATAAAGGAATTTCAAGTCTGTCTTTTTTCTTTATCTTCATTTTCCCACAGGATTGGAAGATTATGGAATGACCTGTTTTTCCATTCCCATGATTTGTGTGCTATCTAATTTAAAGTACAAAGTTGTCTTTGTTTTGTGATGAGTTCATTTTGTTGCATGTTATTACATTGAAGTAATTTGTGATTGTGTTTGATTTGTGAGTAATTAGGATGCATTGTATTTGATTGCCAAATTGATTGGTGGTTTATTGTTGTGGAAATAATGATGTTGGGACTTTGAAAGAGGAAGGGCCTACCTCTGTCTAGGTCAATAGTATGCTTAAACAAATGTTTACTTTCACAATTAAATTTTTACAATTAAATTTAATGGGTAATTGATAGTTCAAATTGTTATCCATATTGATTCTGTTAACACTTTCAAAATTCTGGTAACATCATTGTTAGACATTCTGGTAAGGAAAAAATGATTTCCTGTGGGATAAGATTTTAAGATTTATGGATTCCTGGTATGATATATCTTTATGATGTCAATTGGGGTTAATTTTAAATTATTTACAAGAACATTTTTGGAAACATTGTATGAACCCACTATGAGATATGATAATAGAGAATCTGGAAACACAGTTCATTTTCGATATGGAGGTTGTCAAAAAACCGTCCTTTCTTAAACACAAATTTGTTGAGATAGTTGATTTGTGAGACAACAACAAAAGATCTAGTTAGCATTATAATCCTGAAAACAGAGTGCCTTATGGTTGCATGGAAGGCAGATTATACCTTTCACATACACTATTTATCTACATGCCTGAAGCTATCATGGTTGTGGTTGGTGGCGGTGGTGATTGGGCTTTGGTAGTTCTTGTAGATGGAGTAGAAATAGTCAGCCTTATGGTTGAGGTGGTCGTGGAAATGATCATTTCTAGATTCATATCATATATTATGTTTAATGTTGTGCGAGGAATATAATTATATATCCCATTCCTAGTTATATTTTTTGGTTATCTACAAGAAGTAAAAGGAATAATATTGGTATAATTTGGATGTTATAAGTTTTGATGTCTATAAAAATATAGAGGAACCAAAAAATGATTAAGTTACTTCTTGAAAAAGAGGCAAATTTTTCCTTGATATTTCTATTTGGACACTTCATGTAATTATCATAGCAACATTGACAACAAAAACATGCATGATTCAAGGAAGAGGACAACCATCTCCAATTAGAAATCCTTTCATAAAATATCCATTTGAAAATATGCAGGGAATATGTGGGTAATCAAACTCATAACTCTGTGGGTTTGTCAATGCAGGGACAATCTCAAGGTAGAGGCAACATGAGTTCCTTACAAAGATTTGCAGGTACAAGGATGAGTCCTCCAAAAGTTGTAACATCTAGTATGGGTGGTGTACTTGGATAGAGCCTCTATCAGTTAGAGAAGATTAATTTGTATCAACAACTAAATATATAACCATATTTGAATGTACAACAACAAATGAAATTGCTACAATTCCCCTCATCTCAACAATCTAAGTCCACAATCCTTACTGAATGTATAGCACCAGCAACAACAATTGCATAGGAAGATGACGTTTTCAAGAGGTATGGATTCCCTTTGATCAATGGGGGTAGGGAACATAAATGTTGTGAGTAATATGAGTGATGTTGGTATGTCTATTAGTGGTAGTCCTAAATTCGCCATATTAGAGCATAGTTTAGTGATGATCTTGACTTGTGAAAGGAATTGACACCATTATTTCATTTTTATATGCTTAATTTTGGGGCATTGGAACCAATTGATCCATTATTCAAATCATGAAATTAGACTGATTATCTAGAAAAAAATTCTCATAGTAACATTGAGGCCATGGAGAAATATGCACTATGACAAATTGTCAAATTGTCTAAAAGAAAGCACAAACAGAAATATGAACTAACCTCAAAAGGCGTATGTCAAGCTCTACACATAAACATATCAATAGCTAGGATTATTCTGCTACCATATTTCAAGTGAATAGCATTCAAATTGCAATTTTAAGTACCATGGAACTTTCTACGCATTTAGAAAGATTGAGGTATAGTTTCTTTCGAATATGAATCATGGGTTGTTCAATCATAAATTGGAAAATCTCTTAAAAAATACCAATTAATAATGAAAGCACTTACAATGTGATACATAAGGGCATGAGAGATGAAGAGTATGTCGGGCAACAACTCTAGAAGGACACCACCCAATGTCAAAGGCCACCTTGAGGCATAGCAGTATGATACATGTCTCATGCCCTGCAATAGATATTCCCATCTATCAACTTCCCTTCAATCTCCATTGCTCCTCCAACCTTTATGTTATTCCTTTACATCAATAGGGGTAGGGAATATAAATGCTCTAAGAAGTATGAGTAATGTTGGTATGCATGTCAGTGGTCACCCTTAGGGAGATCTTACGAACATGGGTGTAAGAGGTATGAATAGTGTTGTGTGTATGGAGGCATAGAAAATATATCTACAAGAATTTTAATACACTTTGATGAGTGCAATAGTCAATCTACAAAAAGTAAAATGAATAAAGATCAATTTGAAACTGACATAGAACACTACTATAAAGAACCTAGCAATTATGTTGATATGAATTATCCATATTATTTGGGAATTGAAGAATATTATGTCTATTATAGTTTGCAGTTGCACAATAAACATTGCAGCGAATATAACAACAAACAGAGAGAGCATTCTATGACCAAATTTGGAAAATTATACCACAGTTAATTGTACAAGAATGCATAGGCATATTAGAGCATACCCATCTAATATGCACTTCAATTCCCCATATTATAACATAGTTAGCGATGATCTTGACTTGTGAAAGGAACCCACAATGATGAGTCCTCCAAAAGTTGTAACATCTGGTATGGGTGGTGTACTTGGACAGAGCCTCTATCAGTCACAACAGATTAATTTGCATCAGCAACTAAATCTATAGCCACATTTGAATGTGTAGCAACAAATAAAATTTCTACAATCCCCCTCATCTGAACAGTCTCAGTCAACAACCCTTACTGAATGCACAACACCAACAACAACAATGGCAGAGGAAGATGATTCTTTTAGGAGGTATGAATTCCTTTGCATCAATGAGGGTAGGGAACATAAATGTTGCAAACAATATGAGTGATCTTGGTATGTCTGTCAGTGGTGGTCCTCAAGGAGATCTAGTGAACATGGGTCCAAGTGGTATGAAGTGTTGTGGGTATGGGAGGCATAGAAAACAGATCTGCTGGGATTCTAATACACTTTTATGAGTGCAATAGTCAAGCTACAAAAAGTAAAATTAATAAAGATATGTTTGAAACTGGTGCAGAGCATGACTATAAATAACCTGACAATTATGTTGATATGAATTATGCATATTATTTGGGATCTGAAGAATATTATAAATATTATAGTTTGAATTTGTATAATAAATATTGCAACTGATACAACAACAAACAGAGGGAGATTTATAGGACCAAATTGGTAAACTTATACCACAACTAATTGTACAAGAACGCATAGGCATATTAGAACATACCCATCTAATATGTGCTTCAATTACCCATATTAGAGCATAGTTTAGTGATGATCTTTCCTTGTGAAAGGAACCCACATCATTATTTCTTTTTTATATGCTCTATTTTGGGACATTGAAAACAATTGATCCATTATTAAAATTATGAAATTAGACTAATTACCCAGTGAAACATTATCATAGTAACATTGAGGCCATGGAGAATTATGCACTATGACAAATTGTTAAATTGTCTAAAAGAAAGCACAAACAGAAGTATGAACTGACCTCAAAAGGCATATGTCAAGCTATACACATAAAATGTTCAATATCTAGGACCAATCTACTGCGATATTTCAAGTGAATAGCACTCAAGCTACAGTTTTAATTACCACGGAGATTTCTACGCATTCAGAAAGATTGAGGTATAGTCTCTTTTGAATATGAAATATGGGTTGTGTGATTAGAAATTTGACAACCCCTTAAAAAAATACCATTTAACAATGAAAACACTTATAATGTGATCTGTATGAGCATGGGAGATGAAGAGGATGTCTTAGGTAACAACTGTGGAAGAACACCGACCAATGTTGAAGGCCACCTTAAGGCCTAGAATTATTATACATGTCTCGTGCCCTGCAATATATATTCCCTCTATCAACTTCCCTTCAATCTCTATTTCTCCTTCACCCTTTCTGTTAAATTTATAGTCATCCCGCATAATAGTACGCATGACTACTTTAATACCCAATTTGCTTTGATACTCATGGATTCTCTACCTCTCCTGTAAGAGTATTGATTGAGTCCCAATAATTCATATTCCAGAACAAAGTATTCAAATAAACATTCCAATATATATCCTTCCTATCTGGAACTTACATATTAGAGCATATTCATCTAATATGCACTTCAATTCCCCATATTAGATCATAGTTTAGCAATGCTATTGGCTTCTAAAAGGAATCCACATCATTATTTCTTTTTTATATGCTTGATTTTTGGACATTGAAAACAATTGGTCCATTATTCAGATTATGAAATTAGACTGATTATCCAGCGAAAAGGTTCATAGTAACATTGAGGCTATGGAGAATTATGCACTATGACAAATTGTCTAAAATCAAGCACAAATAGAAGTATGAACTGACCTCAAAAGGCATATGTCAATCTCTACACATAAACATGTCAATATCTAGGACCAGTTTGCTAACATATTTCAAGTGAATAGCATTCAAATTACACTTTTAATTACCATGGATCTTTTACACATTTGGAAATATTGAGGTATAGTTTCTTTTGAATGTGAACCATGGGTTGTGCAATCATAAATTTAACAACCCCTTAAAAAATACCAATAAAACACTTACAATGTGATCCATATGATCATGGGAGATGAAGAGGATGTCCTAGGCAATAGCTCTGGAAGGACACCGCTCAATGTCGAAGCCTCCTTAAGGCCTAACAATATGATACATGTCTCATTCCATGCAATAGATATTCCCTCTATTAACTTCCCTTCAATATCCATTGCTCCTCCACCCTTTATATTAGATTTATAGTCATCCTGCATAATAGTACTCATGGCTACTTTAATACCCAATTTTCTTTGATACTCATGGATTCTCTACCTCTCCTACAAGAGTATTGATTGAGTCCCAATAATTTAGATTCTAGAACAAAGTATTCAAATAAATGTTTCAATCTATATCCTTCATGTCCACCACCAACCACCTTGTAGGGTCTAATTTTGGGATTGATATCAATCCCATCGCATAGAAGGGAAGTAGGGAAAACGCACCCTAGCAAACTGCAATCCAACCCACAATAGTTAGGCCCCTATAGTTCATATATGTAAGTGCAATTGTCAATAGAATAACAACAATGAGCCTAAGAAATCCCCTAGAAAATGTGAGTATTGCTAATTTGAGATAGTCCAAAAATAAAATCGGGTATAGGGAATTATCTATCACCACACACAACCACTTCATCCATCCCTGTTGGAATCCCCAGAATGGCCCAAAGGCACAATATACCCACACAACATATCCACCATTTTTAGGAAACAAGGTGTGGTATGATAAGCGAGGCCAAAGCCAAAACAATATTTTTAAACACATGACTCTCTTTTATGGGTTAAGGACTTGCATCCTAATTTATGCATAAGGATTTCCTTTTCTAGCTACTAGTATATTACAGGCTCCCTATAATTTTCATTCTTACATTTTGACAACACGTTATTGTAGGGACCAACTACATATGTGGAGACCTGTGAAAATGGATACACAGTGAAACCCAACTTGGATTTTTTTCCATATTCAACAGAAGCCGCTCCAATAGAAGGGACCCCAGATAGATCTAGTGTCACCTCACACAACATGGGAGACTAGGAAATCTTGCAAGCCTATACAATTGTCTACCAACTTCAAGATTCAATCCAAGAACATATCCACAATTTCCTTACTAATGGTATAATGGGCACGAGAAAATTTGTTGGTAGCATCTCCTTTGGCAGCATCTTCGTTACCGCTAATCAGCTGCTTTGGGTGAGAAATACGTCGATATGTGCTGATTCAAACTTCATCGATGCCATTTGTCTCTAAATATAGAAAAACAATATTGGGAACATGCTTAACAACACCTATCTCACTAAAAAATGAAAAGTGTGTTGAATGAATCATAACCACTGCCGGCGGTCTTATCACTAGGAATTTTTCCATCAGGTTGAATTTCGTGCTCAAGACATTAAAGATCCCAACAGGCATTGCCAACCTGAATGTCAGCCTGGACTGACCTGAATTTCTTCCTAGCCAATGTGGATGGAAATGCACTCCCTCATTTCCATTGGTTGAAACCCTTGAAACCTCGAAAAAAACCCTAAAAAAAATTGAGATAATCTTGGTTAAGTGCAAAAAAAATCACACAGCCTAGGAAAAATGACACTGAAACGAGATTTTCATGAAGACTTATGCAAAGACATCTACACGAAAGAGGAGAAGGAAGAAATAGAAATCTAAATTGTAAGGTCAAATTTCACTCTGAAACAACCTAAGTGAATAAATAATATCAAACAGTTTATGACATTTGAATCGTATAACAAGCCATCTGATGGTGGAGACCATATCCACAAATCACAAGAGGAGAGTTATTCTCAGAGGGGAATGCCTTACGACGTAATTATAAAACATTGTTGAAGAAGTTTCTAATTTTCCTTTCTTCGGATTCAAACATACCATGTAAAAGCTTCTCTTTGTGAATCTCAAAAAAGGAGAAGTCAATATTGATATGAATATATAAGAACTTTGTCCCTTGACACAATCTATCTAGCTATTATTTTTCATAATAAATTATGAAGTACTTCATTTTATCCATTTACTCAAAAAATTAACAATATATGAGAAACCGTTGATTGTTAGCCTTTGCAATTGAATGTCATAAGTAGCTTGGAAATTAGGTGTAATTGAGAAGCTTTTATAAGCTCTATTGAATTTATATTTTGTTGCAAAGTTAATCTTGTGTCAATCTCGCATAGGGAAATTTTAGTGTAGACCCTATACCAATAACTTGTGCTACCTACACATTGACAATAGTAAATAGAGGGAAACCACAAAAAAAATAGGTGGCATAAATCTAAGTTGTAATGTGAAAATTTTAAAAATGCTTGGGAATCAAATTTGTTGAGTCAACTTGGTGAAAAATGTATTCAATCTATTTTGTAATTTGAATTTTTTTGAAATTCTTTAGAATCATACTTGTTGAGTTAACTTGATCCAAAATGCATCCAAATCAATGAATGCTAATGTGAAATTTGGATAAGACAAGATGAGTGTGAAAATTGAATAAGGAAAAATGAGAGTGAGAGAGACCAATGAATTCATTGAAAAAAGAAAAAAAATATGAAGTAGAAATGAAGGGTCATGCTTATTGACCTTCACCTTACCCCCCACCTCCTATGTCTCTATATTTCTTCTTGCACCTTCATTTTAAATGCATGTTTGTCCAAGTTATTAAGAGGCATTGAAATCCATGGAATCATTGTAACTAGAGATTTCCAAGATGAGACATCGAGTCCGCAATTGAAGTCAGTTTTCTAATATGGGTTTCTAGTAAAATATAGTTTCATTGTAATTGATTACTATGTTCATTGTGGAGTAATTCATTTTGTCTATCTATATATATATATATATATATATATATATATATATATATACATATATACATATATACATATATATACATATATATACATATATATACATATATATATATATATATATATATATATATATATATATATATATTAGAACTATAACAAATTGATCATTCATGGTGTGAAATATGATAGACCATGTATAATATAAATATGAATTCATTCCCTCTATTGAGCGCTCAAATTGTTCCTTTTGTTATTCCTTTTCTTGACTTTAGGCTACCTTAACTACTCTATGTTTCCATATTTTTTTGTTTCCATTTTGTTCATTATCATTTCTTAATTAAGGAATGGTAGAAGTTATAAAACCATGTCATTCAAGTGATAACATATATTGTTAAGTAGTCTCTACCTAGTTTTGGGTTGCTTATGTATTAGTTTGGAGAAAGTATGTTTGATTGGTTGCAAATACTCGAAGGAGGCAAATAATTACATGGATTTTTATATGCTTTTACTCCTCTTGCCGTTACTTGCAAGTACACAATATATTTCTTCTATCTTATTATTGGAGCTAGCTTGAGCATCCCATCTTTAACCCAAGCAAAAAAGAGACAAAAGGCCAGTCCAACAATAGACTGGATCTGAAGTTGGCCATGATAATTAGGAGAACACTGTGAAAAGTTACCCTTTTGAGTTATAAATGTAACAAGTTTTTACGAAAAAATATACTAATTATTTTTTATATTTGGATGCATTGTTACTCATATGACTTGTATAAATTCATATGCCTTCAAGGTTGTTATTGTTGAATATTTGAGTAGCAGGGACTATATTAGTAGATTGTTGTACCATTTTTTATATGATATATTATGCAACTCCTTCCTTTCTCTAAAGTTTTATTTGTGTATAATCTTTCACAACCATCATTGGTGAAGGAAGTTCCCCCTTCACTTATCAGGTGTTGTAACTTGGTTATTAGTTAGATTAATTGAAGTTATCATAGTTTTGTTTATGTTTTGATTGTATGAATAGTTTCAATTTAACAACAATTGGTATATGTGCTTGTTGCTAGGAGTAGACTATGGATTATTGGTGATAGTGTGATTTAGAGCTGAAATTCGTTGAGTGGTTGAAGTACAAATTGGTTCATAACATTGTTTCTCATTGTTTGTAGCAAGATCTAGTTTGTGATTCTTTGATGAATTGTTTATTATCATTTACAATTATTTAACATTTCTTTCTCACTGCTGTTATGTATAGAACGATTATATGATGATTTATAGTTGAGCTATTACTCGTAGAAGATTGATTAAATAATATAGGGCTTGGATTCCTGTGTGGTAATTTCGTTGTTTTCTTTCTCAACGTGAAACTTGTGTTTGATTTAGACTTTGATGCTTGTATTAAATCATTTCAAGTTCCTATCTTTGATTGTTCTAGTGTGATTGGATATGTATATGTTAATTTCTCAACTACACAACCATTGGACAACCAACACTATAAGACATCCCCCACTTGCATGTGTTTTGCACACAACCTTAAAATAGCAATACAATCACCTGGTTTAACAAAGTAAATGAAAGATGTTATGGTTGTCTCAGGTAAACAATTGGACTGACTGACAACCTCTAATATTAGTAATGGAAGCTAGCCCATTACTAATATTTAATATTTCTTATTAAAAAATTTTAATGATTTTTTTTTGTTTTTTTTTAAATAAGTAATGAAAATTTAATAAATAAAAATTATTTTTAATTTTAAAAATCAAAAACACATTTTTTTTTAAGTTTAAAATGTTTTTTAACTTTATTTTATTTTTTTAATTGGAAAAGACTTATGTTTTTAAAATTTTGATTTTTTTTTTGTTTTTTTTTTAATGATTTGAGCTTATTTTTGTCTTTTTTGTTTTTTCTAAATGCTTTTAACAGTAATTTTACTAGTTTTTATTTTTCATTTTTTTGTTAATTTTCTAATTTTGTTTAATCTAGTTTGTTTTTAATTTTAATTTTTTTTTTGCTAGTTTTTGCTAATGATTTTTTTAATCTTTCTATTTTTACCTACTTAATTTTATATATAATTTTTTATTTTTTATTTTTTTCCAAATCCTTTTATGGTTTATGAAATAATTTTTTTTAAACATTTATTTATTTATTTATTTTCATACATATATATATATATATATATATATATATATATATATATATATATATATATATATATATATACATACATTTATTTTTTTAAGTAATCATCATTTTAATTTTAATTTCACTAGTTTTTAATTTTGTTAATTTTCCATTTTTTTTAAATCTAGTTTTTTTTTAATTTTCAGTTTTTTTTTTTTAGTTTTTTGTTAATGTTTTTTTTTTTAATTTTTGTATTCTTACCTACTTAATTTTAGAGTTTTTTTTAATGTGTATTTTTTTGTTTTCCCAAATTTTTTTAGTTTATATATTTGTTTTTTTTTAATATGTTTTTTTTACTATTTATTTGTTTATAATTTGTAATTTTTTTCTAGTTTTTAATTCTTATTTTTTATTGGTTAATTTTGTTTTTATTTCCATTTTTATTTTTGATGTTTTTTTTTTTAGTATATATTTTTATTTATGTTATGTTATTTTTTTTTTTTTTTGTGTTTTTTCATTGTTTTAACTTTTTTATTTTTATTTATTTATTTTTTCTATATGAAATTTTAATGTTTTTCGGGGTCATGATAAAATATTTTATGCTATTATTTTGAAATGTTGAAATTTTACCCTTGAAAAACAATTTGTTATCCTAGCATCAACACTTTTCGTTTTGAGGGTGTTTTCTGCACAAAATTTACCATTGAGAAAAAAAAAATGTTATTCGAACATCAGCACTTCGTTTTGGGGGTATTTTTGGATAATTTTTGCACAAAAAATTGGTTTTTACCGCCATTTTTAAAACATGTTGAAACTTTACCCTGGAAAAAAAAGGTGTTATTTCGGCATCAACACTTTTCGTTTTTAGCATTGTTTTTTATGTTTTTTCGGGGTTTTTTGGCCAGAGTTCCGGTTTTGAGTTTATAGTTCCCGTTTCAAAGTTTACATTGTTAAACCTATTTTAATCAATGGAACCCAAATTGGACAGCTCCACAGATCCCATTTCCAAACCAATTACCTCAGTATCAGCAATCTCTCTCCTTACCATCAAATGCTCCACCAAATAATCAGACAATGAGACCCCAGCTGCCTGTACAACCTAACCCCAACCCAAATAATAATAAAGCTCTGCAGGTAATTGATATTCAAAACCAACTTGTTTCCCCTATGCAATGTAATGACATTCATTTACGCTCTGGAAGAATAGTTGAACCCATTATTGATGACATTACTTCTTCTGATTCTGATAAAGAAGAAACCGGAAAAGAAAAGTCATCTAATAACAATGCTGAAACAGTTGGATCATCCTCTAATAACAATGCTGAAACAGTTGAAACATCCTCTAATAAGATTGTTGAAGCAGCAGAGCCACCATTCCTTGAACATTTGGCTCTTACCAAAACACTTGAGCTACCTGCTTTTAATATTTTAGGAGAGCTGCAGAATTTATATGTTAAAATTCCACTCTTACAAGCACTGAGAGATGTACCAATTTATGTTAGAACCGTTAGAGATATTTGTATTAAGAAACCTGGAAGAAAAGCTAAGGACCCCCTTAAAGTTCATGTGATGGGTGATCTAGCTGCTCTAATGTCAGAAAAAAACCCTCCTGTGAAATATGGTGACCCTGGTCATCATACGATCACAGTACAGGTTGGAAAAACTTTTGTTTCTAGAGTTCTAGTAGATCTGGGTGCTGCAATAAACATCATGACACTTGAAACTGCATAGTTATTACAGTTAAAAGATGTAATTAGGGAAACCCCAACCATTCTAGAGCTAGTTGACCGCTACACAATCAAACCTGAAGGAGTCATTGAAGACCTGATAATTTCAGTCGAATCTTGGAACTACCCAGCTAATTTTGTGGTATTACAACCAAAACAAAGTTGGGGGGTCATCCATTGATTTTAGGAAGACCTTGGCTGGCTACAGAAGATGCCTTCATCAGTTGTAGGTCAGGTTCAATGAAAATTTCTAATGGATGTGAAACCAAACAGCTTACTCTTTACCCTCATGCTACACCTATCAGTAATAATGATAACTCTGAGTGGTTAGATTATGAGGACGATGAGACCCAACCGATCTTGACTGTCGGACAAGCCCTAAGTTTTAAAGATTCAACCGAAGATGAATTAATTAGTAGCTTTATTTCTGAACCTTCTTCGGTTAACTCAGAAATACATGATCACTTGACTACAATATTGGAATCTGAATCTCAGCAAAATCTTAGAACTGAATATTTATCTCAGACATCAGCTGACACCTCCTCCAAAAGTATAACAGTCGAAATCAAGCCTGGCAAAACATTAAATATAAACCCTAACCTAACAGATGCTGAAACACAACAGTTAATGAAGTTACTCCATGAGAATAAACAAGCATTCGCATGGGATTACACAGATATGAAGGGAATCTCTTCTGAATTATGTACTCATCGTATTTATATTAAAGAAGGATCCCGCCCAGTTTGTCAACCCCAACGACGAATGAATCCCAATTTAAGGGAAATTGTGAAGGAAGAACTTCAAAAACTGTTGAATGCAGGATTTATATATCCTATATCTGATAGTGAATGGGTTTCACCATTAGTAATAGTACCTAAGAAAAATGGGAAATGGAGAGTGTGTGTAGATTACAGAGCTCTAAATAAGGCCACTCAGAAAGATCATTTCCCCTTACCATTTATTGATCAGGTACTAGACAATTTGGCAGGTAAGAGATTCTTTTCCTTTTTGGATGGATTTAGTGGATATAATCAGATCAAGATTGCACCCCAAGATCAGGACAAGACCACTTTTACTAGTCCATGGGGGACTTTTGCCTATAGAGTTCTTCCATTTGGACTATGTAATGCCCCAGTAACATTTCAAAGAGCAGTGATAGGAATTTTTTCTAATATGCTTAATGATTCCTTAGAAATATTTATGGATGACTTTACTTCTTATGGTGTGACTTTTGAAGATGCATTACAGAACCTTGAAAAAGTACTTAAACGATGTATAGAAGCACATCTTGCCTTAAGTACTGAAAAATGGCATATGATGATGAATCAAGGTATTGTATTGGGACACTTCATCTCATTCCTAGGAATTCAAGTTGATCCAGCTAAAGTACAAGTAATTCAGACTCTTCCTATCCCTAAAACACAAACTGATGTAAGAAGTTTTTTAGGACATGCTGGATATTATAGAAGATTTATCAAGGATTTTTCTAAAATAGCTTCTCCTTTGTTTGTGTTACTTATGAAAAATGTTGAATTTAAGTGGATTGATGGTTGTAAAAAAACATTTAATGAACTTAAACATCAATTGTCTACAGCTCCCATTTTAAGAGGACCTGATTGGGCACTCCCTTTTCATATATCCTCTGAGGCTTCAGATACTGCAATTGGAGATGTCTTGGGTCAAGAAGAAAACAATCTTCCCTATGCTATCTATTTTATTAGTAAAAATATGACCCCTGCTGAATTTAATTATACAGTCACCGAGAAAGAATTCTTAGCAATCATTTATGCTATTAATAAGTTTCGACATTATATTACTGGTTATACTACTTTTGTGCATATTGATCACTAGGCCATTAAATATTTAATGAACAAATTAGTTATAAATGCTCGAGTTACCAAATGGTTATTATTATTACAAGAATTTGATATCACAATTGTAGATCGACCAGGTAAAGAAAATGTATTTGCTTTTTTTTTTTCTCGGTTAAAAACTAATGAAAATATTCCAGTGGATGATTCTTTTCCTGACGAATATTTATTTTCAGTATCTGCTCACTCACCTTGGTATGCAGACATTGCCAATTACTTAGTTGCAGGGAAACTACCACCACACCTATCGCACAGAGAGAAAAGAAAGATCGTTCAGCAAAGCGCTAGGTACAGCTGGATAAGTGGGTGTCTTTTTCACACAGGACTCGATCAGGAAATTCGAAGATGCATCAGAGAAGATGAAGTTTATGATATATTGAAGGCTTGCCATGATGGCCCTTGTGGAGGGCATTTTGCGGACAAAAGAACAGCACACAAAGTTCTTAGAATGGGTTACTATTGGCCCTCACTTTTCAAGGACGCAAAGAAATATGTTACGGCCTGTGATAGCTGTCAGAGAATGGGCCAACCTAATCACAGGGATGAAATTCCACTCATCCCCCAGGTAATACTTGAACCTTTTGAAAGATGGGCACTAGATTTTATAGGTCCCATCAATCCTCCATCCAATCAAAGAGTTTATATACTGATTTGTACATATTATATGTCTAAGTGGGTAGAAGCTAAGGCACTTATCAAAGCTAATGAAGAATCAGTGTTAACTTTTCTATTTGAAGAAATCTTTGTTAGGTTTGGTTTGCCTAGAGAGCTAGTTACAGATGTAGGACCCCCTTTTAATTCTCATGGCTTCAAAGATACACTCCAGAAATATCACATTAAGCATAAAATGACTACACCTTATCACCCCTAGGCAAATGGGCAAGTGGAAAGTACAAATAAATTCATAGAAGCCATTTTAACAAAAACAGTCAAGGAGAATAGAAGGGACTGGTTTCAAAGGTTGCCTGAAGCATTATGGGCTTACAGAACTACTTGGAGGAACACTACGTGTTTTTCACCTTATGAATTAGTTTATGGTAAAAGTTTTGTTTTTCCTGTGGAATTTGAAATCAAAACCTTAAGGACTGCTTTAGGTGTTAACCTTGACTTGACTGATGCACAGATAGCTAGGTTGCAGCAGCTTCAGGAATTGGATGAAAAGAGGTTGGATGCCATCCATCAAACAACCATGATACAACAGCAAAGAACCAGGTGGCATGGCAAAACTATTAAGCACAAGCAGTTCCAAAAAGGTAATTGGGCCTTACTGTATGACTCCCGTTTTGAAAATTTTCAAGGTAAATTAAGAACAGGGTGGCTAGGACCTTATGAAGTAGATACTGTTTTTCCAAATGGAACAGTCAGACTCATAACAATTGATGATTCTAGAACACCATTATTATTAAATGGGTATCAACTTCGTTTGTATCAACAGCCTATTTCTAAAGAGGATTTCAAAGCTACTTGCATGGCAGACATACATTATGCTTTTTTGGGGGAACTGGCCATCCCTCAATGCACTTAATTTCCTGTTTATGTATTTATTTTTAGATTAGATTTCTTAACTAATAATCCCTGTCAAGGGTTGCCATGTTACAACTAATTATTTTGTAGATCTTAGCTTTGGAGGGTGGCTAAAAAGAAAAATTCCAATATAGGAAGAACTAATCTGTAGATTGGAAGCATTGCCATGTCATTACAGATCATAATTCACTCCCTCTTCCATTTCGCGTTGCTGAAACACCATTTCCCGTTGCTAAAACACCATTTCCCCTTGCTGAAACACCATTTCCCGTTGCTGAAACACCATTTCCCGTTGCTGAAACACCATTTTCCGTTGCTGAAACACCAAATCCCACTGCTTAAACACCAATCTTTTCCATTTTCCTAAAAAACATCAATGTCCCCATTTTTTCTCCCGAGAATGAACTATTACTTCGATAGAAACATATCATTCTTTATTCAAAGGAATCAGCCATTTATCCTGTTAATAATGTCCCTTCACTACTACCTCTTGTGAATAATAAAAACCTCGTGTATAAAAACCCTCATACCTTACAAACCCTTTCTATAAAGATCATCGACCTATTAAGGATGAGATAACACTTTTCGGCGCAACAACCAAAGGTAAATGTAAAGGTATGCGTGTTTAAGTGTGAATATTAAATTGTAGTTAATGAGGAGATAATTGACATGACCGCCAAAAGCGTCGTACCACCAACCATATCATTCAGCCGCAGTTGGGGGGGATTACCGAAATATTGTAATCATTATATGACACGCCGATCACCGCCATCTCTATTCCTCGCGGTAGTGTCTAATCCACCTCGTCTATACCTTATCACGTCATAATTTCATTTGTAACGTTCTGCTCTGTTTCGACCTCGGCAACTCGGCTCTGCACTTTGTATTTTGCCTAAAACAGTAACTATGGGAGGAGATGCTGTTAGACATGAACCGGGCTCGACGGCATTACTGGAACTCTACCAGGAGGCATACCAAATCTTTCTACAAGCAGGATGGGTGGACTACTTCAGAAGACTTCCGGATTTTGATTCACAACAGGTTCTGGAATTTGCATGCAATTTGAGGGAAGGGTACTCTACTGTCCGAGGGGTGCGAATTCCAGCAACAGAAGAAGACATAGCGCAAGTTTCGGGGCTTCCAACCAATGGTATTCGCTGGTTCAGCAGGAAGCATCTCATTCTCAATGCACAGCAAGATTTCCTGTTACCTGGGGAGCAGGTGGAAACTAAAGGTAGGGGTGTTTCACTTCGATCACTACCACCACCATGGCCAAAGGTTGCAGAATTTGTTAAGCGTTACTTCACCTGTGAGGGTCGTTATCAAGTAGTCTACCAACACGACTTTGTTTTATTAAATCATTTGCGACATGGTCGTCTAATAAATATTCCCTATTATCTCCTTGGCTGCCTAAAAAATATGGCACACTATACTGTGAATGCAAGGCACCAACTCCTCTGCCTCACGCACCATTGTTTGGTCCAACTCCTAATAAATAGAGGCTTCGCCCTACACAATCCACCTCCCCTCAATAACCCTCCTCAGCAAGCTGAGGAAAATCCTCAGCAAAATGAAGTAAATTCCCAACATTCCGAGGAAAGTTCCCAGCAAGCTGCTGAAACTCAACAACCAGCAGTAGGAACACCCCAATTGAGCACTGAAAATCTGCAGCAGTCCTCACCCCCTGATAAAGCCGAACCATCCACCCCCATAGTTCATATCCCTACCGATGATTCGGACGATGATACCCTCATCACTTTCCTCAGGAGGAAAAAGCAACAGAAAGCTACAACCCCACTAAAAAGAAGAACCAGGGCCTCAGTTAAGAAAGCCACTATTTTTGATAATTCCCCTACCTTGAGGAAAAGTGCTTGCAAGAGAAAAACTATTGTCTCTCCTGATTCCCTACCTCGGCAACGAACAAGGTTGTTTGCAACAACTGATGCCATTATCCCAAATTTCCCTCCTATCATTCTAAATCCTAGTATCTCGCATAGCCCTGAACCTTCACCTTCTTCACCCTCAGGTGCCGAAATACACAGCGTTCACGATTTTGTGACATCATTTTTCTCAACAGAGGCAGCTGCTCCACAAGAACCAGTTGCCGATACATCTAAAGTAGACACCCAAGACAATATGGGGCATGTGGCTGTTACACAAGAACCAGTCACTGACCCAACAGGTGCCACACAAGAACCACCTGTTGGGGAACAAAAAGAAGATGACCTACATGTGGCTGTTACACAAGAACCAGCCACTGACCCAACAGGTGCCACACAAGAACCACCTGTTGGGGAACAAAAAGAAGATGCCCTAGGTAAGGCTGATACACAAACTGACCCAACAGGTGATACACAAGAACCACCTGTTGTGGACGCAAATGATGAAGTTAATGCTGAACAACAATTCTCAGGTCTCTACACCACAACAATTTATTGAGACTTTTGCAGAAGCACCAAAAAATGACCAGAACTTGCTGTGTGAACTCTATCTTCACAATGAGGCTATGCCTGAAGATAGAAAGATTAGTTTACTTCCTATTTGTGCTGATATCCAAATAAGAGCCTTTATTTCCTTCTTGGCCAATCAGCTTAGTTGGCAGAATGCTTTTATGTCTGCAGCACACAATGAGGAGAACTGTCTTCTCTGGATTTGTCCAGAACCACAGAATGCAGCCATCTTCATTATAGAAAATCAATGAATTCTACGAGAACCAGGGATGACTAATCATATTAGGAATATGCAAGCAATAGTCTTGGAAGACTGCCAACATTATGTGAAAACTAAAGGACCTCTGGCTATAAAATCAAATAATTTATTCTGGGAACACTGTCCCAAAGAAAGATGGGAATATCATCCCTAAAATCCCCTCAATCTTCAGGCAGCAATCTCACGCATACCTGATTATGTAAAATGAATTAGGCAGTGTGTTGAACGGTGGATTGGTTACCATTTTCATTTCCCTCTCTTATGGCTTCTTGGAGAACAATACAAGGCTCAATTTAAATTGACTAAAAAGGAAGAGTTGGCAGCATGGAAGAAACTTCAGAGTGTCCACGGGTTTAGAGACATGGTTGACAGCACCTTCTACACTTATTGCATAAGAAATTTACATTGTTCATCCCAATATTCCGACTCAAATTCAGAGTAGACGTTGCATGCGGACATGCAACATTTTCAGTTGGGGGGGGGATGTTAGGATCCCATATTGTTTATTTTTGACCTTATATTTTGTCATTATATTACCCTCTTCAACCCTTAGTTGAAAGCCTTTGCTAGTGTTTTAACTTAATCATTCCAAAAGGTATATAGTAACTCTCCTCATTGCTATATGTTTAATTATTCAACACGTAATCATGCTATCTTTATAATTGATCCTTGAAGTTGATTAAGTTGCTGAACAATTGTTGAAACTGCCTAACTGGCAGGACCACATTTTGCAGTTGCTGAAACAGCGGAAACAGCGCAAACCGTGAAGCTGAAACAGCATGAACCTCGAAGCTGAAACATCAAGAACAACATGCGAAAATTGAGGAGACAGTTGAGATTTGCGTAACAAATCTGCATCAGTAAAGGAGTCCGACCGATTACTATATTGGTCGTAATGATCATGATCCACATGACTGTAACAACATTCTGTTAACAAGAACTGATTTTCCTATTTTTGGTACAAAGGGTTGAACCAGAATGTATAATGAAAATCTTTTGTAATAGATGTCTCCTCTATAAAGAGGAGACATCTACATTAGAGAGGGGGAGACATATAGAGAGAAGATGAACAAGCTGTAACACAGAAATTGTAGTGAAGGGATGAGACTGAATCTTTCTTGTAATATGGTATATTGACAGATGAATAAAGTTCTGTTCTGAGTATTTTATCTTAGTTTATGTGTCCTGGGGAATCTTGTGAGAAGGACAGGGCCCACCTTCATCACAAGATTCACCCATCTTCTTTCTGTTGTGTGTCGTGTGTGTGATTTCTATTTATATCTTATTCACGAGTACTGCTTCTAATGATATTTTACTTTTGCTGAAACTCTGTTTTCCTTTTAACTGATTGATGTTGTATATGAGTGCCTCACCAGTGATTAGGATTTACAGAGTGTATTGGTGAACTGGATAATAGAGGCAGGTGCTGAAAGTCCTTACTCTGAGGATAGGGTCCTGATCCTTTGTTACAGGACAGCCATCACTCCCTTTTGCATATTTGTTTTCTTTAGTTATCTATTCTTATTCCATTCCTGCAATAGGTTGTAACTGCTGTAACACAGAGTAGGGGTTTAATAGATAGTGAACTGTTTATACTACAACTTTTAATACTATTAAGATTGAGTACATACAGTACGTGGTCACCTTTGGAATAATCAGAATTTCCCGGATTGATAATTTATGTGGCACTCAACTGTTTTATTAATAAACAATTAAAGTGCCCAACAGACATCTTTTGAGAGGAAGAATCTCTATCACCTATTGAGTGATGTGAAAAGGTCTAGAAAATAATCTCATGCTAGCCTGCGATTTTTGCAAGTTCATAGATAGAAATGTTGGCTCGTGTTTACTTCATGTCTTCCATTATGTTATAATCAATCGTTTCACCTCGAGCAAGAAATGTTGAATTAGCTATAGGAGTGGATTTATTTGATGCTTCCAAGATGGTGGATGTACTTTTGTTGCTGGAGGAAGTGCTCTTGGAATTAGTTCTGTTTCTATACTTTCTCTATGAATTCCGAGTGGGATTGACCGATGGTGAAATCCTTGTTAGAAATTTCTCCTTTAATTTCTATCTCATCAACTCATGTTTAGAGATGGGCCCTTTACTCCTTAAATTATATCGACTGTATTGATTTTGAGGAGGGGCCTCACTTTGTGGTGGCTCTTCAACATTCCTTTTTTTAGTGTTGTAGATATACTGAAATGCATATACTACGAGCCCAATACCTATTTTTTATTCATCAGTTGCATCTTCTTTTGTTTCTTCTATATATTCTACCTGCTCGCCTGTTAATAAAGAGTCCACAAAATGTGCTTCCAAAGCATTCATGTTGTGGTTCCACTGAGGGCATGTCTTTTCTGAATGATATTCCTAATGGAAAGAGAAATAATTATCCATGTCGATACTTTCTATGTTCATCATAGCGTTCAAGCTATGGGCAGACTTAGCGGGTTGATTGTTGTGATTATTACTATTCCTTAAAAAATGGAAGGAATTGCGAGGCTTTCTGCTAGTAGAAGCCTCGCTTGACCTTTTAATAAGTTTTGAGATTTTGTTGGTAAGATCCTTTACCATCGTGGTCAAGCTTTCAACATCTAATGATTTCTTTTCTTTAGCCTTACCAGTAGAAGGCTAATACTTTCTACTGGTTTCTTTGGATTCCTTTTATTCATCATCGTCAGTAATGAATCTGATCGTGTGCAAGGCCTTTTCAACATTGATCACTTCCGTAAATTTTAATGCCCATGTTCCCTTTGTGTCTCTTTTTATGAATTGGAAAATGTTGTTGGGCGAGGTAGCTATGTAATAATAAATAGTGATTAAATCATCTAGTTTCATTCCAAAGGGAACTTTTTCAATATGCAATTGAACTTGTGATTAAAATATTTCACTTTCTCTTTTTCCCCCATATTGATGTTTCCAAGCTCCTTCAGTAACATGGTGCAAGCCTTGACATCATCCAATTTCTTGAGAAATAACTTCTTAAACTCCCTGCAAGTGTAGATTGAATTGAAAGGCAAACTACGGTACCATGTTGCTTCTCTACCTTCTAATGTATGAGGGAAAATTTTGTAAAGAAAATCACCATACCTCCCCTCCAACATTCATAGATGCAAGTAAAAAGAGTCAAGCTGATCTTTTGCCTTCATCTTCTTATCAAGATCATGCTTTGATAGCAGATTTTCCAGATGTATAAGCATCTTGTGAAGATTGTTCAGAAGAGCAAGAGGCCCTTGGTACATCCAATCCAAGTCTTCGTCGAGCATGTTCTCGTACTAGTACTACCCTAATGGAGACACACGCAAAAGAGAAAGGCTTGTCTAACATCAAGAAAAATAGGTCACAAGGATGTGACGATCATTATAAAAATAACAACACATTTCCAAGAAGTAGGAACTGAAGTCATTGAAATAGTTCAATTACTCCAGTACAGGTGAAAGAAAACATGAACCATAAAAATTCAAAGAATAGTTGTAGAAACATTAAAAATCTATGTTTGAAAATGCACTCGCCTGAAAGGCTTCAATATTAAGCAAAAGTACCAAGATACATAAATACAATGAACACCACTAGCTCCAATAGTGGAGTGTTAGAGCCACTACTTACTCCCCAAAAGTACTAACTCTATCTCTGTCATGCCTTGTGGGAGAAGCCAAGGTTAAATTTCCTTTACACGAGAAACGAGGATGTATTTATAAATTGAGAAACGACCTTTCACATCCTCATAACTCTTGAATTTCCAACTTTTAGTGACCTTTGGACTTATACAACCTTTGGCATTCCAAATGACTTTTGGAATTACATATGGCCTTTGGTATTACATATATTTTGGACTTCCATGACTCGTTAGTTCATACATGAATCTTGGACTTCCACTTATTTGTCTTTACAATCATTACAAAATACATTATGACATCCACAACATCGTGTGATGAGAACATGACATGTCACTATCTTTGATGACTGGGATTAATAGTGATTGATGACATGGAATTTCTTTAGTGGTGACATGGCTTCTATGTGTATCTTCGTTCTTCATGCAACTTCAATCATTTATGTCCTCACCCTCCAAAGGTTCTTTGATCTAATGGGGCGTGCTTTGATCATCAAGATTCAATTGTATTATTCGTTCTTTTATGCTCACTTTGTTTTTTCTCTTTACCCGATCTTCCTCATGTGCACTTGCCATGTTGTTCTTGGAATACCTATATGAGAAATCACTCATGACAAGCAATCATTAGCTTGAAAATCTCCTACTCTACCATGTTTTACCCAAATTTTCTATTCATGCCTTTTAAATTCACTCAAAAGGGGAAAAAGAAGCTTTTGTGTGCATGGGCATACTTTGAAAGGCCGGAGCGCTAAGAGGAGGAATCTTTGAAGCTTCATCATGTGCTCATTCACTCAAGAGAGGGAGACAATCAAGGTAGGGCACATGGCACAAGTATAAAGGATGAAGAGGAAGGTTTTGGGCTTCCCTTATGCATTGTGTTCTTAAGGGAGAGATGGAGGGCACAAGGCACACTCTTGAAGGTCGAAGGATAATAGCTTCAAGCCTTTGAGGTGTGCTCATGCACCTAGAAGGCCCAAGAGGGCACATGGTGCGCTCCTGAAGACTGAATATTGATGCTTCATGTCTTCGAAGTGCGGTCATGTGCTCAAGGGGTCTAAGAGGGTGAACGATGCATCATGGAAGGTTGAAGGGTTCGGATTAAGGCCTTTAGGGCATGCTCATGTGCTTAAGGAGGGCACACTTCTTTGAGTCGAAGGAATGCACTCAAGGAAGATTTAGTCAATTGAAGGGATCATTTCAGAGCAAGGAAGGGGAAAGACGATTATGGAGTGCACTTTATGCTCTTGGAAGGTGTAAGGCGCACTTCCGAGTAGCGAAGGATTCCCAATCAAGGCTTGAGAGTGCGAACAGGATGAGTTTTAGACATAAAACCATGTGTGACACATACCAACTCATCAAGAAAACTTATATAAACTTGAAAAATGATAAATAAACATCAAAACTCCACTTTGTACACATTCCCCAAATACAACGAGTGAAAAGTGTGTGACTACAACCCAAAAGTGTCATTTTACAACAACAAAGATGTTACAGCCATGAAATGCACCTAAATATGTTCTAATCAATGCAATGACACTTAATACCATTCAATGACACTTGAAGCACATAGGATAACATGAGACAAGGTTTGGTGATCAAAGTGACACTAGGTATGATGGTGATAGTAGGCTCCAAAATTTGAATGTAGTGAAATTTTGGAGGGTGTTGTAGCAGTGACACCAACTTTCTAACAGGCTTTGAGGGCGACTTACCGATTTTATATTTCTTCCTAGATAACTCTTTTTTCAGCTACTAGAATTACTGAAATTATAGATCTTCCAAGTGATACTCTCCATGCTACAATAAGAGGGTTGGGATGTCAATCTACATCATTTAAGTCTACATTTCTATTTGATGTGATTCTTCCTTAGACTCTCGAAGTTCAACTTCCTTAATCTCTAGTTTTGTTCTAAGATATTGGATTTTAGTGGAGATAATTTGGTTATATTTTTTCCTTTTGGAGTTTTGTACGATTTTGTTTGGTGCCAAATAAGGGCTCTCCTCTTTTGGAGGGTCCTCCTCTTCATTAGCATATAACAAATCTATATTTTACGTGTGTGCCTAATTTGGGGACCCTAATATAAGGGTTTTCTTAGTGGACTTCATTTTATTCAAAACCTTGATGTAGCCTTATTGACCCCTTCCTTTCCCACATCAACGTTCTCATGTATATTAAGTGGGAAATATTGTAATACATGGTTATGTTCATGGCATTTTCTGTACTAAAATGGAACGTACTAATAGCCCAAGGTTTGGATCCATTTTATATCCTAGTAGCATATGTTGATAGCTTCAGGAAGTGCTCTAATCACATTGATATACAGACAAATATGAGCATATGAGGTGCAATCATCCATTCTAGTTAGTTATGAACCTTTAACAAAGGAACATAGGGTGTTTTCAATGCCTTCAAGAGTCTCTCATTTCTAGAATTCCTAAGGAAATACATTTTGATACAAACAAAGACTTCAATGAATGTTTCTTTCTTAGGACTAAATCATTTTTTCCAGTATCTCAAATGTATACCAGTGGAATTGAAAAAATAGGGTCCTTCTTCAAAGATATGATCTTTGTGGAGCCTAATTTGAGATCATTCTATCCTTTCATTTCCCATATAGTATTCACTTATCACATGAGGGATTTTTAAGAGAGCTAAATCACCATGATATTTTCAAAAACTCTGTGGTCCTTCACTTATTGGATGTAGCTATCCACATTCAGAGATGTGTCGTCATCTTTCCAATTCTCGTTCACTTTGGCCAAACAACCACTATATAGTTTTATGGCTATCTTCCTCTCATGAAATGCATCTATGGTGGTATCCAATCCATGGATTGGCTCCTTCCCTAGAACACCCTTTCCATTCAAAGGATGCCTGAGTACAAATTACCTCATCATACCACATCCATGATACTTAATGTGTCCTGTGGCAATGAGTGGGGCAATCTCATGCTTCAAAGAAGATGTAATAATGTAAAAAACCACAAAACCTCCAAGCAATAAGAACCAATAAGATGTAACATAGTACCTAAACCTAAAATGGTTATAAGGCACATCATCTTTTTTCAAAATGAAAATTATATTTACATCCTATTAGTTATAAAATTTAATACTAAAACACGGCAAGAGGAGAAGCTGGACGCAATTCATCAGCTACTGAAGGGAGACCAACAAGATGCAGAGAAAGGAGCAAGTCAGCAACCAGCGATGGACACTCTTTGACATGAGATATGTTTAGAAAAAATAACTGCCTTTTTGGTTATAGTTTTTTGCATGACTTAAATAGAGATATGTATTTCCTGCAGACTAGTAGTATTAGGAAATCTCAAGATTGCCTGGTTTATTTGGCTAAGATTATCAGACTGTGGGCCTTTTATTTTTGGGCGGCCATAAAAAACTATAGATGGATTAGTCACCCGGTTTCCCCATGTGGGCGGGTCTGCAAGTTTTTTGATATGATGTAATGTTTTATTTTCTATCCAGTAATAGAAAGAGTACCACCTCAGCTTACAAAAAAAAAAATTAATACTAAAACACTAATATAACATTTAAATTACAAATTTAAAATATTTATTCTTTTCAAGTAAAAATATTTCTATCAAATTTATAAGTTCTATGAAAATTTAAAATAATTCATATTTAAAAAATTAAAATATTTTTTCTTCTAATTTTTATACATAATTGAAAAATCTTAAATTTTATAAAAATGATTATTGGGGCAAGAGGCTCATTGAGCCTAGAGGCTCATTCCATAGTATGAGGGGATGTTTTGCCCCTTTAAAATAAAAGTACAATAAAAAGTATGTTCTAAAAAAGAATATGTCGTAAATTAATGTGGAAAAAATGTGTAGATGTTTAAATCTTATACTTTTCAAAATAGTCTAGCAAGAGATTATACTTTTCAAAATAGTCTAACAAGAGATTTAAATAAACTATTTGAAGATCTATATTAACTAATTTATGTCGATATCAACTTCATATATATCTATATATAGAAGAAAATTAAGTTTTTCTAGTTAAATTTTTTTATTTGGTCCTATATATACTCTATTTAGCATTCAAAAATACAAAATTAAATCATGGAAAAAAACACGTTGTATTTTACACTTTAAAAATTAAAAAAATTAAGGATAAATTTTTTTTATACCTAGATCTATTCTTAAAATAAATCTTTACTAATAATTCATTTTTAAAATAATAAATAATTAATTTACCTACTCTTTGAAATTTTTTTTATAAACAAACAGAAATTTGATAAAGGTCGTTCATTTAAATTAAGAAGACATCAATAATTTTCAAAACTTATTCTCATATAATTACAACATACCCGATCCCAAATATTTACTTATACATTAACTGATATAAATTTGACACCATTGACATCAATGCAGACCATGGTTACTGCGTGGTTACATCTCAAGTGTAACTATCAAAATATAAGTAATAAGATTAATGTGGAAAAAAACCATGCTGTAGAATGAAAGTTATAGAAGCCTTTGAATTGGATTTCAGATGAAAGATCTATGGTGCGCGTTCACCTCTTTTTCTATGAAAAAATCAGATGATCCATGCTATGCTGCGACAGCCTCTTCATTTTGATCATATACCGTACCTTTTTCTGCCAAGTTGCAATGGGTTTTTCTGACTTTGATCTCCTAAATTGCCCATTCTCATTACTCTTCTCAGAATGCCGATCGACTTCTAAGCCCGAACCACTTCTCAACAACTTAACTGCATGCCCCTTCTCTATTTTCTCCACCGAAGGGCAGCTTTTGTCGCCCTCATCCTCAGCGATTTCCTTTCTGGCAATACTGTGATGAAGAGCAAAAACCACGGCCTTCAATGCATTATGCGGGTCGTCCTTATTCTTTATCAGAATTTCGCTAATCTCTGCAGGTGTCAATGCTCCCCCGGCCTGTATGCTCTGCTCAACTATGGAGAACAGCTCGTGATCTTCGATTCCCAAATAATTGAACGCCAGGCATTTGAAAGCCGGGAATCCAGCGGTGGACAGCAGGATATGCATGTCCATTCTGCCGGACCGGACGAGCGCCGGATCGATATTGTTGTTGTGATTCGTGGTGAAGACTATGATGCGCTCCTCGCCACAGCACGACCAGAGCCCGTCCGTGAAATTGAGCAGACCCGAGAGCGTCACGCGGGTATCGTCTTGATCATCAGAAAAATCGACCCATTTTCTGCTCTCGTTTCGGGTTGCAGCTGGAACACGCCTGGTGGGTGCCCGCTCCGAGAGATGGGTTGAGCAATCGATGTCCTCTATGACGATCATGGATTTGTTCGCCGTTTGGATCAGAAGCGCCCTGAGCTCGGAATTGTCTGTCGCTTTCGTCAATTCCAGGTCGTACACATCGTAGTGAAGGTAATTCGCCATGGCGGCGATCAGGCTCGATTTGCCGGTTCCGGGCGGGCCATGGAGAAGATACCCACGTTTCCAGGGCCGCTCGACGCGGTGAGAAAACTCTTTACCCTGCCCGAACAAATCGAGGTCCGCCTTGATATTTTCCTTCAGCTCCGGGTCGAGCGCCAGCGTAGAGAACGTGGCCGGGTGCCTGAACGGCACCGCGATCCACCGGCAGTCACGGGACCCGTGGCCGTTATTGGTATATAGCTTCCGGTCGCGGCTCCGGCTATCGAAGTCCTCCGCTTGTTTCTCCAAATGCCGTAGGTAAGCCGAGAGCACCCCGGCTCGGTCTCGTTTCTTGATTTAGAGCGTGAAGCTCCGTCTTTCCTCGAGTAAATCGTCACCCGGCGTCTCCACACGATGCGTCCACCAGAGCTTCGATCCGCGGAAGGTGTCTTCCATGGTGTGGTTCGCGGCGGGCGTGAAGGACAGGCACGTAATGTTTTTGGCCCTGGCGACGGTCACTCTCCTGGAATGGGCAGCCACATCGAGGCTGCTGAGATAGAGCTGCACGTTTCTGTAGAGCTCGTTCACCTCTACGCCGCAAGAGTAGCCATTGAATTCTGGAATCTCCAGATACGAGTTTGGACTGTAGAAATCCTTGAGAGAATTCCACCATCCCTGTAACAAACGGCGTACCTGTGTAGGTAATGCATTATGGATTACTGTCAAAAGCCCTACAAGTGACCAGATTTGTCCCGAGATCGTCATGTCGCGTGGCATTCTTTGTTATATCAGACCTGCAAATTGTTGAAACAGACATTGAACTTCGTAACCCGGTATTTTGTAGAAGTATAAATCGTTAGGTCGGCGAGAAGGATAGCTGCCATGGACAGCTTTTGGAAAGCCCGAGTAACTATTGGATGTGCAGTCATGATAGTGGTCCTACTCTCGATCAGATCATATGCGTCTCTGAGGACAATAATTTTTTTTAATCTCACAACTCCCAACGACCAGTCAGATGGCTGCCTTTATCAACTTTCGACTTTAGTTACGCTGTCTGTGATTATGAATATGTTTTTTATTTTCCGTGGAACATGGATGGATGGATTGCACTGTAAACCTACTCTTCTTTCCAAACACTCCCATTTTACGGGTACGTTACAAGTGGAATGGAAAGCATTTTAGGTAATTAATGTAAAGAATTTATTATAAATCCGTGCTATTCTTATAAATCCATAGTTGTCTATTGAGCCTTTTACTCTTAAATCCATGGTATTCTTATAAAACTATACTTCTTTGTTGAGCCTTTCACTTTCCTCCTCTTGTGCAAAAAGGATAAAAAGTCTTGAAGTAAAGGTGTCTACATGTCCAATTAAAAATTCCAATACAACTACCAATATCTTTTGGAAGTAAAAAGTCCAATATATCCACTAATGTCTTCTTCAGGAAATGTAAAGTAAATATCGCTTTAGTGTAATGATGTTTTAGTGAGTTTAATATAGAATTAAGCCTTTAGTTAAGATTTTATTAACATTTTCATCATATTTATTTCTAGAAATAGACATTTCTCTTTTAACATGTCTTTATGATTTTATCAATATGTTCAACCATTTTCTAGTATTTAATGGAGAACTCCATTTTTCCTGCGTAATTGAAAGTTTTAAGTTCCATACTCTTTTAATGCCATGCGCGCCATTTTATCATATTTAATAATAAAGTTATAATGATGTGTTATTTTGTTGAATACTTGATTTAATGTTATAGTTATGTTTGATTAATGTGCTTTAATGTTATAGTTAAAGATTGATGACTATGAGTAGAAAGATCCAAAATCCACTTTCAGTATCGATTCCCTATACCTTCACTTGTAAGAATGCAAGACTCAAAAATTATAATTTCCATTTCTATTTATTGTTCTATATAACCTCCCACCAAAAAATATATGATAATTAAAGAAAACATGAAAAAGAATATTTATGCTTCTCCTATTCACACTGAAAATCAACACCATTCAATACCTATTTGAGATTGGAACCAACAGAAAAAGGATCAAGAACATTTAAATAAAAAGTTGATGTAAAGGATTCACTAAACATGTTAGGAAACGATGAAAAATGTGATAAGGGTGAAGAGGAAGTGGAAAAATCGAATGGAGTATTGTGAATTATAATTGATTCTTGTTAAAAATACAAATCCCACACATAAGTATCATGAAAAACATATTTACCCTTTTCGTCCTATATTTGAGTGATGCCACCCTCATGTACTTGACCACCACTTAAACCGGTAGATTGAGAATTAAGAGAATCTGAAAAAAGTATCGCTGAAACAAATTAATGGGGAGAATCAAGACAAACAGGATCATAAGGTTTAGATGATAGAGGACAAGAGGTAGATATTGAAAAAGAAATATCATCAATTAGAGAAGATTCAAGATTTAACTTATCCACATAAATATCATGAATATGAGAGGAAGATGGAGGTGGAATAGGTGAATCAACAATCTGATTTTCAAGTTCTCCAGCCTCCACACTAGTACGTGAGACTAAAGGAAAATGATGGGGGGGAAGAAAAAAAGGGAGAGTAGGTTCATCCTTTGAAACTTTAAGTGTCCCAACATCAAGAAAAGTTGGGAGACTCAAAGATGATTTAGATTCAGATGGTTGTAGATAAATGTTAACTAAATAGTGAAACTTTTCATTCAAAAAATCTTAATCAACATCTTCCACGGAAAATTCATAACAAATATGGAGAAAGTGATCAAGAAAATCTTCTATACACTCATCATATTGCATCCTAAGGTGATGTTATCATTGCAACAACAACCTCCAAAATTTCACTACATTTGAATTTTGGACCCTACTATCACTGTCGAATCTAGAGTCGCTTTGATCACGAGATGTCGTTTCATGTTATTTTGTGTGCTTCAAGTGTCTTTGAATGGTCTCAAGTGTCGTCACATTGATCAAAACATCTTGCGATGCATTTCATGTTCATAATATCATTTTTGTCACAAAACGACACCCTTGGGTTGCAATCACGCACACTAAACTTTATGCACTTAGAAAATGTGAATAAAGTGGTGTTTTATGTATATTCATCATTTCTTAAGTTTTTATAAATTTTCTTCATGATTTGGTATGTGTCACACATGGTTCTACGTCTAAACTCATCCCGTTCACACCTCGCTTCATATTCCATACTTAAACAAATCTTTGGTTCCAATGTGGACTCATTAAGTCCAAGAGTGCATGATCACATATTGAAGCCTTGATGAGGAATCCTTCATTATTCATAGTGTACCATGCACCCTCCAAGGGCACAAGGCACATTCCTTAACCCTCTTCCCCTTCCTTACTCTAAATTGCACCATCCCAGAGACTAAGTCTTTCTTGAGCATACTCCTTCAACTCAAAGAAGTGTTCCCTCCATGAGGGGATATACACACCCTGAAGGCCTTAAGCTTCACCCTTCAACCTTCACTAATGTACCATGAACCCTCTTGGACCCTTTAAGTGCATGAGTGCACACTGAAGGTGCGAAGCATCATCCTTTAGCCTTCAAAAGGGCGTAATGTGCACTCCTGGGCCCCCTGAGTGCATGAGCACACCCTGAGGCCTTAAAGCCTTCATCCTTCAGCCTTTAGGAGTGCACCCTGTGCCCTCCATCTCACCCTTGAGCACACAACACACTTAGGAAGCTCAAAGCCTCCCCCTTCATCCTTCGGACTTGTGCCATGTGGCCTGCCTTGATTTTCTCCTTATTTTGAGCGCGTGGGCACATGAAAAAGCCCCGAAGCCTTCCCTCTTCAACCCTTCATCCTTTGAAAGTGTGTCCATGTGCCATGAAGCCCCCTTTGTCCCTCTTGAGTACACCAAAAAGGTACAAATAGAAGATATGCATGAAACATGGTAGAATAGGAGATTTTTAGGCTGATGGTTGTTCTTCATGAGAGTTTTGTAGATACAGGTATTCTAGAAACATCGTGGCAAACACACATGAGGAATATTAAGGGAGGAGAACAAAAAAATTAAGCTCCAAAAGAAAAAATAACCCACTTGAATCTTGATAATCAAAGCACACTGAAGGCTCCATTTGATTAGAGACCCTTTGGACAGTACGACACATAAATGATTGAAGTGGCATGATGAGTAAAGATAAAGTTGGAAACCATGTCACCACTGGATAAAGTCCATGTCATCAGTCACTATCAGTCCAAGTCATCAATGATAGTGACATGTTATGTCTCATCACAAGATGATTTGGAAGTCATTGTGTATTATTGTACTCATTGTAAAAGACAAATAAGTGGAAGACCAAGAGGCATGTATGAACTAAAGAGTCATGGAATTCCAAAATAAATTTAATATCAAAATTCATATGTAATTCCAAAATTCATTTGGAATTTGAAAGGTTGTAGAAGTCCAATGGTCACCAGAAGTTAAAAGGCCAAGATTCAAGAGGATGTGAAAGGTCATGCCTGAAGCTATAAATAGATCCTCATTTCTCATGTAAAGGAATTTTAACCTTGGATTCTCCGACAAGGCATTAGAGAGATAGAGTTAGTACTTTTGGGGAGTAAGTAGCTACTCTAATGCTCCACTATTGGAGCTAGAAGTGTTCATTCTATTTATGTATCTTGGCAATTTTTCTTAATATTTAAGCTTTTTAGGCTAGCATGTTTTCACACACGAATTGTGAATGTTCCTCATACTAGTCTTTGAATTTTATGGTTCATGTTTGCTTTCATTAGTACCAGAGTAATTTAACTATTTCAATGACCTAAGTGATTCTTATTGGAAATGTGTTTTTATGTTTATAATGATCGTTGCATCCTTGTGAATTATTTCACTTGATGTTAGACGAACCATTCTCTTTTACGTGTGTCTCCATTAGGGCAGTACTATTATTCCTGTGTTAGAGACTTGATTCATTTTCCCCTTTGCAGTAATAGAACCTCGATACATTTTCAATCGAACATTCAAAAGGTGCACTACCTTGCTCATTTAAAAGGAAATTTTCACTTCTCTCTCGTGGTAATAGATAAACCAAAGGCATATCTTTAAATAAATGGCAGTCATGTTGTATTCCGAATGGGACTCCTACACAACCTGGTGTGAGGTCTAGTTGGGACCTTATCTTGGGGAGATCCCCTGGATGTTGGCAGTTTCCAGTGCCATCAACATTCTGCAACTGGAAGGAGGGAAACCACTTTTTTATGGTTGATAACTCCACAACCAAATCATTATTCTTCTAGACAATGTAGCAACATTTTTAGAACCATTCCAACTTTGATTCCTGAAGCAGGGGGAACTTTATAGCCTGCCCAGAACCAACATGCATGGTAACCTACGAGCAGATCCGAGAAATTTTACCCATAACCTATCAGTATGCTAAGGGTATCAGATTAATTCCTGGAGCGTAGAATCCTTCATATTTTTGGAAGAAAGAAGAAACAACTAGTATCGGTATATTAGTTTCTATAGTGGAAGATTTGGTCTTTGCCACTCTTGAGGAGTTGGCAGAATCCACAGACGATACAGAACATCAAGATCATCTTCCACCTTTTCACGAAGGGTATGAGGCTGACATAGCTGTTCTTTTTTATGACCTCTTTGATGAATTAGATGGTGAATATTCCTTAAATTCTAATGAGGAGTAAGAACACAGAGACGAGAGCATGGTCGACCAATATTTGGATTGGACGGCCCAAGGGCCTCTTGCTCTTCTGGACAAATTTATATAAGATTTCAAGACATCCATAAAATTTGCTTTCAAAATATAATCCAGATAAGAAGACGAAGGCAGAAGATCACCTCAATGATTTTTACATGCATCTACGAATATTGGAGGTGAGGCATGATGATGTTTCCTATAGATGTTTCCCTTATACATTAGAAGGAAGAGCAACAACATGGTATCACAGTTTTCCCGTCAATTCAATCCTTACATGGAGGGAGTTTGAAAATTTGTTTCTCGGGAAGTTTGTTGATGAGAAGACTCATGCCATGTTACTCAAGGAGCTTGGAAGCATCAATATGGGGAAAAAGAGAAAGTAAAATATTTTAATAAAAAATTTAATCGTATAATGAATAAGTTTCCCCCGAGCATGCAACCACATGATTCAATCACTATTGATTATTACACAATTGCCTTCCCCACCATCATTTCCCAATTCATGAAAAGAGCCACAAAGGCGACATTAGCATTAAAATTTTCGGAAGTGATTTCCATCAAGAAGGACTTGCGTGCGATTGGAGTTATTATGGATGATGACGAATGAAAGGAATCCAAAGAAACTAGTATGAAGTCACAACCTTCTTCTAGTAAATCTAAAGAAAAGGAAGCATCAAACATCGAAATCTTGACCAGGATGGTTGATGACCCCCAAAAATGTACAATTATTTGGGCTCATTCAACCTCCTAATTTGACTTAATCCACCATTCTCATTAGTTTATTGCATGTTTTTTATTATATTTATGTTAATAGAGTGAATTTGGTTAGTCATTATGCCAACAAGTCTAATGGGTGTTTTGTGTAGCCTTTTTGGTCAACTTGGAGACAAAATTGAAGGTATTAATGAGCACTTGGCAACCAAATTCGTGGGAGAACAAGCTAGAGGATTTGTATGAAGGTGTCCCCCTCATTTATGGGCCCTTACCTCGAATTCTCCACCATCAGCTCGGAGTTCAAAGGCCACCAAATCAATGAGCACAAGGGCAGCCAAGCAAGTCAAGTAGGACTACTGTTAACTACAAGTCTTGGGCAGCCAAGTCCCTAAATTTTAGGAGGACTATTGGGTCCTCAAATTGTATAAATAAGAAGGCTTAGGGCCTCATTTGGGGTTAGCTAGTGGTTAGTAATTTTTGTTAGCTAGTTAGTCAATTTGGGTTTTTGCTCTTTGTAAGCCAGTTTTGGCATGATGTTAGACTCATGATTATTTAATAAAGGCAGGCAACTTTGGATTCAATTCTGAGTTTTTAAGGGAGCTATAGCTCTCAGGTTAGGGCCCAACCTAAGAGCAATAGACCTCCTCTTCCTTGTATTGTTACTTGTTTTCCTTTCAGCACTTTATTTCTTTGCTTTGACATGCATTTGAAAAACACAGTCTGCTGATTTAATTTCTTTAATGCGATTGAATAGGATTAGTTTATGGTTAAAGTGCTTTCAGTTGCTTAGCTTAGAGTAGGAGGATCAGCATTCATCAGGGCTCCAAAAAAGGTTGATAGTGCACTCGCTGCCATCTCTGTTTAGAGATTGGGGTGCAGTCTATACCAACCACAAAAAAAACGCAGTCTTTTTCCACTTTTATGCAAGCTGCAACACAGTCGTTTTAATCGTGGATCCTTCCATGCATTTTTCTCTTGAGCCATACTTCCTTATTACAATTCCATGCACGACTTTTCTTCATGATTTACATTGTTGTTCATTGGTTTAATAGCACAGGTAGCACAGGTTAATGGATTCTCGTTTTTGGTGCAAGACATAAGCAATTTGTTTTATTTACACTGCTCAGTATCATTCCACTTCCTTCTTCTTCTTCTTAACCTCTCCTCAGGCCACCTACTCGACCTCTGTTCAGCTCGTTCACCTTCCAACTCTTCCATTGCCCACGTAGCTCCATCTTTTTGACCTCTCGTTGCTGCCATCCTTCTATTCACCAACCAACTCCGTGCACTCTTTCTCCATCTTATTTCTCTACCCCTGAGCCATCACAAGCTCCATCTCCATCTTACCTATCCACCCATACCGCTCCATCACTTCACCATCACCCAAAACTCCCACGGTAGGACATCCTGTAGAAGTTAGCAGACTTCCTGTAGAATTCTTGAGTTTCCTATACGATCCCCTGCAGACATCCTGTAGAAGCCTGCAAACTCGGTTGCCGAGCACCTGAACGTTGTGGACTTCTGTGGACTGATGTTAGGGATCCCCTGGGACCTCTCCTAGCCCCCCAGACCTTTCCCAAGCTTTCCTTCCCTTCGCACCACCTCTGCACAGCCAAACCCTAATAAGAAACAAAACCATAATCACTCCAACCACTTAAGCAAAAATACAAAAACAATGGTCTTTTTCATGGAAGTAGTTTGAGTTCATGCATTTCACATCACTAGAATTAATGGCATCATTTTTAGACATTTGCACTCTCACTATTGCATCATAGAGGTCAAACTAGTCAGATTAGGGTTTACTAGGGTTTCATGTTTTGGTTGGCTTTCAGTTCATTTTTGCAAAGTAGATTACTTTCCGTTGAGATAGCCTTCGTCCATCATTTAGAAAGCTTCTTCTGAGAGCATATAGAAGTTGGCTTGAGCCCTAGCGGACTTGTGCCAGCTGACCAAGTGACAGCTGCGACAAGAGCTAGTACTTGTGCATACAGCACCGTCGCTTCCAAGTTTGTACGAACTACCGGGTTGATAAAATTAGAGATAGGGAGCTCCAGGAGTTGTAGCATTATTGCTACAATACTGGAGCCCACCATCTTTTTGGCGCCGTTGCCGGGGAAGCGTCAGAGTATTAGTAATTGTTGCTTTTCTTCTATTTTCTACTACAACCTTCTGTTAAGTAGTTTATTTCATTTCCATTATGCAATTTCATTTATGCAAAAGTAGATTAGCATTTCAATTCTGCAATTTCATTTCTGCAAGCATAGATTAGCATTTCAATTCCGCAAGCGTAGACTAGCATTTCATTCCTGCAATTTCATTTGAGCAAAATAGATTAGTCTTTTCCTGCTTTCATTTCAATTCCGCATGTTCATTTTAGCGAGATAGTTAGTTGCAGTTCAATTTATTTCAGTTTTGCAAGTAGAAGTAGAAAAAAGCAAAAATCAAGCAAAAAGATTTCATTTCATGCCTTGTAGGAGTAGAGATAAGTTAGAAAAATGATTGCAAAACACCCCCACTGCTTCACACAACCTTCTCTCTTCTTCGATGGCTGTGATTGAAGAACCCCTAGGTGGACATCAAGACATATTTGAAGAACCTCTAGGGGAGAAGAAGAAGAAAACATTCCTCTGGAGCAAATGGCTACAAGCAGAGATGTTGGGAGCAACATCTTGTCCAAAGATGAATTTGAAAATCAGATCAAAGATTTCAAGAGTGATATGAGGCAGTTTCTTGCCATGCAACTGGATACCTTGCGGATCCAACACAAGCAAGAGGAAGCCAAGAGGGCTTTGGTCATTTTTTGTCCTAGGTGCACTAGAAAGCATCCTAGGAACGAATGTCCATTGTACTCCATATAAATGTGTTTTGTCTGTGAAGAATACCATCCTACAGATCAGTGCCCTTTCTTACCGAGATTCAAAGCTGCATATCAGAGAGCCAAAGGAGCCACTGAATCACTCTATTACATGAACCAAAGTTGGCCGCATGGACCTAGATCTTACCAGCAGGAACTGCAAGGGACACCCGAGACCTATTATGACCCCTATCAAGCCACTTTCATGCCTTCTTGGGGTCCCCCTGCTCATCCTTCCTGGTTCACACCTCCTCCTTGTTCCTTCACAGATCCATATTATGCCCAACCAGTTGCTCATTCATTTCACTCTTATTCTCAGCCACAGCCTCAGTGGAATGCACCTTATCAGGAGTGGAGGCCCCAGTACAACTCTCATCCCGCTCATTGTCCTCCACCACTTGCTCATCCACAACCATCGCGTCCTCCTCCACCAAGGCAACCCCAAATGCCTACCCAACCAGAATGCCATCCATCTCCATCTCAATTTCACACCTCCACTCAACCACCCGTACCATTTCCAAAGCCATACAATGGAGTAGCTCAACCCAATTGCAAAGCTGAGGCACAACATGTGCAAATGACTCCTTTTGAGCTCAATGATGTTCACCATAGCTCAGGAAAAGCATTGCAAAAAAGAGATCATCTTGAAAGCATTGAAGGACCAAAGGAAAAAGAAGGTTCCAAAGAGGAGATCAAAGAACCATGGGCTGCACTTGATGAAGAGAAGAGATCTAAATCAGAGATCGAGAGAGTTCCCTCATGGTTATCATCAAATCCTCCATGTACTCAAGAGAAAGATCAACAAAAAGAGGAAGATCAGAAGGTCATGATAGAAGGTGACATGAAGAATGATCCAGATCAGCAAAAGAACCAAGGATATCAAAGCTATATTGAGATATGGTTTCAGAAGGTCACTAAGTTGCAGCGGTACTTTCTTCCTCAGTTATGTTTGATCCCTTCAAAGACAGATCATTTGGTCTCTGAGATCTGGATGCCTGTCAAAGCATGCATTTCGAGCCTTCACATCATCTTGTCTCTAATCTTGATGTGCACATGGCTCCATTGGAAGTATTCTTATACTTGAAAACGATTTTGTTTTTCAAGTAGGGTAGGGTAGAAAAAAGAAAAAACGAAAAAAAAGAGAAAAAAGAAAAAGAAAAAAATGAAAAAAGAGGAAAATAGAAATCTAAGGTGAAAACCTCCTCGGAGGCGCCTTAGATTGGCTCATTGATTGAAAACCTCCATGAGGCGGTCAATGGGTTGGAAAAAAAAAGAGAAAAGAGAATAAGATCTTTGGGTGAAAACCTCCCTTGGAGGTGCCCAAGGCAGGCAATTAGGGTGAAAACCTCCATGAGGCACCCTAGTTGTTTTTCAAAAAAAAGAGAAAAAGAAAAAGAAGAATAAAGCTAATCTCCATTGAATAATTTCATGTTGCATCAATGACATTGCAGGTTGCAAGAAGGACGTTCCATGACAGGAGGAGCACTCAAATCAAGGTCAAAGGAATTTTTTTGCCTTCTACAGGAAGCTCTGTATTTCTACAGGAAACATCCTGTAGAAACTTTGGACGAGCCAAATCCAATTTCAAAAGTGAATCTAATGGTGGGAATCTGTTGATTAGGCCTGCAAGCACTTGTGTGTCCATCCCTTGCCTTTATCCATCATTTTTTCCACCTCCTTGTGCTTCTCATTGTGCTTCTACAGGAACTTCCTGTAGAAATTGTGGGAAACTAGACATGGATTTCAAAAAGTGGTTTGGTGAACATGGTAGCTTCCTCAAGGGTTCAGAAGTTCTCATGCAATCTTCCAACTCCTCCTCCATCATCTCCATACCTGCATCACAGCCCAAGCTCAGTTTGTCCTTCCATGCAAACATTTGCAAAAAGCCTTGAGGCAAAAATACCTAGAACAAAATTTGTTTTTTCCATAACTTGAAAACCATGCATCCATTTGACAAACCGTTTTATGGGGAATTGTACAAGGGTGATGGCAACATGCTTGAGCAGTTTCAGCCAATTCCGGTGCATGGTTTCCAAGAAATCAGCCTCCATCACCATCAGCCGTTTTTGCATTTTCTCCATATCCGTACATCCGTTTCAAAACCTGTTTCATGGGGATATGCATGTGAATGATGGTAACCTACCCAAGCAGTTTCAGCCGATTCTTATGCACGGTTTTCGAGAAATCGAGCTCTGAAATCTTCAGCCATTTTCCATTTTTCTAGTAATCCGTGCATCCAGTGATCACTATTTTGTTTTGGGAGATGCATAATGATGATAGGAACACGCTCACCAAGTTTCAGATCAATCCGGTTTACCGTTTGAGAGCAATGGCGAAAACAAGTTCTGGTTTTGTGACCATGCAGCAGCAGCAGCTTGAAGGTGCAGATCTGAACATGGAAAACAATTGCATGAAGCTCAGATCTGGCCAGAGGACACCTGCACAAGGAAAAGCAATCAAAATCATCAGCCAAGCCTCATGCAATCAAAGGATCCAAGCATGCAGCAGCAGAATCAGAGCATGCAGCAGCAAAAAGCTTCACAGGCAGCCGTTTGACTTCAGGTACGTGACTAAACCTTGTTCATCTGTTTGCATAGATCTAATCTAAAGCATTGCATGAATGAATGAGATGGTGAGATTCAGTTAGGAAGGTAGCCATATTCGATTGCACTCATCCAGGCAAAAATCACGCAGCATGCATGGGTAAGTCATTCACGTGGAAGTTGAAAAACACAGTTAGTGGTAGATCAGTTGAACTCCAGTGCACAGGACGTCAAATAATTAACAGATAGAGGAGAACATACAGTTTATAACATCACTGTAGTTCGAATGAAGACAACACACGTTTTTTTGCCAGCTCACCACAAATCACGCAGCAACTAAAGAAGGCTCGGCTGAAACTCACGAACTGCTGTTCATCTGCACTTGCCACATCGTCAACTGAGGTTTGCACAACATGATTAACTAAGTCATCCTCCACCAGTTTCCTACTTGTTCTCGAATTTCACTCGTGCATCGGGCTCACTCAAAGGCAGAATCACATTCTACAGGAAACGGGTGGGGTCTTCTACAGGAAAGTGCAGCAGAGTCTTTTCAAAAGCAGAGAAGCCCAAGTTTTTTTCTTCATCCAGTTCGAAGCTTGAAGAAAGAGAGGGATTACTGTAAGAAATTAGTCAGTGGTGAGAACAGGTCCTGGTCAAAGTGCAAATCAAGCTCAAAGGAAACTTTACATTGGTCGTATTTCATATGACATGGCCAATGATAATATTCTAGAAGTTTTTTTCCAAATATGGAGAGATGGAAGAAGGTTCAGTTGCATACGATAAGAATACCAACAAATCTAGGTTACAAATCTAAGATACATCAGATTTCTTTATGATGGGCAGTTTAAAATGCCTCTATTCTTAGAGATTTATGCATGCTTTTCCGAGGCCTAGATTGTTTGGCTGTATTTGTCTTGGTTAATGTTGTATGTATTTTTCACCAAACAGGGATTTGCATTTGTGACTTTCAAGACTGTGGAGGCTACTAAGTGAGCCCGTAAGGAACCAAACAAAACCATTGATGGAAGGATTGTTACTGTGAAACTTGCAGTTGATGGTCAGAAGGACAATTTATCATCATAACCTGTAGTATCTCCACAAATGCAGACAACTTATGGAATAGACTATCCAAGCCTGAACTCCTATCATAGTCCAAGGCCACAAGTACCAGCCTCTGCACCACCACCAATTTGTTTCTCAGCATATCCATCAGGCCTATCAGCATATTGATGAGTCTGAAACCAGTGCTTATAAAAATTTTCTATGGGCTTCCTCATTCCTTCATTGCTAAGATAATCACAAAGACTGAGCCATGGAATCAGGCTGTGGCATTTCTCTACAAGCTCTGCATTGAATCTTTTGGGCAAATCATATACATATATTTGCCTTCCTTTGCATTGTTTCTGGCTTGGATCCTTCATGGCCGCAGGCATTGAAGCAGACCTAAAGGCCTCCATTTGCATTTTCACTGCATCCAAGTAAAAATGAGCACCCACTGTTTCCTTTTGCAGCGAGGAAAAGGAGAAAATTGAGGCAGAGAAACTAGCTAAGGGCAAGGAAACGCAGGGCAGACCATCACCGGAAAGGTCGCCAGAAAAGAAAGAGGAAAAGCAGGAGAAAAAAACAGGATGCTGAGGCCAAAACAGTGGGTGGTAAAATAACACAAATGCCAAGGGAGAAGCGGTTGCAAGCACGAGCAGAGAGAACTGAAGAAGGCCAAACAAGTAGGGACACACCCAAGGTAACCAGCAGCACAGCTGAAAGGAAGAGCACCCTCAGCCAAGCAGGCTAAGACAGTGCCGACTGTTTCTACAGGAAGACAGAGAACTGTTAGCAGACTGTTTCTACAGGAAGTTAGCAGACTGTTTCTACAGGAAGACAGAGAACAGTTAGCAGACTGTTTCTACAGGAAGACAGAGAACTGTTTCTACAGGAAGTTTGAAAAGAGGGAAGCCAAAGGAGAAATCAGCTGAGATGTTAGCCAAAGAAGCCACCAGGGCCATAAAAGATGAGGAGATAGATCAGTTGCTCAGAGGATGAGCAACACTTTTAGTAGGGGGGTGATGATGAGCCCCAAAAATGTACAACTATTTGGGCTCATTCAACCTCCTAATTTGACTTAATCCACCATTCTCATTAGTTTATTGCATGTTTTTGATTATATTTATGTTAATAGAGTGAATTTGGTCAGACATTATGCCAACAAGTCTAATGGGTGCTTTGTGTAGCCTTTTTGGTCAACTTGGAGATAAAATTGAAGGTCTTAATGAGCACTTGGCAGCCAAATTCGTGGGAGAACAAGCTAGAGGATTTGTAGGAAGGTGTCCCTCTCATTTATGGGCCCTTACCTCGAATTCTCCACCATAAGCTCGGAGTTCAAAGGCCACCAAATCAATGAGCACAAGGGCAGCCAAGCAAGTCAAGTAGGACTGCTGTTAACTACAAGTCTTGGGCGGCCAAGTCCCTAAATTTTAGGAGGAATGTTGGGTCCTCAAATTGTATAAATAAGAAGGCTTAGGGCCTCATTTTGGTTAGCTAGTGGTTAGTCATTTTTGTTAGCTAGTTAGTCAATTTGGGTTTTTGCTCTTTGTAAGCCAGTTTTGGCATGATGTTAGACTCATGATTATTTAATAAAGGCAGGCAACTTTGGATTCAATTCTGAGTTTTTAAGGGAGCTATAGCTCTCAGGTTAGGGCCCAACCTGAGAGCAATAGACCTCCTCTTCCTTGTATTGTTACTTGTTTTCCTTTCAGCACTTTATTTCTTTGCTTTGACATGCATTTGAAAAACACAGTCTGCTGATTTAATTTCTTTAATGTGATTGAATAGGATTAGTTTATGGTTAAAGTGCTTTCAGTTGCTTAGCTTAGAGTAGGAGGATCAGCATTCATCAGAGCTCCAAAAAAGGTTGATAGTGCACTCGCTGCCATCTCTGTTTAGAGATTGGGGTGCAGTCTATACCAACCACAAAAAAAACGCAGTCTTTTTCCACTTTTATGCAAGCTGCAACACAGTCGTTTTAATCGTGGATCCTTCCATGCATTTTTCTCTTGAGCCATACTTCCTCATTACAATTCCATGCACGACTTTTCTTCATGATTTACATTGCTGTTCATTGGTTTAATAGCACAGGTAGCACAGGTTAATGGATTCTCGTTTTTGGTGCAAGACATAAGCAATTTGTTTTATTTACACTGCTCAGTATCATTCCACTTCCTTCTTCTTCTTAACCTCTCCTCAGGCCACCTACTCGACCTCTTTCCAGCTCGTTCACCTTCCAACTCTTCCATTGCCCACGTAGCTCCATCTTTTTGACCTCTCGTGCTGCCATCCTTCTATTCACCAACCAACTCCGTGCACTCTTTCTCCATCTTATTTCTCTACCCCTGAGCCATCAAAAGCTCAATCTCCATCTTACCTATCCACCCATACCGCTCCATCACTTCAACATCACCCAAAACTCCCACGGTAGGACATCCTGTAGAAGTTAGCAGACTTCCTGTAGAATTCCTGAGTTTCATGTAGGATCCCCTGCAGACATCCTGTAGAAGCCTGCAAACTCGGTTGCCGAGCACCTGAACGTTGTGGACTTCTGTGGACTGATGCTAGGGATCCCCTGGGACCTCTCCTAGCCCCCCAGACCTTTCCCAAGCTTTCCTTCCCTTCGCACCACCTCTGCACAGCCAAACCCTAATAAGAAACAAAACCATAATCACTCCAACCACTTAAGCAAAAATACAAAAACAATGGTCTTTTTCATGGAAGTAGTTCGAGTTCATGCATTTCACATCACTAGAATTAATGGCATCATTTTTAGACATTTGCACTCTCACTATTGCATCATAGAGGTCAAACTAGTCAGATTAGGGTTTACTAGGGTTTCATGTTTTGGTTGGCTTTCAGTTCATTTTTGCAAAGTAGATTACTTTCCATTGAGATAGCCTTCATCCATCATTTAGAAAGCTTCTTCTGAGAGCATATAGAAGTTGGCTTGAGCCCTAGCGGACTTGTGCCAGCTGACCAAGTGACAGCTGCGACAAGAGCTAGTGCTTGTGCATATAGCACCGTCGCTTCCAAGTTTGTACGAACTACCGAGTTGATAAAATTAGAGATAGGGAGCTCCAGGAGTTGTAGCATTATTGCTCCAATACTGGAGCCCACCAATGGTGAAGATAATCATCATTGAAATCTCAAAGCTAAAGAAGAGGTCAAGCGAGACTTTGACTAGTAGCAAGCCCCCCAAGTCCTTCCCTTTTCAAAGGAGTAATAGTAACAACAACATTCAACACGCCAAGTCTACACAAAAATTGAATGTTGTGATGAATATAAAAAGCATTGGCATGGATAATTATTGTTATTTCCATCAAGAATATCATTAAGAAAAGGCATTCCCTTAGTGGAATCACAACATGAACATGTTGGCTACACACATTGTGGATACTCTATTAGTAGATGAGCAGACATAACAAACAAAAGAAATAGAAGAATCTTCAGTAGCTGAAGAAAGTAAAAGTGTTGGACAAGTAGTGAATGCATATCACTGTATCTACAACGTTGACAAGAAGAATGTTGAATAACCACCAAATAATGAGCTCCCCCTCAAAATAAAAATGGTCGATACAGTTTATGGAGTGAAGGGCTCATCTTTGAACAGGAATTGACAAGACAAAAATTAAAAGAGAAGTTTCTAAGAAAAATCTCACCACCCTTCGATCCCGCTGAGAATGCACAAAGTAAGTTTGGAGATGCAAATAAGTCCAAGAACACTTCCTCCAACAGTACGGGTAAGTCCAGCACTTCATAAGTGTTGAATAAACCCACTCCTCCAAACACTTCAACATTGTGTGCTATTGGTGAATCTATTGATTATAAGATAATGGAAGATATGAAGAAGACATGAGCCAACATTTCTATCTATGAGCTCACAAATATTGCAGGATAATGTGAGCTTATTGTCTAGACCTTTTCACATCCTTCAACGGGTGATATAGCTTCATATTCTCAAAAGGTGTTAGGAAGGTAAATCTTCTAGTTCCCTTGAATTTGTAGTGAATTCTTTAACATTAGAAGCTAACACTCTCCGCACTTTTTTTTATTAACGTTTGAAATTTTCAATTATAACATCCAAAATTGTTTAGTAGACTCTGGTTCATCTATAAATATAATTTCTTTATCTATAGAAAATAAAATAAATGCAAAATTGAGAAAATCGATGCACAAATTATTCAGTTGGAGAGGTCTCTTATCCAGGGCATTGGTGATCTTAGGAATGTGCTTATCAGATTATCAAAATATGATCGATTTCACCAATGCATAAATATTTTAATTGTGTACATACCAGAAGCCTATGGTGGGCTTCTTACTAGAGAATCGTCTAGCAAATTGCAAGGGTATTTGCAATGGACTGGTCACATTTATGGCTTCCATATAAGGGCAAGAATAATCAGATTCGAGTGAGCAATGAGTCGTACATGAAACACACCGTGACACCATTTGAGGGCCACAACAAGCCTCTTGATTTTGCTGATATGATTTTTAGGAATTGTTTCCTTGAGACTAACCTCAGGTGTTATGAAGCACAACCATCACCCATTCCACTAGATACATAGCTAGAGATCCTTCCTTTTCCTCCAGATGGTGAAAATGAAACATGTAATATAGATGTACATAATAGTAGTAATAATACTAATAGTAGTATAGGAAGTAGTTTAGTAGCTCATGATATTTGGAATTTATATTTTGATGGTTTAAAGATGTTGGAAAATTCAAGTGTTGATTATGTTCTTACAAACCCACGCAAAAAAAAACATATCCTTTCATGTCATCTTACGTTCTAGTGTACCAATAATACCAAAGAATATGAAGTACTCTTACACAGATTAAAGAAATTTGTTGACGTGAAGGTAGAAATCCAGAAGGTAATTAGTGACTAATAGGTGGTCACTCATCAAGTATGAGATACTATACAATGTGTTTCACCGCGTCTTAAAAAATACCAGCATGAGGTGTGGATTTTGATCAATCATTTCAAAGATTTCAATAGTATTTTTTTTCTTAGACTTAGAAATTCCACATCAAATGCATTAGAAAATGAAACTGCTAGGATGTCACCATTGAAAAATGTTTTTTCTATTGAAATTGTATATAACCCATTTGTACTAGAGAATATCATTAACTTGTGTGTTTTCAATCACGACCAACAGATACTGGACTTTATGGATAGTGATAAAGTATTCAGATATGTTTCCATAGAGGAGGATGATCATGATCAGGATCCGTAGGAAGCATCTAATGACATTAAAGTAAAAACTATGCCTAAAGGTGTAGTGTCCCTAGAGAATTTATCAGTGGACGTGTGTATTTGATCATTGTACATGTATTTTTATTTTATATGTTGAGCACGGGTATGCCTCCCTCAGTAGAGATATCATGATGTAATATATTGTAACAAATAATGATCTCACTGATTGTTCTTGATCCCGACTTGTCAGAAGGTAAAGAACTTTAGTCATCATATGCCATTTCAAACTTTGCGATTTAGGGGAAAATCTGTTATAGGCCATTTTGTCACATCTAGTTAATAGGCCTATTAATTGGATCAATCAACATCCTTTTACCCCTTATCATCACATTTTCACAAATCCCTAAGCATGACTCTCCCTAATCCCAATTTTTTTGCCTTTAACTTCTTCATTTCAATAATTTTAAGGTCCAACACACCCTAGCCCTTTAAGAGACTACGTTCACCAGCAGGTTGAACCTCTCTGGACCTGCATTGATCACCACAACGTTGCTCCTTGCTAGGGGTGCACTAATTCAAGAAATTCGGAAAAAATAAAAATAATCCCGAAGATTCCTCTTCTAGAAGCTTCCAAGAGTAATTACAATCATTTACCTTAAATTAAAGTCTTGAATATTATCCTATCCTACCTTGGATATTTCACCCCTTACCCCTTTAGCTCATCCTCCCATCAAGAGTAGGTCTCAATCCTATATTGGTAAATGGATAAGAATTCCTAACCTATCATTCTCTTCTATATATTTAATGTCATCCAGAAGCTAGGGGTTGTATTTTAGAGATAGCTTCTACACTCATGCTCCTATTGTGAGAGTCATTCTTCCATGCATTAGGTTGCCATACAGATACACTTTGTGACAAGGAAGGTCAAGTCAACTTGGAGGAGCTCTTCCACAAGATCAAATTTATATTTGGTTGTAACTCTCTCCATTTCTATTAATAAAAAGAGTTCATTGTTTTCCTATATATGATGTTATTATTTCATGCATTTCAATACCATGTTGATCTATTGAATGAAGTGATTGGATGATGCTACAGAGATGTCGTAGATCTTTGGCTTGTGTTGTCTAATTGTGCAGGTTCTAATTATAACGATTAGAGCTAGGATTAGAGCATACAAGCTAAGAGCGGAATGAATCTTATGATCTATTCCAGGTGGACTTTATCCCATTGTCCATATACTTTAAGCAAAAAATTGGTTTCTTTGCTTTCTATTGTTCTAGACTAGGCCACCCAGTCTAAGGAAGATACGTTTGTCCACAGTCGTAGATTCTATATAAAAAATTATCTCTTATAGGCCATTTTTTCACATCTGGTCAATAGGCCTATTGACTATATCAATCAACATCCTTTCACCCTTTATCATCACCTTTTCACAAATCCCTAAGCATGACTCTCCCTAATCCCAGAGTTTTTATGTTTAACTACTTCACTCAAGTGATTTTAAGGCCCATCACATCCTGTCCCTTTAGGATACTATGCCCATGAGTAGGTTGACCTTCTCTGGACTTGTGTTGACCACCAGTAGGTTGCCCCTTGTTGGGGGTTTGGTGATTCTAGAAATTCAGGAAAAATAAAAAGAATCCTGAAGCTTCCTCTTCCATAAGCTTCCAAAGGTTGTTCTAACCATTTACCTTGGATGAAAGTATTGAATCCTATCTTATCCTACCTTGGAGATCTCATCCCTTATCCCTTGAGCTCATCCTCCCATCACAAGTGGATCTTAATCCTTGATTTATAAATGGATAAAAATTCCTAACCTCAATTGATAAATGGATAAGAATTCCTAACTTATCATCCTTTCCTATATATTTAGTACCATCCACAAGCTAGGGGTTGAATTTTGGAGATAGATTATACCCTCATGTTGTTGTTGTGAGAGTAATTATTCCATGCATTAGGGTGACATAGAGATACATTTTGTGAATAGGAAGGACAAGTCAACTTGGAGGAGCTTTTCTACAAGATCAACTCTATATTTGGTTGTAACTCTCTCTGTTTCTATTAATACAAAGAGTTCGTTGTTTTCTTATATGTGATGTTATTATTTCATGTATTTCAATAACATGTTTATCTATTGAATGAAGTGATTTGATGATGATACATAGATGTAGTAGATCTTTGGCTTGTGTTGTTTGATTGTGCAGGTTCTAATTATAGCAATTGAAACTAGGATTGGAGCATATAATCTAAGAGAGGAATGAGGCATACGACAGATTCTAGGTAGGCTTCATCCCATTATCCATTTATTTTAAAGAAAACATTGGTTTCTTTTCTTTCTGTTGTTCTAGACTAGGTCACCTAGTCAAGGGAAGATACTTTTGTCCGCATTCATAGATTCTATATAAAAAAATATTTTTTATAGGCCATTTTGTCATATCACGTCAATAGGCTTGTTAACTATATCAAAAAAATGCTTTTACCCCTTACCATAGCCTTTTCACAATTCCCTAAGCATGACTCTTCCTAATCCCAGTGTCTCTACCTTTAACTACTTCATTTCAGTGATTTTAAGGCCCAACACACCCTGACCCTTTAGTAGACTTCATTCACCAGTAGGTTGACCTTCTATAGACCTGTGCTGATCACCAGTAGGTTTCCCCTTGTTGGGGCTGAACTAATTCTAGAAATTCAAGAAAAATAAAAATAATCCCAAAGCTTCCTCTTCCAAAATATTCTAGAGGTTGTTATAACCATTTACCTTGGATGAAAGTCTGGAATCCTATCCTATCCTACCTTGGGGATTTCATGCCTTATCCCTTGATCTCATCCGCCTATCAAGAGTGGATCTCAAGCCTAGATTGGTAAATGGATAATAATTCCTAATGTATCATCATTTCCTATATATTTACGTCCACCAACAAGCTAGGGGTTGGCTTTTCGAGAGAGATTCTACCCTCATTCTATTGTTGTGAGAGTCATTATTCCATGCATTAGGTTGACATAGAGATTGATCTAGAACTTGGGGGCAGGCCCCCAAGATCTAAACTATTGAAATGAATCTTGGTGGGGGAGGCCCCCAAGATCTGAAAAATTGAAATGTCGGAAGAAAAGAGGAGAACACACAATAACAAAACCATAAAGAAACTTTTTTTAGTAAAACAGATAATAATTTTAAAGGCTAAATTGTGGTGGACAATTTGTCCTCTTACAAAATGAAACTTGTTACTTATAGCCTTCTTTGGTCACAATGCCACAGGTAAATTCCATGGGTTAATGAATGCCATGGGTGGATGTCACTTAAAATAACATGGATAAATTCCATGAGTGGATAAATACAATGGGAGGATGAATACCAAGGGTTGATTCCACTTACAATACCATGGGAAAATACCATGGGTGAATGAATACCATGGGTGGATGTCACTTACAATATCATGGGTAATTCCATGGATGGATAAATATCATGGGTGAATCAATACCATAGGTGGATGCCACTTACAATACCATGGGTAAATTCCATGGGTGAATGAATACTATGGGTGGATGAATACCATGGGTGGATCAGAGATACACTTTGTGACAAGGAAGGAAAAGTCAACTTGGAGGAGTTCTTCTACAATATCAACTCTATATTTTGTTTTAGCTCTCTCCATTTCTATCAATACAAGGAGTTCATTGTTTTCCTATATGTGATGTTATTATTTCATGTATTTCAATACCATGTTGATTTATTGAATGAATTTATTAGATTATGCTACATAGATGTCATAGATCTTTGGCTTGTGATGTTTAATTATGCAGATTCTAATTATAGCGATCAGAAATGGGATTGGAGCATACAAGATAAGAGAGGAACAAGGCTTATGATGGATTCCATGTAGGCTTCATCACGTTATCCATTTCCTTTAAGGAAAACATTTGTTTATTTTCTTTCTATTGTTCTAGACTATGCCACCCAATCTAGGGAAGATACTTCTGTCTCAAGTTGTAGATTTCGTATATCTAGGAGATATGGCGTTTGATCAATCATTTCAAAGCTTTCAATATTATTTTTGTTCTTAGACTTAGAAATGTCGCAGCAGATGCATTAGCAAATGCAATTGTTAGGATTTCACCATTGAAAAATGTTTTTTCTGTTGAAATTGTATATAAACCATTTTTACCAGAGAATGTCACTAACTTGTGTGTTTTTAATGACAAACAATAGATACTACACTTTATGGCTAATGCTGACGTATTCAAAGATGTTTCCATAGAGGAGGATGAGCGCGATCAGGATATGTATGAGGCATCTAATGCAATGAAAGGAAACACTATGCCTAAGGGTGTGGTGTCCCTAGATAAGTTATATGGCCTATAGAACCGATTTACAGGGCCAAGCAACACAAAGGCTCGGAGTTCAAAGTTAGCATGTGAACAAGTCAATTTGGGAACTCCCAAATATCCAAAGTATGTGAACCTCGGTACTTGATTCTCTCCACACGAATGATAGGAATGTATCCACTTATTTAGATAGTACCTTTATGTGTTCACATGGACATATGATGATTTGAAGACTTATGACACTTATATTGTCAAGCATATCATCCCTATAAAAGAAGGGGCGAAATTGTTCTAGCAGAAACTACAGAAAGTTCATCCAACATTGGAACCCCTTATACATAAGGAATTGAGAAAGTTGTTGAATGATTGGATCATATTTCAAGTCAGAAATTCTATGTGGGTTTCTAATCTAGTCCCGGTCAGAAAGAATTCTAGAGAGATAAGACTATGTGTATATTTCCACAACCTTCATCAAGCTTCTGATAAATATAACTATCAAGTGTCATCCATGGAGTAGATACTCTAGACAATATATGGGTCTAAAATGTTTTTTATACTAAATGGTTTCTCTGGTATTAAGAAAGTGTTAGTATAAGAACCAAACAAATTACAAAATACCTTCCTAACCAAATGTGGAATATTCGCTTTTAAGAGGATGCCATTCAAACTTATAAATGTAGGTGTGACTTTCCAAAGAGAAATGGAAATCACTTTTCGTGGCTTGATAGGTCAGAGAGTTGTTGTTTATTTGGATGATGTTAATGTGTTCTCCAGGAAAATATTAGACCACGTACGTCATATGAAACAAATATTCAAGAAGTGTCAAAAGTACGAGATTTCTCTTAATCCCAAGAAGAGCACCTTTGATGTGTCTAAAGGGATCCTACACGGATAGATCATCACAAAGAGTAGAATTAAGATTGGACCTAAGAGGGACAAAGCCATCACGTAGATATTATTCCCTTTGAATAAGAAATCCATGTTGTCTTTATTAGCAAAAATTAATTTCTTGAGAAAATTCATCTTCGATTATCCATAGATAATCAAGCCTATACAGGTGGTGATCAAGAATAAGTAGTATACAAATGGGATAAATGGGAAAAGGATTCCATTTCTCAGATTAAGTGGGCCATTGTTGATGAACCCATGTTATTTAGTTTGGACTATGGCAAAGATTTCTTGCCCTATATTTTTTCTTCATATTCAACGATTGCAGTTGTGTTGACTGAGAAAGATATTGAAGGAAATGAGCAACCTATCTCATTTATGAGTGCTATTCTACAAGGACCCAAATTAAATTATCCTGCCATTGACAAAAAGACATATGTAGTGTACAAGGTAGTTCAATATTTCAAGCCCTATCTATTAAAATCTCACATAATTATATTTGTACCTCATCCAACAGTAAGAACATTGTTCATGTAACAAGAGTTGGGTGAGAAGAGGGCTAGCTAGATGACCTATCTTCAAGAATATGACTTGGAGTTAAAACCACTTCATACCATAAAATTTCATCACCTATGTAAGCTAGTTGTCAAAGCAAGAGATGCTCTCAAACAAGATCATTCAGGATGGGAGCAGGAGATTGAAATTTATAACATTAAACATGTTCCTCAATCCATGTCTATAGCGCCATGGTATGCAGTTCTACAAAAATTTCTAGAGCATGGAACCTTTCCCTTGTACTTATCGAATAAATAGAAGAGGTTCATTCATTTAAAATCTCTATCTTACCAATAAGTTCATGGGGTGCTCTTTCGGAAGCACCATAATAGTGTCTTGCTAAGGTGCCTTAAGCTGTAGGATATAGAGAAGGTCCTTAAAGATTTACACAATGGATTGGTATGTCACCACTATGCGGATGACACTATATTATGTAAGGTTATGAGGGTTGGATATTATTGGTCCAATTTATTTAAGGATGGTCACGCTTATGTCTGAAAGTTCCAAGCATGTCAGAGATGGAGTCTCAAGGCTCAGTCCTCACCCCTAACCTCCTGAGTTGTGCAACTGCGCAATCCCTAAGTCTGTCTCCCAGCTTGCCACTCGGTTCTAGCTCAACCAATGGTTATCATGAAGCATGTTAGAATAGGGGTTTATCAGAATGATTTTATCTTGTCATGAGTAGATTGCAGTTTTAGGTATTATATCATGTTTCGAAAGGATGATGATGAAGAAGATGGGGAAGATGACCTGGCTAGAAGACACCTTTGTAGTTGTGGAAACAAGTTGATCAATCAAGGGAGACAAAGGAAGAAGAAGAGCATGTTCCATCTCTCAAGAAGACAAAAAGAAAGAAGCAACAAAGAGTTTCTTGACACTTCCATGTCATCATGAAGTCCATGTCATCAGTTTCATGTCATGAGTCATCATGTGCCACATCATATTGCTGATTATGTAAATTCAGTATTAGAGAAATGTAATGTAAAGTGGAAGTCCAAGAATCATCCATGTAATGTGAATATTCACATAAGGAAGTTTAAAGGTCATAGAGAAGTCAAACCATCATGAGGATAGTCCAAGAGTCACACGGGAGGTAAACCATCACCGCATTTTTTATATATACACCCTCATTTCTCATGTAAAGGAGTTTTCACCTTGGCTCCTCCTACCAGGAATTAGAGATGAAGATAGTTCTTTTGGAGGAGAAAGTGGTTGTTGTAACACTCCACTATTGGAGCTAATGGTCTTCATTGTCTTGATGTATCTTGGAACTTTTATGTAATTTCATAAGCTTGTTGAGCTAACACACTTTCATGTGTGTGTCATAAATATTGCAAGGCTATTCTTTGAAATTTTGTGATGTATGTTGTTTTCATCTATACTAAGGAAATTAAACTATTTTGGTGGTTTTGGTACTTATCTTGTTGAGGGTGTGTTGTATGTGTTTTAAAAGTCATTTCTTCTAAGTAAACTATTTCGCTATTTGTTGAATAATTCATTCATACTTATATGCTCGTGTGCCTTTTATATATTTGTACTATTACTTGTATTTAAAAGGCTCACTTGCCTTCCCCCTTTCGGTAGAAGAACCCTAATACATTTTATAGTTGAACATTCCACAAGGCATACTCACTTGCTAATCTAAAATTACATGTGTATTACTCTCTCATGTTGACATTGAAGCCAAGGAATATCTTTAAGAATATATGGCATCCATGCCTTATTTCCATAAGGGCTTCCACACCAAACATTGCGAAGTCCAATTGGGACTTTTCATGAGAAAGACCCCTTTGCATGTTGGTGGTATCCAGCACCATCAACAGGTAGATTAGTGCCTACAAATTAGTAGAGCGGATTGGTGTCTCATGTAGGTTGGTACCTATAAATTTATGTAATAATAGGTTTATGCCTACAAGATCATTCATATAAAGAAGTTTTGTGGTTTTTTCCCTTAAGGGTTTCCCTGTATATCTTGTATTACTTATTTAGTTTATGAGATTGATGTTTTATGATGTTTGAGTAGCTTTAAATGAGTAAAAATTGTTACTATACTGATTCACACCCCCCTCTCAATATAATTGTGAATCCAACACCCTCTGCATATCCAGATTCTTTAGGAAAAATTATTGTGTAAGATTGGATTAAGATTGTTGGAGATGAGATTGGAAATGCTTTTGTAAATAACATTTCAAAACATTATGGGTTAAAATTTATTGTAAAATTGAGGATTATGTTTTTTAGGAACAAAAGTGATGAATGTAGAATTAAAAGCATGTAGTAGGCTACCTAAACTCCTTAATATATTTCCAAACATTGTCTTCAATAATTGATCAATAGATTGAAATAATTCCATAATGAAGCCATCAAGTACTAATTCTTTATTGATTCCCATTGAGTGCACCATAGTTGTTACCTATTATAAATAAATAGGATGGAAGAGACCTTAATTTCTCAAGAGAGATCAAGAGGGAATAAGACCAATATAGGGTCAGTGATTTCACATTCACTCATCTCTAGTTCAATTATGATCTGACTAAAATGTTCCTTTAGTTACTACACTATTTCATCATACTTTTCAAATCCTCTCCTTTTTGAGGATTTCAAACAAGAGATTTGATTCTGGTTTCTTCTGTTGAGGATGGATTTGTGAAAAAAAATTGAGTTCATATCACCATTTTTGAGCCACTAGATCTTATCTTTTTGCTTCCACAATAGTTTTTCCTTGTATTCCTTGTTTGTGATTTCCTATAATTGGTGCATCCTTTCATATTCCTATTCCATTTTTCATCCATTCATAATTATTCTTGCTTGAAGGGCCTTTATATTCTCCTTAAGTGTTTGTTTATCAAATACATTACCAGATACCTCTCTTTTCCATTTTTTATTTTTTGGTTGGATTCTTTTAGCTTCTATTGAATTAAATATATGATGGGGCCTTGGATAGTACCTATATATTTCCAATATATAATCATGTTAAAACATAATTATGTGTGGTCCACCTAAAATATTTCAAATCTAAAGATTATGGCTTTGGTGAAAGATAGAAATTCTAGGAGGGTTTGATGGGAAAATGATCCAAGCCTATATAAGGTAGGATATAATATTCTAATAAAATAATTCCTTAAAATAATTTTTCAAATAATAGGATTTGATTAAGTCTTATAGCTATTTTGTTAGATCATCCTCGCTTCTTATTCTAGGTGTACCATACATTGCCACTTTGAATATGCAATAGTTGAAGCTCTGTTATGAAGTTTTTAAAGGATAGATTGCCAAATTTTAGTCTTCTTAACCATTTTTTATTTAATTTAATGGAATTTAACATATTAAGGACACCTTCAATTAAGTAATGTGATATAAGTGAAGTTCACCAACTTCCCTAAGGGGTTCTAGAAAGGGTACCTTGATAGTCGGGTTGACGGGTACATAAACATTAGTGGTAGATCCTTATATTAGATATTTCTTTATCCTAAAATTAGCCAAGAGGTTATTAAACCATTGAGTAATATATGGATGGTATTACTATTATTTGACATGAATTCCAACATATCTTCACAAGTGGCAAGATTCTTTACTTGTCACACTTTGTTTCTTGTAGAAATACCATAGTGGGTTTTTCTTGATTGATTTTTTTATTTAACATGTGATGTTTTCTATGTGCATTTAAACCCCTTATATTCAATGTGAGAACAATCACTTGTAAGTTAGGATTGGAAGGAAGGTACTTATCTTTCAAGTTGATGGCATGTCCTAAGTCTACTAAGAGTAATCTAACTTTATTTACTTTCTACTTTGTAGATTTTCATATTCCTTTTTTCTCCTTTGAATTTAGCATACATTCATATTTGATAGAGGTTCTAATACCCATTCCTTCAATTTGGCTAGGGTTTTAGGTTGCCTTACTACTTTTATATTTCTTCCTATCTAGTTCCATTTTTGGCTACTATAATTGTGGAAATTATAGATATTCCAAGTGAGGTTATCCATGACCGCTTAATAGGGTTGGGATGTTTATATCCATCATTTAAGTATCCATTTCTAATATATTTTATTCTTCCTCAAACTCTTGAAGTTCCTCTTCCTTCATATCTAGTTTTTCTCTAAGATATTTGATTAGTAGTTGACATCATTAGGTTAGTTGTTTTCCTTTTGGAGTTCTCTTCAAATGTGGATTCTAATGTGGGATATAGTTTGGTGCCAACTAATGGATTAGCTATTTTGTAGGGTCTGTCTTCTTCAATGGAAAATATTACAAATCTAATATTTCCATTAAACGCCTAATTTCGTGGTCCTAGGAGAAAGGTTTTTCTAGTGAATTTCCTTTGATTTGGAACCTTGATGAAGCCTTTTTGATTTGCACCTTCCTTCCCCACCTCAGTGTTCTCATGTATATTAAGTGGGGTATATTATAACAGATGTTTATGTTCATGGAATTTTTTGCAGTAAAATGGAATTTGCACATATTCCATGTGGATCTCCTGTCACATTCATATACACAAAAATTTGAGCATATGGAGTGTAACCAAGCATTCTAGTGAGTTATGAAATTTTGAAAAGGAACTTAAGAAGTTGTCAATGCCTTCAAGATTTTCTCATTCCCAAAGTTCCTAAGAAAATACAATTTGGTCTAAACAAGGGCTTCAAAGGATGTTTCCTTGCTAGGACTAAATCATTTTATCCAATATTTTAGATGTAGACTAGTCGAATTGAAGAAATAAGGCCGTTCTTCAAATATATTCTCTTTATCTTCCACATAACAGAAGATTGAGGTGAAGAAACACTTGGATCCTAGTTTCAGATAATTCTATCCTTTTATTTTTTTCATATAGTATTTATTCATAATATGAGGGACTTAAAGGGCCAAATCCCCATGAATTTTCCAACAACTCCATGATCCTTCATTTTTTGGATGTAGTTACCTACATTCTAAGATGTTCCCTTATACTTCAGGTTCTCCTTCACTTTGGCCAAGAATATAATGGGTACTTTTTTGGTTGTATTCCTCTCACCAGATGCATCTATAGTGGTATTCAATCCATGGATTGGCTCCTTCTGTACAACACCTTTTCCATTCAAAGGTTTCTTCAACAAATTGCCGCATCATGCCACATCCTTGACACATAATGTGTCCTTGACAAGTAGGGAATTGAGATGCTTCAGAGAATATGTATTGATGTAAAGAAACACAAAACCTCCGAGCAATAAGAACTGGTCAAGGAGTAGAATAGTACCTAAACGTAAAATAGTTGTAAGGCACCATCATCTTTTTGCTTTCAAAATTAAATATCTATATTTACATTTTGTTAGTTATAAATTAATATAAAAAAACTATGTAACATTTAAATTATAAATCTATAGTGTTTATTTTTTTGAATTAAAAATAATTCATTAAATTTGATAAGTTACATATTTATATAAAAATATAAAATAATAAATATTTAAAAAATGATCACATTTTTTCTTCTAATTTTCATATAAAAATTAATTTATAATTACCAATAAATTAACGCATAAATATTACATTTTATAATAGTGATTATAATTAATTTTAAAAATAATAATAAATAATCAATTTATTTTGCTACTTAATTTTTATAAACAAATATAAATCTTCATAAATGTCTTTCTTTTAAATTAAGACCAACCTAGATCCATCTTAACCTGGATCTATCAAGCACTGAGAGGGATCAAAACTCTCAAGGTGAAAACCTTTTCTTTTAGTGCAAAACTTGAGGAAAGGTTTGCACCTCGAGAGATTTGATTATTCTCGGTGCTTAATAGATCCGCAGTTAAGATAGATCCATGTTGGTTTAAATAGTGTGCGAGCAATGAAAATCTATGGAAGATATGATTAATTTTATCAATAATATGTAAATACATCTAATATTAATATAATCATTTTAAATATGCTAAATATATATGAGATTATGGCCATTTTAATTTTAAATTTTCTTAGTTACCTCAATTTGTTGAGATGATAAATATTGTTAATAAATTTAATGATGAAAAATGATGAAATAATTTTTTAACGCAAAGCAATAATGTAATAATGTTGAATGATAGAAAATGTGAATAATAAGAATGCAGTAAATTACAAATAGTCTTCATTGTGATTAATCTCAAACTATTTTCTTCTATTGTTCTTATTGTCACCCTTGTTACTTTTGTCATATTTTCATATCAATTATATGAAAAGGACAGTTGAAATCGTAAACCATTTAAATATTTAGCTCGAGTTGTTGTAGTAAACATCATACCTTGTCTCTCATGCTTTCCAATATTAATAGGTTGAATTACTATAACACAAAAATCAATTTACATTGTCAATAATATTTTGTTCTTACACTAAAATCAATGCACAATGTTAATCCAATCACTTTAAAATTAATGTACCATCATACATCCAATTATATAAATCAAAAATCAACATTTACACTGAAATGAATGCATATAATGCAAGAAAACAAAGAAGATTAGAAAATGACATTTACACTGAAATGAATGCATCTAATGCAAGAAATCAAATAGGATTATAAATTAACATCTACACTCAAATCAATGTATCTAGTGCAAGTAATAAAATAGGATTAGAGAACATGGGGAGAGCGGGGTGAGAGGACGTGAGGATTTGAGACTGCTCTGCAACTTGCAGACCTTTACAAACTGCGCCGCTCTACCAAAAACCTTTATCCATAAGGTGTCTTCAGCACAACAAGGCACAACTACCGCACAATGGAACCCCCTTAGGGGGAGGAAATGGTGCCTCCCCCCACTGATACGGAAAACGCCCTGCACCAAACTTAAAATGTTAGGAAGGACCATCCAGAAGATACAACAACAAAGAATGAAAATGCACCAACAAATAACAACACAAATGAATAACCAAGAGTAAATTCAACCACCTACAAGCCTGTAGTAGTTGACAGACCCAAAATCAAGCTCCCAAGTCAGCGAATCAACTCTCAGATCCAATTTATGAGGGATCATTCTCTGATAGGAAAGTTCATAGGCCTTTGGCCAATGGAGAAAGCTCTGCATGGCTGGATCATAGCCAAATGGAAACCAAAAGGGCACATAACCCTGCAGTTAGGGCCTAAGGGCTCCTTTACTGCCATTTTCAGTTGTCTGGAGGACCAAAATAGGGTACTGGATGGAGGACCATATTTCTTCAACACAGCAGGCCTATACCTAAGAGTATGGATCGAGCACTTTAACTCGGACAAAGAAGATCTGAGCTGGGCCCCAGTGTGGTTGTGCCTTTATTCTCTCCCTCTAGAATACTGGGATGAAGACTCTTTGCGAGACATTGGGAATGGTTTAGGCGAATTCATCAAAGTGGCAGACGAGATAAAGCTGAAGCACTACACCTCCTATGCGCGGATCTGTGTATACATGCACCTCAGAAAAGCTCTTCCGGATGTGGTAAGACTCTACCATGATGATTATGAATGGTTACAAATAATAGATTATGAGCATGTACCATTCCGCTGTCGAAAATGCCACGCCCTGGGCCATTTATTCCGAGACTGTTCCTCCAATATGAAATCCATGACCACCCCTTCAATGGACAAATCCAACTCATATGGGTTCACAAAAGTTCCAAATTGCAAAAAGACCCATAAAAAGCCCTCTACCTCAGTCAAAAAACCTGTCACCAACACCTCCTTGCCATCAACAAGCAACAGCTTTGAAACCTTGCTCTAGCCGGAGGTTCATATTTTAGATAACCAGGAACAACCTGAAGCTACCCCTAAGACTATCGCCCAGTTTTCTCCCTCAAGCTCAAAGAAATCCCTCACTTCTAAGCAACCTACAGACACCAAATCGCCCTCTCCCAGTAACCCGCAGAAAAGGATTGCTCAAGAAATGGAGGTAGATAGCACTTAGATGCAGTTCATGATTGTAGATGATACAGAGGCAGAGCGGGAAGCAGTACAACACATGGAAGAGGAACTGAAGAGCTTTGACATCAGAGATCTAGATATATTGGGACTTGAACAAGCATGTAAGAAAAAGGAATATGACAAAATTCCTGAGCGACAGCTAGAGAACCTAGAAGTAACTCTCTCAAGAGCACAGAAGCAAAGATCATTAGGCGTCCAAACTGGTATTCAGTGGGATGGAAGAAATATCTTCAAAGAAAACAAGAAACGAGGAAGGAAAGCAAATCTACATAGAACCATCTGCATAGGGGAGATGCTGGTGGAATCTGGAAGATACTCCAAGCTTACGAAACCTTCCTAATTGTGAATCATGAAGCTCATCTCATGGAACATTAGAGGGCTCAATAGCCCAGGAAAAGGTCGACTAATAAGGAACATGATACAACAGGAAAAGCCTCAAATTCTCTTCTTACAGGAGACTAAGTGTAATTCCACAACATTGGATCGGATCCTCACCAAAGCATAGCCAGGAAGCAAATAAATGGCTATGGAAGCCATAGGAACCTCAGGAGGGCTAGCCATCATTTGGGATGATAGAGCTATAACACTTACTAACATGCATGTTATTAGGCACTTTATCCAAGCCATGTTTCATTTAACAGGGACAAATTTCCATGGAAACTTAACCAATGTCTACTTTCCCCAAGAGGCAACAAACAAAGTAGACACCCTGAATACCTTAACTCAGATCAACTCAAAAAGATCCCACCCACTTTAGATCACAGGAGGGGACTTCAACATGATTACAAGATTGGAGGAAAAAAAAGGAGGAAGGATCAAGCTAGACTGTGAAAGCACCCACTTCAAAAATTACATTCATAACAACAGGCTCATAGATATGGAATTCAACAATGGAGTATATACATGGAACAACAAGCGTGCATATGCCCATCAAATTGCATCTCGATTAGATAGATTCCTGCTTTCTGATAACGCAATATATCTAGGCGGGGACCTCATGGCCTCCATATTGCCACTCTTTGGCTCGGACCATTGGCCTATTAAGCTTCACTGGCAAAGACCAGGAGACAATGTTCACAGGCCCTTTCGCTTTGAAGCCTTTTGGATGAATCACCCAGATTTTCACAACCTGATAACAAAGACATGGAAGAATTTCACACCACCAGCAAGCACAAAAATGTACAAGCTCCAACAAAAGTTAAAAAATCTTAAGGAAAACATAAAATAGTGGAATTGCTTTACCTTTGGCAATATCTTTCAAGTGCAAGACGCCCTTGAACAAGAAATGCAAAAATCACAGCAGAGAATCATAGATGAAGGCAGATCCGAAACCATAGCAGAATAGGAACGTCAATTACAAACGCAAATCTCAGAAAGAGCAAAACAAGTAGAGACTCTCTGGAGGCAAAAGTCGAGGATCAGATGGCTTAAAGAGGGTGAACACAACACAAAGTTCTTCCACCATACCACTATCCAATGAAGAATGCACAATAGCATTGGTGTCCTACAAAATCGACAAGGGGAACACCTAGAAAAGCATGAAGATATAGAACAGGAACTCCTCACCCACTTTCGGAAGGTGCATCAGGAAACGGAGACGAATCGGCTACCAACTATAGAGAAAATCATTAAAAATATTCCTAATATCGTAACTGAGGAACACAATCAAATCCTCCCTAGGTACAGGAAGTGGAGATAGCTATGCGACAACTCAAAATTGGGAAAGCGCCTCGACCAAACGGCTTCACTTCGGACTTCTTTCACAACTTCTGGGATCTAATCAAGGAGGAAGTCTGGCAAGTAGTTGAGGAGTCCAGAGTTACTAGATGGATGCTTCCATCCTTGAACACCACCTTCATCGCCCTCATCCCTAAGGAGGAGAACAACCAAACTCCAGATAAATTCCGACCTATTGCACTATGCAATGTAATGTATAAAATTGTCTCCAAAGTGATCGCCACACACCTCAAACCCTTGCTTCCCTTACTTATATCACCGAAGCAATCAGGATACGTGGAAGGAAGGCAGATCACCGATGGCATAATTCTCACTCATGAAATCATTCACTCCCTAAAGCAATCTAAAAAGGCGGATATGCTCCTAAAAATCGACCTCTCAACAACTTTTGATACTTTAAGCTAGAAATATATTCAAAAAATGTTGCTAGCCTTTGGCTTTACCCCCCCGGGTTAGATGGATTATAAGTCTCATCACATCTACCTTTTTCTCAATTCTAGTCAATGGGATCCCTTCCACCCCCTTCCACCCATCAAGAGGCATCCGGCAAGGGGACCCTCTCTCACCCTTTCTTTCTGTTATTATGGAAGAAGGTCTTGGACATTACATCAAAGCTGCCCTTTATAACCAGTAATTACATGGCCTTTATTTCCCGAATACCCCTGCTTTCACCCACCAACAGTTCATGGATGACAATATGTTATTTAGTCATCCTTCAGTCCAGGAAGCCCATAAACTGAAATCCATTTTATTTGACTTTTCGGATGCCTCTGGCACCTACATTAACAAAGCAAAATCCCAATTTTTCTTCTTTCACACACCCCCCATGACTCAATCCTCCATAGCTAGAATTCTGGGCTTCTCGATTGCAACTCTACCCTCCGAATACCTAGGAGCTCCAATGATAGCCTCTACCTTAAAGCACTCATCCTGGAAAATACTCTTAGAAAAACTGGAAGCCCGTATCCCTTCATGGACCTTCAGAGCTTTCAATATGGCGAGTCACCTAGTTTTAATCAAAGCAGTGCTCCAATCTATGCCGCTCTACCTATTCTAAGTCCTGGCAGCACCCAAATGGGTTCTAAAAGCAAGCAGAACTCTTCAACGGGATTTTTTATGGGGGAATACAAAGCAAAAAAATAAAATGGGCTCTGGTCAAGTGGGAAACAGTTTGTCACCCAAAATCCTCTAGAGGCACTGGATTACGGGATCCTCAACATAGCAACGAGGTCATGGGAGCGCGCATCTGGTGGAAATGGTTCAAAACCCACATACTCCTTGGGCAATCCTATGGATAGCTAAGTATGCTAATAATAGGCCAATTGATGATTTAATTCGGCTCAAAGAAGTTGGCACAGGCTCTTTAATTTGGAATGCTACCAAACAACATAGAGATATAATCCAACAACACAATTTTTGGGAAATCGGGAATGGAGATAATGCAAAGTTTTGGGAGGACTCCTGGCAGCAAAGACCAAAATTGAAGGACCTTCTCACACCCCACCAGCTTCACGATTGGGTAGAGCAATCGATGATCAAAGTAAATCAACTTTGGGAGGAAGTTCACAACCAAGGTTATAGACAATGGTTATGCTCGAACCTCATTCTTGGGCAAGACACGCAATACATCAAAGATAGCTTGGATACAGAACTCTCAAACAAGAAAATTTGCCAATCAGATAAGAAAGACATCATCAGATGGGGTTATGAAAGAAGAGGTACCTTCACATCCCAAGAAGCATATCATATAATACTAAGGGACCATACTGTCAAGGATAGCCTCTGGCACAAAGTCTGGGAACCATCAATTTGGCCAAAATTCTCCACCTTTCTCTAGTTGTTGTGCCAAAATAGAATCCTTACTTGGGATAATCTAAAGAAACAAAGTTTTCACGAACCTTCCATCTACCCAAATTCTAAACAGGAAAAAGAAACTAAGGAGCATCTCCTAAACTCATGTCTGTTAGCAACCCGACTTTGAGAGAAAGTTAGCTTCAGATGTTAAAGAGATGGACAAAATAAGGAGAATTCAACCAGCACTATTCGTTCTTGGATACCTCACCCTTATAAAAGCAAAATTTTAAACACCTTATGGAAGCTAATACCAGGTTTCCTCATGTGGACAATCTGGAAAGAGAGAAATAGCCGCATCTTCAAAGACCACTCCTCTCCCACACAAGTTCTATGGAACAACATATGTCAAAACATACAAGAAACCATGATGCTCCAAACTTGGTTTGATGATGACTTCCCCTCCACTCCACAAGAACAAAATATATGGATGAACTCGAACCTTTAGTGGAAACATGAGCAGGTACACCAAAGGAAAATCCCACCATCTAGAGATACACCTGACAAATGGACTCCACCCCCACCACCCATGGTACTGCTCAACTTTGATGGAGCATCAAAAGGAAATCTAGGTGAAGCAGGATTTGGAGGAATATTCAAAAATCACAAAGGAACTGTTCTTCAAACATTCATGGGGTCAGTCGGTTGGGATACAAACAACTCAGCTGAATTAGAAGGAATTTGGCAAGGACTTCTCCTGGCTCAGAACAATAGATTATTCCCACTCACAATTGAAGGGGACTCTCAGATCTTAATCAACATGATCAACCAGATCTTGCAGGGAACTCTAGCACATAAGGTGGGTAGCAGTTGGAGATTGGTGGAAAGGTTGGAACATATTGAGTAGTGGATACTCACATATCGCTCAGCTACCATCACGAACACTCGCCAGAATGGTAACAAAGCAACAAACCTCCTAGCAAACATTGGCGTTGAAAGTGGCAAGACTCTCCATGTGGGAACTCTTAGCACTATAGCCAACATTCATCAATTGCAAGAGTTTAATGACCTAGTGCAAAAGGAAAGTGCAAATGCAGAGGAAACACACCCGTATACGGGTGTCAACAATGACATTTAAATGATTAGACGGACCACTGGTAGGTTGAGCAGCCATCTAGCTCACTTCTTTGTCCTGCGAGCCCATCGCAGATGGATTAAAAACACCTTGCAGGTGACATTTATTAACTCCGAAAGCCATGACGAGCTCACCCGCTTCAATACCATGGCTCCTGCAAATCGTTCTATTACTCCTTCCCTTCTCCATGGCGTCTGTTCTCCTCACGCGGCTGAACCGTGTATCAGAACTGCTACAGGCAGTGGCTGCCTGATTCTCCCTTGCCAGGATTTTGGTAATGGTTTCCATTTTATGCACTCCTGTCATTGTTTCCTTGATTGTGGTTCACCCACCCCTACTCACGCCCATCGTCGCCTTTCTTCCAGCTCTACCACTGTCAATTTAGCTCACACCTATGCCATGGCTCGCCTCAGGCACCGCATGCACAGTAGGCGTGGAGGTTCACGTGGAAGTTTTCACCGCTTACAAGTTTCTACCAGTTCCACCTCTGATTCCTCAGACTCTACTACTAAATTGCCCAACTTGCTCATTAACCCCTCTCACAGATACCCAAATACTAGAAGCGGTAGAGGTTGGAGGGACAATGCTGTCCACACTGAGGATATCCCACTACCTCCTCCTTCTGCCCCTCACAACACTCAATTTCGCTTTTGTAGTTCCCTAAACAGGCCTACAATTATAGCCACCATCACAATTTCCTTCAAGGAAGAGTCTGCGATGCAATATCCTCTGTCCAGGAGTGGGAACAAGCAGAACAGGGCAGAGCCTAGTTGTCATGGGCTTAGCAGCAGGCAACAAGGTGAAAGCAGCAAGGCTCTGCATGGCAAAGCCAAAGCTGAGGACACTGGTAAGCGACAGATGGATGCAGAAGGCAATGTGGATGCTACACCTGCTCATGGTCGAGGCGCGTCTGAAGAGGAAGACGATTGGTATCAGTTTGCCTGCCGGATTGAGGAAGAGCCAGCTCTGGAGGAACCACCAGCCTAACACGTGGCCTCAGGCAAAGTTCTCCGGCTCCCAGGTGGATTCGTCTCACTGTTTTGTGGTTTTTTGGTTTCGTGCAAAGGTGTCCGGCTTCCAGGTGGATATGTTTCTCTATGTCGTGGTTTTGTGGTCTGGTTGTGCTCTATTTCTACGACAAGTGTCTTGTATTCTCTGGTTAACTCTCCACCAGGTGGAATGTCACTCTGTTTCTTGGATATGTCCCTGTCTTTCTCGTTCAAGATTTGCATTCCTCTTTGTTCATTTTTGAAAACCAAGGTCTACTTTGAAACAACTGTTTTGGTTCAATGGCTGGTTTCCCCCTCTGTTGGGGCAGTCTTTAAAAGCTTCTTGGACTGATTTCCCCTCTGTTAGGGTAGTCCATTATAAACAGCTTCATTTTGTGATGATAACTGATGCTTAACATCTCTGAAATCAGGTCTCTCTGTAACTTTTTTGTATAATATTAATAGATCAATATTAAAATAAAATAGGATTAGAAACCATCATTTACACTAAAAACAATGCAAGTGCAAACAATCAAATAGGATTAGAAATCATCATCTACATTGAAATCAATGAATTTAGTGCAAGCAATCAAATAGATTTAGAAATCATATACATTGAAATCAACACATGTAGTGCAAGCGATCAAATATTATTAGAAATCAACATCTACATTGAAATCAATGCATCTAGTGAAAGTAATCAATTAGGATAGAAATCACGATCTACACTGAATTCAATTCATTTAGTGCAAGTAATCAAATAGGAATAAAAATAATCTACATTGGAATCAATGCATCTAGTCCAAGCAATCAAATATCATTAGAAATCAACACCTACACTAAAATCAATGCATCTAGTGCAAGAAATCAAATAGGATTAGAAATAACCATCTACACTGAATTCAATGCATCTAGTGCAATAAATATTCTTCCCCTCCCTCTCCCTCCATCTATATCGGTATCTCCCTCCATCTCTCCTCGTTTCTCTCTCTATCTCACCCTCCCAAACACACGCTCTTTCTCACTCCATATCTATCAATCTCTTTGTGCCTCCATCTCTCTCTTCTTCCTTCTATTCACCTTCCATCTATATCTCTATCTCTCTTTGTCCCTCTATATCACCCCCAAAACATACACTCTCTTTCTCCAATATCTCTCTCTCTCTTTCTCTCTCTCTCCTGCTTCTATCTCTCTTCCATCTTCATGTCCTTTCTCCATCTCTCCACTCTCCCATAACCTCTCTCTTCGTTCCCCTCTCCCACTTATGTCTCTCTCTCTCTCTCCCTCTCTCTTCACCCTCCAATTATGTTACTATATCCCTCCTTCTCTCCTTCTCTCTCTCTCCCCCCCATTCTCTCCGTCTCTCTTTCTTTGTCTCTTTATCTCACCCCCAAACATACACTCTCTCTCGCCATCGCTCCCTTGTCACTCCCTCTCTCTCCACTTCTCACTCTATGTATTTCTACTTCCCTCCCTCTCCCCCCTCCCACTCCATCTCTCCATACCTCCCTCTCTCCTCCTCTCTCTCAAGTCCTCTCTCTTTTCCTTCCTCTCTCTCCCTTTCTCTTCTAACTCCCTCTCTCTTCCCCATCTCTCTCCCTCTCTCTCTTCCCCTATAACACACACACACTCTCTCTCTCTTTTCCCTCCAATCCTCTCTCTCTCTCTCTATATATATATATGTGTGTGTGTGTGTGTGTGTGTGTGTGTGTGTGTGTATCCCTCCCTTTCCTTCTCTCCCTCTCCAATTCCATCTCTCTATCCCTCCTTCTCTCCTCCTCTCTCCCCCTTTCTCTCCTACCTCCCTCTCCCTCTCCCTCTCTCTATGTGAATATATCCCTCCCTATCTCCTTCTCTCGCCCTTCTCTCCATCTCTCCTTTCTCTCTTTATCTCACCCCTAAACATCCACTCTCTGTCTTTCTTCTTCCTTCCCTCTCTCCCCCTCCAACTCCATCTCTCTAGTCCTCCCTTTCTCAAGTCTTGTCTCTCGTCCTTCCTCTCTCTCTCTCTCTCTGCCCTCCAATCCTCTCACTATCTACCTCTCTCTCTCCTCTCTCTCCTCCCTCCATCTTTATGTGCCCCTATCCCTCTCCCTCTCCCTCTCTTACCCTTCTCTACCTCTCTCACTTCTCTCCCTCTATCTCTCTTCATTCCTCCTCTCCCCTCTCCTTCAATTTATCTCCATCTCTCCCTTGTCACTCCCCTTATCTCTCCATCACTATCACTCTATGTCTTTGTTCTCCCCCCACATATATATCTAGAGTTAACATATATCATGATATATTAATATATATTATAATATAACAAATTTAATATTGTATTAATCCAAAGTTATTAAGTTAATAATATTAATATTATAACATATTAATATGAATATTAGATTTCATAATAATAATAATATTAATATTAAGATCAATAATATTTTTTTGCATGGTATTAATAATAATTTGGCCCGTGGTATTTGGCCCATAGGCTTCACCTAAACAAAACCTATTTTTTGAGTGTTCATAAGTATAAAAAGGTTTATGGAGTAAATATGTTTTATTTATTTACCATACCTCTGGTTTATTTATATTTTTATTTATTTATCATAGCTCTTTTATTTACCATGATATTGGGCCCATAGGCTTGGTATATAATTAGATCTTGATTTCTAATCCTATTTGATATATTTTTATTTATTTACCATACCCCTTTATACCTCATTTTATTTACCATGCCTCTTTTATAAATATGGTATTTGGCCCATGGTATTAATAATAATTTGTCTCATGGTATTTGGTCCATAGGATTCACCTAAATAAAACCTTTTTTTTTGAGTTTTCGAAAATATAGAGAGATTTATGGAATAAATATGAAAAGAGTTTTTATTTATTTACCATAGCTCTAGTTTATTTATATTTGTATTTATTTACCATACCTCTTGAGTAAGCATAAAAAGAGGTTTTATTTATTCACATTACCTCTGGTTTATTTATATTTTTTATTTATTTATCATAACCTTTTTAGTGTTTGCAAACTTTTTTATATTTTAAATTTATATGTGTTTATACATAATAATAATTATATTGATTTTTAAATAAAACCAAGATTAAATTAAAAATGTTAAATACTAAACATTGCAGATTAAGTATTTACCCTTCAGATTTAAGCCTGCTATAGAGTGCCTCTTAGCCCAAAAACATCAATAATTTTCAAAAATTATTCTCAAATAATTATAAAATACACCATCCCAACTATTTACTCATACATTGACTCATATAAATTTTACATTCCAAGACATATTGACATTCATGCGTAGCTTTGTTACATCTCAGGTGTAATCATCGAAACTTGAGTAGATTAATGTGAAAAAAACCATGCTATAGAGTAAAAGTTATAGAAGATTTTGAAGACTTTGAATTGGATTTCAGATCTAATTCTATGGTTCGTGTTCGCCTCTTTTTCTATGAAAAAGCCGATGATCGATGCTATGCTGCGAAAGCCTCTTCACTTTGATCATATACCTTACCTTTTTCTGCCAAGTTGCAATGGGCTTTTCTGAGATTGATCTGTTAAATTGTCCATTCTCATTACTCTTCTCATAAACCTGATCAAAACGACACCGGGCCGTGTTAAAATGTTAATTTGAACAGCGCGGTGGAGGTTTTCGAAAACCAGCCCGGTCTCCCCGCACCACCATTCGCAGAAGGCGGTATCCGAAGGGGAGGCTCCGAACACCTTCACACTCCGCCACGCGTCCCATGTACGAACGCCCCAAAACCACTTTCCCCGGACGGTAAAAGTCGTTTGGTTTGCCGGAGGAGGGTGTGCGAACCACGTTGGATCGGCTCAGCGATTTGATCGCTCAATCACAGCCGTTGACTTCCCGAAGGTGCCTGCTCGCGTCAAATCAATTTTTACGTGGAGTGAAGTTTTGTTTCGTTGACCACCGTGAAGGAAACATTGTAGTTTTAATGCATTTACGTAGAATTTGGTGGCAGCTTTTATTATGGTAATGGGCATACGTCCCATGCCTTTAATACGATATGGGCATATAGTTAATTTTTGGTTATGGGCATTGTCCCATATGCCATACGATATATTTTTTTTATATTTTTTTTGGTGAGTGGTGCATGCGCACGGTGTTATGTAAGTTTTTTTTTGTTCTTCTTGTTGTAAGCACAAAACGCACAGCAGTGCGATAAAGAAAGGGCAATGTAATGTTTTGATTTAGTTTTTGAAGAACAGAGAGCTGTGTATGTAATTTCCACAGCAGTGGAAAATCTGTGAGAGCAACAGAGTTTATTTTGTTAATCCCTCTTTGCACAGAGGATGGAATTTGTATCAGTCTTTCAGTTTTTAAATTAATAGAAATGTTTTGTGACTGTGTAATGTTGTGTTCTGAGTCATTTTGGTTTTAAGAGATTTTCTGCAAAGATCCTGGACAAAAGAAACAGAGCACTGTCTCTGTGGTGAATATTTTTATTTGGTTTTGGTATTTCTCCATTGAAAAATACCCAACAGTGGTATCAGAGCAGGACCAGGCTCTTTAAAAAGGTTAAAGAAGCTGAAGGGAGAAGGTTGTTGCTGCAGCAAAACCTCTCAGGCAGTTAGAAGACTCAGACAGCGAAGGATTCAGGTATTCCCCAAAAGCATTTCTCTTGTTATTGCTGAAGACAGTCAGTTGTTTTTTTTTTAAAAAAACACAGTCAAGGATTTAAAACCATAGTTCAAGATGCAAGGAATGGCAAGCACAAGCATGGGTATGTTCAACACCCAGCTCCCACACTTTAATGGGAAGAACTATGACTACTGGTCTATAACCATGAGAGCTTTGTTCATCTCTCAAGATATATGGGAACTAGTAGAATATGGGTTTGAGGAACCAGCAGATGAAACTGAGTTCAATGCATTAACTCAGGGAGAGAAGGATCAGCTGAAGCTCAATAGGAAGAAGGATGCAAAGGCCATTGTCTTGTTGTATCAAGCCGTGGACCAGAGTATATTCCCAAGGATAGCAGCAGCTACAACATCACACAATGCATGGCAAACCCTCAAGACAGCCTATCAAGGCATGGAGAGAGTGAAGACAGCAAAATTGCAAATGCTGAGAAAGGATTTTGAAAACTTGAACATGAAGGAGTCAGACAACATTGAATCATTCTTCACTCATGTGATTGGTGTAATCACACAAATGAGAACTCATGGAGAAACAATTGAAGATAGAAAAATAGTGGAGAAAATATTGAGGGTCTTACCCTCAAGGTTTGATGCCATAGTCACCACCATTGAAGAGACAAAGGATCTCTCAAAATATTCAGTTGATGAGCTACATGCATCACTGATAACTCATGAGTAGAGGTTGAGTAGGAATGAAAACTCATCCCTTGAGCAAGCCTTCAAGACCCAGATGTCCTTTGGAAGAGGAAGAGGTCAAGGAAGAGGAAACCGAAGAGGAAGAGGCAGAAGCCAGAACAGAGGTGGAAGGAACAGCCCAGCAAATGCACAAGGAAGAGGCAGCAATACAAATCAGAACCAAGGCCAAGGCAACAGCCAACAAAGAGATCAGTATCATGCTCAAGGACAAAGGTATGATAAATCTAATGTTCAATGCTATTATTGCAAAAAGTATGGACATTATGCTAGTGATTGTAGAAAGAAACAACATGATATGAACAGCAGACAAAATGCAAATGTTACAAGAGAAAACAACAATCAAGAAAATGTCATGTTAGCTTGTAACATGGCTGAAACACATAGTGAGGATATATGGTTTTTAGACTCAGGTTGCAGCAACCATATGACAGGGAATATAACCCTCTTTTCAGCCTTAAATCAGAATTTGAAATCAGAGGTCACACTAGGAACTGATAGTAAAGTGTCTGTTATGGGAAAAGGGGAGGTAAAAATATTTACAAAGCAAGGAGAAAGGAAAACCATAACAGATGTCTACTATGTCCCCGGAATGAGATGTAACCTATTGAGTGTTGGACAGCTTATCCAAAAGGGTTACAATGTTTATTTTGTAAATGATATGTGCACCATCATGGACATACCACCCAGCAAAAGATGCATTGCTGAAGTAAAGATGACAAGGAACAGGATGTTCCCTCTCCGGATCCGGGCAGACTTGAAGAACAAGAAGGAAATTGCAGCAGTCACCCAAGAGGCCTTCCAAAGCGTGCCAAAGGATGAGAACTGGTTATGGCACTTGAGATTCGGGCATCTAAATTTTGGAGGTCTAAACTTATTGAGCAGAAAAGGAATGGTAAGAGGATTACCATTGATAGAGAAGCCGGACAGCCTTTGTGAAGGTTGTATATTGGGCAAACAACATAGAGAGAGTTTCCCATCAGGGAAAAGCATAAGGGCAAAGGCACCCTTAGAGATTATCCACTCAGATTTGTGTGGACCAATGCAAGCTCCATCATTAGCAGGCAGCCTATATTTCTTGACATTCATTGATGATTTTACAAGAAAGACTTGGATATATTTCCTTAAGAACAAAAGTGAAGTCTTTGAGAAATTCCAAAACTTTAAAGCACTTGTGGAGAACCAAAGCGGGCTGCACATAAAAGTATTGAGAACTGATAGAGGAGGTGAGTATATCTCCAATGAATTCCTAAAGTTTTGTAGAGAAAATGGGATTCATAAACAGTTTACAACTCGGTACACCCCACAGCAAAATGGAGTTGCTGAAAGGAAGAACAGAACCATCATGGAGATGGCAAGGAGCATGTTGAAGGCAAAGCATTTGCCAAATGAGTATTGGGCTGAAGCTGTACATTGTGCAGTGTATATTTTGAACAGGTGTCCTACAAAGGCAGTCATGAACAAAGTGCCAGAAGAGGCATGGAGTGGGAGAAAGCAAGGAGTCACCCACATGAGAGTTTTTGGGTGTGTGGCCTATGCACACATTCCAGATCAGCTAAGGAGGAAGTTGGACAGCAAAGGGGAGAAGTGTATCCTTGTTGGATATAGTGATGAATCCAAAGCCTACAGGCTGTACATCCCATCTACCAAGAAGTTCTTTGTCAGCAGGGATGTTCAATTCATTGAAGAGGAAGCTTGGGATGGAAGCATAGAGAAAACAGTGAACATTAAAAGCTGTTTGCCTCATGATGAAGATGAAGAGGAGGTGGCTGAAATGAATCCCCAAACAGCAGCACCAACACAAGAACAGCAAGGTACACCATTGAGGATCAATGAGAGTGCTTCCCCAAGCACACCACAAGGAGGAAATTCAAGTGCATCTTCAAGCACTTGCACACCAAGTGAAAGAGGTAAGAAGTTTAGAAATCTAAGTGAAATTTATGAAGAATGAATGAATTCCTTATTTGCCTTGTTTTGTCATGTTGATGATCCTATTCATTTTGAAGAAGCTATTAAAGATAGAAAATGGATAGAAGCTATGGATGAGGAAATGAATGCCATAGAGAGAAACAAAACATGGGATTTGGTTGAGTTACCAAAAGGCAAAGAAGTCATTGGTGTGAAATGGGTCTACAAAACCAAGAGCAATGCTGAAGGCAAGATTGAAAGGCATAAAGCAAGGTTGGTTGTCAAAGGGTATAAGCAGCAGTATGGGAGAGATTATGAGGAGACTTTTGCACCGGTTGCAAGAATGGAAACCGTGAGAGCAGTGCTGTCCATAGCAGCTCAAAACAAATGGAAAGTCTACCAAATGGACGTGAAGTCAGCATTCCTAAATGGAGTGTTAAAGGAAGAGGTTTATGTGGAACAGCCTCTTGGATATGAGAAGAAAGGAGAAGAGCACAAAGTGTGCAAATTGAAGAAAGCTCTTTATGGGCTGAAGCAAGCGCCAAGAGCATGGTACAGCAGGATAGATTCATATCTATTGGATAATGAATTTGACAAATGTGAAGGAGAACCCACAGTCTACATCAAGGAAAATGATGGTAAAATTTTAATTGTTGTCTTGTATGTAGATGATGTTATTTTCACTGGAAATGATATTTATCTTATTGAGAATTTTAAATCAGTCATGAAGAATGAATTTGAAATGACTGACATGGGTTTGTTGAGATACTTCTTAGGCATAGAAGTAGATCAAAATGAAAAAGGAATTTTTATATCTCAAGCAAGATATGTAAATCAAGTTTTGGGCAGATTTAACATGCAAGAATGCAAGGCAGCCATCACTCCCACAGTAATGGGATTAAAGCTCAGCAGAGAGGACAGCAGCAAGGATTTTGATCCTAGTTTGTATAAAAGCATTGTGGGCAGCCTTATGTATTTAACAGCAACTAGGCCTGATTTAATGTATGCTGTTAGTTTAATTTCCAGATTTATGGAGAGGCCAAAGGAGGCACATTGGCAGGCGGCAAAGAGAATTTTGAGGTATGTCAAAGGTACCAAAATGTTTGGAATTCTATATCATGCCTCAGAACATTCAGATTTGGTTGGGTACACAGATAGCGATTGGGCTGGAAGTGTAGATGATCGGAAGAGCACTTCCGGTTATGTTTTTAATATGGGTTCAGGAGCCATTTCATGGGCTTCTAAGAAGCAGTCCATTGTAGCATTATCTACAGCAGAGGCTGAATATGTGGCAGCAACAGCAGCAGCATGTCAAGCAGTATGGATGAGGAGGATGTTGAGAAGCTTAGGCCAAGAGCAGGCAAAAGCAACAGTGGTCTTTTGTGACAATAGCTCAGTTATTGCTTTGTCAAAGAATTCTGTGTTTCATAAGAGAACGAAACACATTGATACAAGGTTTCACTATATCAGAGAATTAGTGAACAATGGAGAAATTGTCCTCGAACATTGCAGGACCCAGGAACAGGTTGCAGACATCTTGACAAAGCCACTGGTTCAGAAGAGTTTCGAATTTTTGAGAAAATGCTTGGGAATGACTGAACGTGCGGCTGTTAAAATTAAAGGGGAGTGTTAAAATGTTAATTTGAACAGCGCGGTGGAGGTTTTCGAAAACCAGCCCGGTCTCCCCGCACCACCATTCGCAGAAGGCGGTATCCGAAGGGGAGGCTCCGAACACCTTCACACTCCGCCACGCGTCCCATGTACGAACGCCCCAAAACCACTTTCCCCGGACGGTAAAAGTCGTTTGGTTTGCCGGAGGAGGGTGTGCGAACCACGTTGGATCGGCTCAGCGATTTGATCGCTCAATCACAGCCGTTGACTTCCCGAAGGTGCCTGCTCGCATCAAATCAATTTTTACGTAGAGTGAAGTTTTGTTTCGTTGACCACCGTGAAGGAAACATTGTAGTTTTAATGCATTTACGTAGAATTTGGTGGCAGCTTTTATTATGGTAATGGGCATACGTCCCATGCCTTTAATACGATATGGGCATATAGTTAATTTTTGGTTATGGGCATTGTCCCATATGCCATACGATATATTTTTTTTATATTTTTTTTGGTGAGTGGTGCATGCGCACGGTGTTATGTAAGTTTTTTTTTGTTCTTCTTGTTGTAAGCACAAAACGCACAGCAGTGCGATAAAGAAATGGCAATGTAATGTTTTGATTTAGTTTTTGAAGAACAGAGAGCTGTGTATGTAATTTCCACAGCAGTGGAAAATCTGTGAGAGCAACAGAGTTTATTTTGTTAATCCCTCTTTGCACAGAGGATGGAATTTCAGTTTTTAAATTAATAGAAATGTTTTGTGACTGTGTAATGTTGTGTTCTGAGTCATTTTGGTTTTAAGAGATTTTCTGCAAAGATCCTGGACAAAAGAAACAGAGCACTGTCTCTGTGGTGAATATTTTTATTTGGTTTTGGTATTTCTCCATTGAAAAATACCCAACAGGCCGGTGTGCTCTCAGCTTACCTACGGCATTTGGAGAAACAAGCAGAGGACTTTGATAGCCGGAGTCGCGACCGGAAGCTATATACCAATAACGCCCACGGGTCCCCTGACTGCCGGTGGACCGCGGTGCCGTTCAGGCACCCGGCCACGTTCTCTACGCTGGCGCTCGACCCGGAGCTGAAGGAAAATACGAAGGCGGACCTTGATTTGTTCGGGCAGGGTAAAGAGTTTTATCACAGCGTCGGGCGGCCCTGGAAACGTGGGTATCTTCTCCATGGCCCGCCCGGAACGGGCAAATCGAGCCTGATCGCCGCTATGGCGAATTACCTTCACTACGATGTGTACGACCTGGAATTGACGAAAGTGACAGACAATTCCGAGCTCCGGGCGCTTCTGATCCAAACGGCGAACAAATCCATGATCGTCATAGAGGACATCGATTGCTCAACCCATCTCTCGGAGCGGGCACTCGACAGGCGTGTTCCGGCTGCAACCCGAAACGACAGCAGAAAATGGGTAGATTTTTCTGATGATCAAGGCGATACCCGCGTGACGCTCTCGGGTCTGCTCAATTTCACGGACGGGCTCTGGTCGTGCTGTGGCGAGGAGCGCATCATAGTCTTCACCACGAATCACAACAACAATATCGATCCGGCGCTCATCAGGTCCCGCAGAATGGACATGCATATGCGTATTTGATGAAAGCTCGCTTAACTTGCTCTCACGATCTGCTTATCTTGGCATAATAAACCGCGTATTCGATGATAATTCGTTTATTCTACCGTGATAACCCGCGTTTTCCTGTGAAAATAGGCGTATCGATTGATAATCCGCGTATTCAGTGATAATTCGCGTATCAGTGGTGATAACTCGCTTAAAGGAATATAATCCGCCTTTTTTTCCTTAATTAGTCGGATATCCGTTGAAATTACTCGCAAAAATGTGAAAAACAACTCGCATATCAAAGTAATGGGCAGGGTGATAATCAGCGTATCCCATTAATTATAACGTGATAACCGCGTATCCCAATGACAAATCGCTTATTCAATAGTGACAGCTCGCGTATCGATTTAGAAGTCGCATATCGGCGGATATTTCGCGTATCCAGTCATAACGCGGATATCCATCGATGATAACTACCGTATTCTATCACACAGCGCATATCCAGTTGATGATAATTCGCGTATTCGGAGCATATTTGGCGGTGAAACTCGCATATCCGGCCGATGCAAACCGCAAATCCGGCGGTGAAAAACTCGTATTGCCGGCGTGAGAACTCACAAATCCAAGCCAACGCGGAAAGATCTTCCGCGTGAGCATCTTGACTTATTTTCGGAGTCGATCGTCGTTGATACGTCCACTTGCGTATCGGCCCTCCGGTTTCCTTAAATCAAATGCATCTTGCTTCCGCAGTCGGGTGGGAAGAGGCGTCGAAAAGGAATGGGAATAGATCAACAACAATTGCTCCAACGGCTCGACAGTTTTCTGCACCAGCAGCTTCATCTTCTGAAATAGATTACACTGCACTAGCAGCGACAAAAGTAGCCCTTCGGTGGAGAAAATAGAGAAGGGGCATGCGGTTAAGTTGTTGAGAAGTGGTTCGGGTTTAGAAGTCGATCGGCATTCTGAGAAGAGTAATGAGAATGGGCAATTTAACAGAGCAATCTCAGAAAAACCCATTGCAACTTGGCAGAAAAAAGGTACGGTATATGATCAAAATGAAGAGGCTGTCGCAGAATAGGATCGATCATCTGATTTTTTCATAGAAAAAGGGGCGAACGCGCACCTTAGATCTTTCATCTGAAATCCAATTCAAAGTCTTCTGTAATAACTTTGATTCTATAGCCTCGTTTTTTTCCACATTAATCTTGCTATTTATATTTTGATAGTTACACCTGAAATGTAAGCATGACAGTTCACCTGAGATGTAACCAAGGTCTGTGTGGAATGTCAATGGTGTCAAACTTATATCAGTCAATGTATAAGTAAATAATTGGATCGGGTATTTTTATGATTATATGAGAATAAATTTTCAAAACTATTGATGTTTTCTTAATTTAGATTAAACACATCTTATGAAGATTTCTAATTGTTTATAAAAATTTAGTAAAATAAATTGTTTATTTATTAATTTTTTAAAGTGAATTATTATAAAATGTAATATTTATGCATTAATTTATTGATAATTATAAATTAATTATTTATTAAAATTAGTTTCGAAAATGTGATAAATTTTTAAATATGAATTATTTTATATATTCATATTCGAATTTATAAAATTTGATTGAAATATTTTTATTTTAAAAAAATAAAGACAATAAATTTGTAGTTTAATTTAAATGTTACACATAGTGTTTTTATGTTAACTTATAACTAATAAGATGTAAATATAATTTTCATTTTGAAAAAAGATGATGGGCCTTACTATTATGTTCGGTTTACGTATCATCTTACACCTTCGTTGGTTTTCATTGCTTAGAGGTATTTTGGTTTTTTACATCATTTCATCCTCTTTGAAGCAGGCAATGCCACACTTGTCAAGAAAGGGCACTTTATGTGTCAAGGATGTGGCATGCTGAGGTAATTTGTTCTCAAGAAACCTTTGAATGGAAAGGATGGTGCAGGGAAGGAGCCAATCCATGGATTGGATACCATAATAGATGCATGTGGTGAGAGGAAGATAGCCATAACACTACATAGTGGTTTCTTGGCCAAAGTGAAGGAGAACGTGAAGTATGAGAGCACATCTACCAATCTGGGTAGCTACACCCAATAAATGAAGAACCACAGTTGATGGAAAATTCAGGGTGATTTGGCTCTCTTAAAAATCCCTCACATCATAGGTTAATACTATATGGGAAATGAAAGGATAGAATGATCTCAAGTGATGCTCCAAGGGTTTCTTCACCACAATCTTCACTTACATGGAAGATGAAGAGCATATTTTGAAGAGGGGTCCTATCTTTTCAATTTGACTATTGTACATCTAAGATACTGGACACAATGATTTAGTCCTAAGAAATAAACATTCATTCAAGTCTTTATTTGTATCAAAATGTATTCCCTTAGGAATTCTAGAAAAGAGAAACTCTTGAAGGCGAAAAAACACGCTAAGTTCTTTTGTTAAAGTTTTATAACTAACTAGAATAGATAATTACACCTCATATTCTTATATTTCTGTGTATAAGAATCTTAGTAGAGAACTCTTGAATCTATCAACATATGCTACTACAATATAGAAATGATCCAAACCTTGGACTATCAATACAATCCATTTTAGTGCAAAAAATGTCATGAACATAACCATCTGTTGCAATATTTCCCACTTAATATAGATGAGAATGCTGAGGTGGGGAGGGAAGATGTAACTCAAGAAGGTTGCATCAATGTTCTGAATAAAATGAAGTCCAATAGAAAAGCCCTTACACTAGGATCCCCAAATTAGGCACCCAATGGAAAAAATATATTTGTACTATAGGCCAATGAATATGAGGACCCCTCAAAAAGAGGTGTGCCCTTATTTGGCATCAAACTAAATCCCATAGAACTCTAATCGGGAAATATCTAAATTAATGCTCTCCATTACTAATCCAATATCTTAGAATAAAACTAGAGACGAAGGAAGATGAACTTCGAGAGTCTAAGCAAGAATCACATCAAACAGAAATGGATACTTAAATGATGTAGATTGACATCCCAACCCTCTTATTGGATCATAGAGAATCTCACTTGGCAGATCTATAATTTCCATAATTCTTGTAGACAAGGAAAGAGTTATTTAGGAAGAAATATAAAGTTTATAAGTCACCCTCAAACCCTAGCCAAGTTGAACGACTAGGTTTAGAACCTCTCTCAAGACTCAAAGTAAGATAAATGAAAAGGAAACAAAAAGAAATTTGAAAATATACAAAATAGAAACTAAAAAAGCTAGAACATTTTTATTAGAATCAAGATAGCCCATCAACTTGAAATATAAGTACCTTCCGTCTCATCCTATGTTATAAATGGTTGTTCTGTCATTGAATATAGGGGGTCTTGACACACCTAAAAAACATCACATGTTAAAGAAAATGATCAATTAGGAAAAACACAATATGGTATTTATATAAGCAACAAAGTGTAATAAGTAAGCAATCTTCTCTCTTGTGAATACATATTGGAACTCATGTAAAGTAATAGAAATACCATCCATAAGATTCCTCGATAGATTAACAATTCTTTGTGATCCTAAATTAATCAAAATGGAAAACATGATTGTGTCCAACTTCATATTGACTAATTGTAGGATCAAGAATTCTCTAATTGAAGGATCTATCACTAATGTTTATGTACCCATCAACCCTGCTCTCAATGTACCCTTTCTAGAATCTATTAAGGAAATTGGGAACTTTCTCTATATCACATTAGTTAATTAGAGGTGACTTTAATATGTTAACTTACATTAAATTAAATAAATAATGGTTAAGAAGAATATATGTTGGTAATATGTCCTTCAAAATCTTCCTAACAAAGCTTCAACTATTACATATTCAAAGTGGCAATGTATGCTACACCTAGAAAAAGAACAAGGAGGTTCTAATCAAAGAGATATAAAACTTCATCAATTCCTATTATTTGAAGATTTTTTTCAAGGATTGATGTTCTTAGAAGATGATTTCCTATCTTATATAGGCTTGGACCATTGGCCCATCAAACTCTTCTAGAATTGCTCTCATTCACCAAAGTTGTAATCTTTATATTTGAAATATTTTGGGTGGACCACCCATAAGGATTTTTTAGAATGATGATGTAGTGGACATATGTAGGTCCTAGCTAACACTACATCATGTAATGACTTCAATAGAAGCTAAAGGAAGACAAGGAAAAAATTAAAAATGGATAAGAGAGGTCTCTAGTAACATCTTTACGAAACAAACATTATAGGAGGATATCAAAGCCCTTTAAGCTAGAATCATTATGAATGGATGAAAAATGGAATAGAAAGGTTAATTGGTGCACCAAATATAGGAAATCACACACAAGTAATATAAGGAAAAACTATTGCGGAAGCAAAAAGATAAGATATAGTGGCTCAGGAAAAGGGATATGCTCAATAGAAGGAACCACAATCGAATATCTTGTTTGGAATCCTAAAAAATTAGGTATTTGAAAAGTCTGATGAAATAGTGTATGAATTAAAGGAATATTTTAGTCATGTCATAATTCAACCAATAATGAACAAGTGTGCAATGATTGACTGTATCTTGGCTCAATCCCTCTCGATCTCTCTTTAGCAATTAAAGTATCTTCCATCGTATTTCTTTTGAATAGGTAACAATTATGGAGCACTATATTGGTATCAATAAAGCATAAAGGCTTGATGGATTCGCTATGGAATTATTTCAATCATATTGATCAATTATTGAAGAGTATGTCTGGAAAGATATTAAAGACTTGAGGCTTTTAGGTAGCCTACTACATGATTTTGATTCTCCTTTCATCACTTTCTTTCCTAAATAAAGTAAACCTCAATTTTCCAATAAATTTATACCCATAGTGTTGTGCAATATTATTTACAAAAACATTTCCAAAATTATTGCCAACAATCTCAAGCCAACCCTAGACAAAATCATTTATCCTAAATAGAGTGGATATGCAAAGGGTGTTGGATTAACAATTATACTGAAAGGGTGAGTGAATCAATATAATTACAAATTTTAGTTATTTAAATCAATCCAAACATCATAAAAAATCAATCTCATTAACTGAAAAGTAACATAAGATATACGTGGAAACCCTTATGGGAGAAAACAACAAAACTTCTTTATATGAATTATGTTGTATGCACCAACCTACTATTACATCATTTTCTAGGCACCAACCTATAAGAGACACCAATCTCCTCTGCTACTTCGTAGGCACAAATCTACTAGAGACGTTTATTCCCTTTGTTGCTTTGTAGGCACCAACCTATAAGAGACACCAATATCCTTTGTTTCTTTCTAGGAACCAACTCATAGAAGACACCAATTCCATATACTCCTTTGTAGACACCAACCTATAGGATACACCAATCCCCTTTTATATTTTATAGGCACCAACCTATAGGAGACATGCATCACCACTGCTACAATATTTGTAGGAACCAACCTACAAGAGACACCAATACCAATGGCTGCAAATATTTGAATGCACCATCCTACTTCACTAAGATTGCTTGTTTCTTCATAATGTAATGTAACAACCATTTTTGTTACGCCTGTATCTTGTAGACGTAGCCATGTACTTCTAGCATAAGATTCATGGTTGGATGAAGTAGTTGGATAGTAAACTCAAGAATAAAATATAAATTAAAATGACTAGCTAAGGAGAGGACAACGTAGATCCATAATTTTGAGGGAAGAGGGAGATTTCTTTTTTGAAATCCATGAAATATCCTTAGAAGTTATTACTAATGTCAGTTCTAACCCAATTGGGCTATTGTCACTTGAAAATAGTTATGAGATTGGACAAGAGTAGGAAGGGGCATAGGATGATTCTCATATCTTCTCATAGATCGAGGAATGATCAGGAAGGGGAGATATTTCTAGGAAATAAAAAAGACACCAATTAGAATGGGTAATAGAGGCATATAATGTGGAAAGAAAACAAAGAAGATTCAACATCCGATTGAGAAGCTAAGAAAGGTTGTGCCTTTCCTAAGAATTAAGGGAGACAAAGGATAATATATTTATGCACAACAAAGAAGTGCGAGATCTCTTCTCCTTGATTGATTTCCCCTTCTAACTCTTCTTCTTTGATCAGTAGTTATTCATTAGAGTGCTCAATACTGGTGCAAATAGCAATGGAGAAATGGAGCATAGCAAAAGGAAGCCAAGGTAGTTGTGGAGCTAATCACTGAGTCTTGAGCTTTGTGAACTTTCAATGTTAATGCTCATGTTTTGTGTTTGAGGACACTAACCTATGTGTCTATGCATGTGAGGTCATTGGGAGGCCTAGTGGATGACTAAATCACTATGGTGCATTATGTATAGTTGATAAAGCACTTGGGAAAGAAAATATAAGTCACTTTTGTGCTTGCTAGAGAGATGTTAACCACCTAGATAGTGGAAAGCAGAACTTTGTGGTGCTTTCTATGAGAAGACAATTGATAAACCACATGGACAGTGCATTCAATCTCCCGGACTAAGAAATACCCCATCTAGACCTTGGGTGAAGCCCTATGAATGGCCTCCAAAGAGTGTTACTATGGTGCGTACTTTCATAGGATAGTTGATAAACCACATGGAAAATGAACTTCATCTTTGAGTGCCTATTTAAACCATTGGTGTGAAGTTTCTAAAGGGAAATAATTCCCTCAATTCTATGGATTTGAGTCAAGGGTGGTAAGCTACAAGAGATATTGCAGTGTAGTTGGCCTATGGTGGAAAATTTAAGTCCCTCCTTCAGTTTCTAACCATATTTAAACACATAGATAAGTGTAAATTACCCATGCATATTGACTCATTAACTGTGATGTTCCTTGCTATGCTATGACTAGTGAAAGATCTTGTGTGTTGATGAATGTAAATGAATGTCAGAGATGAGAAGTTCACTATTTTACTCATGATTGGAATGATATTTTGTATTTTTGTGAATTCTAATGAACACCAGAACTATGATATTCGTTATTATGCTGATGAAGAAAGTGAGAAATCTTGTGTTTAGGTCCATTCAATTGACTGCTAAGCTCATGAATAAAAACAAATTGCTCAACTTGTTCCCTGTACTAGTTAATTTGCTAAACTTGGCATTTTAAGGATTCATGTCTTGGGCCATAACGCTCAGAAACATGGTGGTTTGAGCCATCCCTTTTCTTATATGAAATCACAAAATTTGAGGTTAAAGCCTCATCTCCTTCAACCATAAAATTCAGATAATCATCACAGTGTGGTCTCCCTCCCCTTTTCATAAACAAAACTATTTGATTCTTTTGTTATATATGTATATATCATTGAGACTTTCAAGCAACAAAACTTAAAATAATTATGTGTGTATGTGTGGGGATGACACTGAATGAACAAGGGTGGAACGTTTCCTCCATAGAAATATGACATTCGATCCATTGGGGCCATCAACCATCAATCATAAAACATTGTATATAAGGAGTTAGGTGGGGGGGTCGATAAAAGAGGCCAAAGACCCAATGATCAAGAGGGATGAGCATTAAAATACTATCAAACCAAAAGTATTGGAACTCTTCCCACCAACTCACCACCCACTACTCATTTCATGTGTGTGTAATCGTGTGGTAAGCATATGATGGTTTCATTAGTGGAGTTTTTCAATATAATCATGGTTACCAATGCGGAACCTTGACACTACCCACTGCTGATCACTATAAAATGTGTCACATTGTAACATGAACATGAGCTTTCTAACAAGGGTGAGAATGTTACAAACATGGTTCTAAGAGAAAATCCTATCATATCCCACCCCCACTACTTGATCCTAGTTTACTTCTTAAATTCCATGATCGATAATACAAATGAGTAGCCCTCTAGCTTAGCATGGGCCTAAAACTACATCTCCAACTATGATGACTTGTTAGGGTCACTTATTTTCATTGGAGGTCATATGGGCACTAGATGACTAGTGCCAAGATATAACCTCTTTTAAGCCTATCTTTAATCGAGCATATTTTTATATCTGAGACTCAGTTTGGGATAAAATTTATATCAGTAATTAAATCTCAACAATTTGAGTGTGATGTTGATGTCAGAATATAATTCCACGGACTTGAGTGAAGATCAATTATGTAACCTCATCTTTATGACAGACCTTGGGGGTCATGTTAAAGCAAGAAGATAACAACTTCTACTGCTTGTGGTAATATTAAGGGGTGGGAGTGTGGTTACATAGTGGTATTAGAGCCAAGGTTTAACACTTATAATGGATGGTCCTTAATAGAGAAATTTAGAATCATTGGCTAGAATGGATGGGCCTTAAAATAGAAAGTTATAAGCTTTGATATAAAGTGTTATTATAGGAGAAAATGTTCAATATTGGACCTTTGGGATTAAATTTTGGAGCTCTTTTACATAGTGATATTAAAACCAAGTTTCAATACTAGACATTTGGGAATGAAATTGATTAGAGTGCTGGATAAAATTTAAATTATTAATTTAATTGCTAGATGTGCATTGATTTTAGACTTTCTGTTGACATGGATACTAAATTTGATATAATGTTGATGTATTATTTTGCTTTATAACCTGCATATTGACATGGGATTTGATTTTTCAATCAACTTCATGGTAAAATTATGAAGTGCAAGTATGCAAAGGTGATGAGAGCATATATTTGTTTATGCTTGACTTATCTAATAGTTGTGTGTGTAATAAAATACAAAGATATAAGAAGACGCAAATTTATAGTAGGGAACAAAAGGAATGAGTAAAAATTTGGTAGAGAAGAACATGCATAGATCCTACAATCATCATGAAGAGGACTCACTTGGAAAAAGGTCAAAGAAAAATTCCCCTGATTGGATAAAGACCCTTAGGAGTTTGAAAACTGAATTGAGAAGTTGCAAAGAAGATAATGAAAATATCATCTAAGCATAAGAAATATAGTGAGAGGTGAATGCAATGATCTTGTAGAGCTTGTTAGATTTGCAAGGAAAAAACAACATGACCTTGGTGTCATCTATCTATCCACGCACAAATCCAATCAAAGCCCATATGAAACACAGAAACATAGATTGGATACCAATAGGGAAGAAGGTAGAGAGTCAAGAAAATGGCACATGAAAGAAAGTGAAGGCATAGAGAGGGGAGGAACCCCAATTAGCACTCTAGAAATGGAGTCAAGCTACCATGATTAGTTGCCTAGGGATGAAACTAGGAGACACCATTAGTAAAGGAGGAGTGAGAAAATATCAATGTTAGGTGACTTGAAGAAAGTAAAGCCTCATACCTTTGATGGAGAAATTAAGAAGGAAAAGGAGGAAAAATCCTAGTTTTTCGGAATAAATAAACAATTTAGATTCGATGACTACTCTAAAAACATGAAGCATAGAGTAGCCATTTTTAGTACAAAGGGAAAATATGTCATATGGTGGGAATACTTGAAAAACGTCAAGGTATTTTGAGAAAAGGAATTATCACAGAGGAAATTTGAGAAATATTTGTTGAAAATAGCAACAAGAAATGATAAAAATAGAATCCATAATATTCCAATTTTAATTTGTCCTTGAATTAAAATTGTGAATTAAAATCGAAATAGTCTCACTAGCTACTTGGAAATAATTAATTAATTCATTATGGATTAATTAGTTGGAGAAATTCAAGTTAGAAGTCTTTCTGAAGTTATGGAATAGTTATCCCTTAAATTAAGGAGATAATATTGAGTTATATTTGAGTTGTAATTAGTTAGCTCAATTTACTGAGTTAAGTCCAGTTAAATTAGTTCCAAACTGTTTGAGGAACTAATTGTGAGTTATCAATCAGTTGATGCATGCATGCACTCAACAAGTGTACTCCAGATAACTGAATATTCCCTCATTAGAAACTCATGCATGTTTATTCTGAGAAAGGCCCAGTTGAGATTAAAGTCAATAATAGTGTACTATTAGTTGCATGTTTTCTCCTATAAAGGAAACTCATGCATGCATTCAAGGTAAGGTTCCTTGAGGATTGCACAGTTCTAACAGTGTATTAGAGCAGTGTGTGAGAGTAGTGTTCCACTGGGTGAAGGAGATCATCCCAGAGGAACTGCGCAAGGAAATAGGAGCTTGGAGGCAGAGAGGAAGGCTTGTGAGAAGCTTTGATTGCTTGTGAGCATACAGGAGGATTGTACTGAGAGTTGGATAGCTGTGAGAGCTAAGGCTTTGTATAATTATGATGTATTTCCACCTTGTATGATAATACAGATAGTGGGGGTTTTAGCTGAGGCTTTCCCCTGAGTATTTTCTGTGTTTCATGTGCATTGATTCTTCTTCTTCTGGTTATATGTGTTCAACTCGATCTTGCTCAATATTTAAGCTTCTGCAAAACAAATTGATAGTTGAAGTAGGTTATAGTATTTTTCTTTGTATATTGCATTATCGGTTTAATCTACAGTCAGATTTTCTACATGGTCTTAGAGGTAGATTTGTAGAGAATTTGTAGAATTTCTACATGGTATCAGAGCTAGCTGATCTATAGAGAAATTTCTACATGGTATTAGAGCCTAGTTTATCGGAGCTATGAACAATATACAGAGAAGAGAATTCAAAGTTTTGAAGTTTGGGTTTGCAGGTGCAAATTGAATTCATATCATACATCAATTGAGATGGGACATTATGCGACTAATTGCCCATCGAAGAAGTCCAAGAAGGGATCCTCAAAAGGATCGGAAAGTGAGGCATTAGCCTCTCAGTTTGAAATGGACTTCACCCTCATCGCATGCATGGTGTCATCGATGATGGGTTGTGTTTGGTATCTTGATAGTGGAGCCTCATTCCACATGACCAACAATAAAAAATTATTCAGTCCCTTGGAGGAGAAACACCTCAAGATGCAGATAGAGATGGGTGATGACAAAAGGTATAGTGTCTCAGCAGTGGGCACGGTTGCTTTTCAAAGGGAGCATGGAGCTCCTATCACCTTGACAGATGTGAAGTATGTGCCTAGACTGAAGAAGAATTTGGTATCAGTCACGATGTTGGAGGACAAAGGCTACAATGTTTTCTTCAGTAAAGGAAAGGCATTCCTTAGACACATCACCATAAGACAGGTGAAACAGATCGGTTCAAGAGTTAAGAACCTGTATGCTCTTGAGGTTCAAGATGCATGCAAATCCTTGAGGAGCAAGGAAAATGTTAGAGACTTGGTGGTTGAGAGGGAGAGTAAATTACCTCTCAACATGTAGCCCCAGAAGAAGTCTCAGACAATTGTGGAGGAGCCACATTTGGAGAAGCAGAGAGGAGACCGAGTGAAGATATCCACACATGCAGAGGGATCACATGCGGTCATACCTCCAAGGGTGAGGTGGGGCGATGTGAAGTGATAGTCCCAAGAAGGTTGAAATTGGGTAGGGTACATTGAGAGGTTTTATCTCATGGATCGTACCTTGCTATGGGAGCCCAAAGTACATAGCAGCGGGAGGAATTAGTGGGATTGATGTAGTCAGAGATCAAAGTGGCAGAGGCTAGAGTAGTTAGATACTAAAGAGCATAGAGAAGGATTGACAATAGTGCAAAAAGGCAGAGTCAACCGAAGTGCAAAGTTTTTAGTTGACAAAGGCAATAGAAGTCAGAGACTTTGATGACATATGCATCATACTGATTCAGGTTGGATGTTTTTTTTTTTAAGTTTCTGAAGTTGCTAGAGCAACAACACTTCAGAGAAGTGTTGCATGTAGAACATTCCAAAGGTTCAGGATCAAAATCAAGTTGAATTCCTTTCTTGTTGAGAGGGAGTGTTGAAAATAGAAAAAAGAAATGATAAAAATAAAATCCAGAATATTCCAATTTTAATTTGTCCTTGAATTAAAATTGTGAATTAAAATCAAATTTAGTCTCACTAGCTGCTTGGAAATAATTAATTAATTCATTATGGATTAATTAGTTGGAGAAATTCAAGTTAGAATTCTTTCTGAAGTCATGCAACAGTTATCCCTTAAATTAAGGAGATTATCCCTTAATTAAGGAGATAGGATTGAGTTATATTTGAGTTGTAATTAGTTAGCTCAGTTTACTGAGTTAAGTCCAGTTAAATTAGTTCCAAACTATTCGGGGAACTAATTGTGAGTTATTAGTCAGTTGATGCATGCATGCACTCAACAATTGTACTCCAGATAACTGAAGATTCCCTCATCAGAAAGTCATGCATGTCTATTATGAGAAAGGCCTAGTTGAGATTAAAGTCAAGGACAGTGTGCTATCAGTTGCATGTTTTCTACTATAATGGAAACTCATGCATGCAGTCAAGGTAAGGTTCCTTGATGATTTTGTAGTTCTGATAGTGTGTTAGAGCAGTGTATGAGAGCAATGTTCCACTGGGTGAAGGAGATCATCCCAGAGGAACTACACAAGGAAATAGGAGCTTGGAGGGCAGAGAGGAAGGCTTGTGAGAAGCTTTGATTTGCTATGAGCATCCAGGAGGATTGTATTGAGAGATGGATAGCTATGAGAGCTAAGAATTTTTATAATTATGATGTATTTCCACCTTGTATGATAATACAGATAGTGGGGGTTTTAGCTGAGTCTTTCCCCTGAGTATTTTCTGTGTTTCATGTGCATTGATTCTTCTTCTTCTAGTTATATGTGTTCAGCTCAATATTTAAGCTTCTGCAAAGCAAATTGATAGTAGAAGTAGGTTATAGTATTTTTCTTTGGTATATTGCATTATCAGGTTAATCTACAGTCAAATTTTCTACATGGTCTTATAGGTAGATTTGTAAAGAATTTACATAGTTTCTACATGGTATCAGAGCTAGTTGATCTATAGAGAAATTTCTACAATATTTCCATGAGAAGTACCTTCTCAGAGGTATCCTGACAAGAAAACTAAGGAGTTCCATGAACTTAAGCTGGGAAAACTCACTTGGGATGCTTATACTAATAGATTTTTGGAGCCGCTAAGGTATGTGCCATATATGAAGTATGAGAAGGTAAAGATTCAGAGATACCTCAATGGGTTACATAGTCATACTAAGATAGGATTGAGTTTGATGAGCCAAGGAATTTGGAGGACACCATCCAAACAAATAACTACTATTACTATCAATTTAATCCTAAGGTTGAGTTTTGATCAGGATGGAGAAATAAAGTTAAAAATAATTTTAAGGGGAAGGGACAAAAATCCTCTGTGTACAAGAAAATGGGGAAGGATGTCATGATTACCACACTTGCTAAAAGTGAATTCCTACGAATGTTCCTTGCTGAAAATAGATATAATTTTGTTAGAAAAACAAGAGAAGAGTCAATGAGCTCCAGAAAAAGTCATTGCATTTCCTAGGATGTGGATAGAACCACATGTTGAATGATTTCCCTCACCAACATTAGAAAAATAAGAGGTTGTATAATTTTCAAGAGGATGTAATGGTAAATGATGTGGCTCAGAGTGTGCCTTGAATTTATGTCGCATTGGAAAATAGGAAAGTGGATATCAAGCATTAGTAATCAAAATGAAAGGTATGGTCGTTAACCATGTTATTTTAATCTTGATTGATGTAGGTTTTAATTTCATTTATATAAGCTCGAAGGTTGTAAAGAAATGCACTTTTCATAGGAAGACTCTGTGCAGATTCATGGCTATTATAGTTAGGCACAAGAGTAAAAAAACAAGTAACAAAATTAGTGGAATTGGCATATCCACTATACTCACCTTAGCCTATTATTTTTGGGTTCATATGACTTTTTAATTGATATGGACTATTTAGCATCTAACAAAACTAAATTTTATTTCTATAATAAGTTATTGGAGTGCCTCAATGATGAAGGTAAGGAAAGAACACTATAGGTACCGAGGAATTATATCTCTATTAGGAAAGTTTTAGTGATATAGGTGAAGAGATGTAGAAGAAAGGGGTGTGGACTATTTACATTCCAAGTGACCAAGATTCAAGAGTTCAATAATTCTAGAAAAATAAGACCACCCTATATTAAAGAAATTAAGTGATGTATTTCTAGAAGACATGCCATGTTTTCCTTCGAGGAGAGATTGATTTCTACATTTGTAGGTTTTAACCATGTACAAAAACTACATACAAACATATTCTTAAAATAGAAAAATATACAATGGTGAGAAACTAAAACAAATACACATATAAATTTTCCTCTAGATCCCAAAACCGGTAATATGAGATTGATTTTTCATTATATTCCTTTCAAATTTACAATACATATATATAAATGTTGAAGCATTCATAAACCCCAATCCACTAATCCTAGATTAGAACATAATTGAAGTTACCTTTACCAGATCTAGAAAATACCATGGGCAAAAAACCATCATGCCAAAAACCATGTGTAAAAACCATACATAAAACCATGGGTTGGTTTTCCCACCATCTTTGGGTCCACCCCCATCCTTGGGTCCGCATAAAATAATTTTTTTCAGGGGGCCATGCCTGGGACCTCATGACGCAAGGAAAGAATATAAAACACACCAAAAATTCTCCCACTTGTTTTATTTCCACACAGGGGGCTACAGGAGAGCTTAGTCATTGGTCTGGGGTTGCAATGCACATTATTTTTCTACACCAAGAAAACTTCTTAGTGCTCACAAACTTTTTCAATGCATTTTCAACATTCTTCAAAGTGTCCACCTTTACTAGTAATACCTTTTTGTCTTCAACCATATCCCTCACAAATTGATATTGAAAATCAATGTGCTTTGTCATCAAATGATAACCAGGGCTCTTTGCCAAGAAAATGGCACTTTGGTTATCACAATATATCTCATTGTACCAAACCCATATTTGAACACAATATCTACAACCAAACTACTTTCTTTCTTGCATGAGTGGTTGCCATGTTTTCAGCCTTTTTAGTTGAAAGTTCCACTACAGATTGTCTCTTTCTCATCCATCTAACTACTCCTCCAAATATGTTAAAAACATACCCACTTCTATATCTTCTATGATCTAGATCTCTAACTCAGTTTCATAAACAAAGCCACATATGTTCAAACTCTATCCAATCCTGGTCTTCCTTGGTAACACAAACCATTATCGCTAGTGCCACACAAATACCTGAAAACCCGCTTCACTATTATCCAATTCTCCTTCTCTGGTTTTGACATAAACCTTCTCAATATGCCCACTACATGTTCAATGTCTGGTCTATTGCAAACCATTGGATACATCAGGCTACTAATTGCACTCACATATGGAACACAAGACATGTCCTCTTCCTGTTCTTATGTCTTGGGACACTGTTCAACATATAATTTACAACTACAAGAATAGGAACCTTGATAGGTTTACTATCCTGCATATGAAACCTTTGCATATTATTTCGACATACTTTCTATGGTTTAACCAAACTTTCCTCTTTTCCTAATCTTGTTTAATTTCAATGCCCAAAATACAGTTTTCAACACCAAGATCCTTCATGTCGAGTTTGGAGGACAATTGGGTCTTCAAATCCTCGACATTTTGTTTGTCATTTCCAATCAACAACATATCATCCACATACAAGATAAAATAAATAACATAGTCACCAATTAATTTAAAATACACACAATGATACACTTTTCTCCTTATGAATCCAAGTCCTCATATATATATGTATCAAATTTTTAATACCACATCCTTGGTGATTTCTTTAACCCATACCGAGACTTTTTTAAATTGCATACCAGTTATTTCTTACCCTTCATCGCAAATCCTTCTAGTTGTTTCATGTAGATCTCTTATTCCAGATCCCCATGATCTTCTCTCCCTTATTATGTTGGCATACCACACATTTGACCATAAAAATTTTCACATTTTCTTTAAGGCCTTCCCAATTTTTTTTTCTTGATCCTATGGCATGTCTTTAAGAATCCTAAATTTTCTCCTATAGAAGAAGTGTGTAACTCCAAAAGGACCTTATTTTTTAGCTGATAATTATTACATAAGTATTTTTGGCATTGATGTCAATGAGATGGAGGTGTTGCTGGTCATATGCATGTATGATGAGTGCTTGGAAATGTATGATTGGTGATCGTCTTATTTGTTTCCATTGATGGCAACATACCTATAGCTAGAGCTAGTGGAGATGATCTTGTGGATGCTAAGGAGATGGATTCCAGACATGTTGAGTTGGTTGGAGATGTTGCTACTGCAGGAGGATTGTATTGTTGCTATGGGTGTTGATTGTGATGCTGATTGGTGATGCTATTATTGTAGGAGGTTAGAGAGTTGATCATGTTGTGTTGATCATAATTGTTACTATTACAGGTGGTTGGAGTGATTCTCCATATGTTTCATATGTCTCTTAATGTCTTAGAGACATTACATGTGCTACTACATGTGTGAGAAGTCGTTGCTTGAGTTGGAGGTGCTTCTACCAATGATGGATTTAGTTGTCTGCCTTCATGTTGCTACCTGTAGGTGTTGAGGTTTTGCTACAGGTGATGCAAATATTGTTGTAAGAGTCAGACGTGTTGATGTTGTTGCTTGAGGAGGTGGAGGTGTTGGTCTTAGTCCTAAGGTTGGCAGAATAGCTCTAGAATTTCATAAAATTGTTCTTAGCCTATTTCATCTGTTGTAGACCTATTGCAGAGGCTTAGAGGAGTGTTCAGGTGTTAGAGAAGATGATGGAATAGGTGGCAGAGGTTTAGGTCTGAGAGGTTGATGATTTTATTGAGCTAAGCCTCATTCACATGAACAGAGGCCTATGGGAGTAGTTGGAGAGATCGAGTTGCATGGAGGAAGGTGCAAGGGAACGGTTAAAGCTCCAATCACTTGTGGGACAGTGCTAAGGGAGTGACTAGGATTTTTTCATGAAAATTGCTCCGCATTCCTCATGTTTTTGAGCTAATTTTTGGTTTATGGCGACATCCTTGATCGAAACTTTTTGGTTTATAGTCGGAAAATTTCGTGGGACCTCCAAAAGTTTATTAAATTTGAAAAGATAAAAAATGCTAGTGGAGTTAGTGGATGGTTGAGATGAATCTGAATCTAATCTAGCATATGAACAAGATTGTTGAGATCAGTAGTTCTGAGTAATTATGAAGTTGATCACTTGAGTTCATTTACATATTGGAGAAAGATCATTATCAGTTGGTTGATTTTCAAGTTGTGTTGTGAGAGTGTGTGTGTGGAGAAGATCCTACAAGCTACATGTGTGCCCATTAGAGGAGATTTCAGCCTAAAACTAGTCTCCTAAGGAAAACTAATAAATTAGTAGTTAAAATAATAAAATAAGAGTTATGAATTTTGGAGCGAAAAGAAGAAAACTAATTTTTTAATTGTATTTTTTTATTATCTCATATTTTTACTCAAATTTCAAGTGTATACACTCGCTGGATGAAAAATTAAATTTCGCATCCAATCAGTACCCATTATGCATAGTTTTCAGAAGACCCACATTGATAAAAAAACGCAGATACATTAAAAACGTGTGTTCAACACGTTTTTTAATGTATCTGCATCTTTTATCTATGTTGGTCTTCTCAAAAGTATGCATAATGGGTACTCGTTGGATGCAGAATTTAATTCCACATCCAACGAGTGTCTACACTTGAAATTTGAGTAAATCTATAAGGAGTAATTTGAGTAAAACTATATATGTGTACGTTATTACACACACAAAACTATTAGCTAAGTCAAGCAAAAACAAATATATTCACTCATCACCTTGGATTACTTGCAGTTAAGCATGCTACCATGAAGTTGATTAGAAAATAAAATCCCATGTCAATATGCAGGTTATAAAACAAAATAATACATCAACATTATATCAAAGTTAGTATCCATATCAATGACAAGTCTAAACTCATCAGACATCTAGCAATTAAAATAGAAATTTAAATTTTACCCAAACTAATCAATTTCATTCCCAAAGTTATAGTATTGAACCTTGGTTTTAATATCACTCTATAAAAGAGCTCCAACATTTAATCCCAAAGGTCCATTATTGAACATTTTTTGCTCCAATACCACTTTGTATCAAAGATTCGAACTTTCTCTTTTAAGGCCCATTTGGTTTACGTGTTAAACCTTGGCTCTAATAGCACTCTATAACCACATCCCCACCCTTGGCAGGTCATCACATTGGGACATGTCATATTAGGCCCATGCTAAGCTGGAATTGCTACTCATTTCTATTATCACCCATGGAATTTAAGAACTAACATAGGATTAGGTAGTGTGGGGTGCGAAAATATAGGTTTTTCTCTCATAACCATGTCGATCAGCCTCACCCTTGTTAGCATGCTCGTGTTCATGTTACAATGTGCCACATTTTATAGTGATTAGCAGTGGGTAGTGTCCATTTTTCATGATGGGAACCATGATTGCATTGGAAAATTCCACTGGCGCACTCGTCAAATGCTTACCACACAATGACACACTCATGTGAATAGTAGTGGGTGGTGGGTCTGTGGGAAGAGTTCCAATACTCCGTGTTTGACAACAATTTGACACTCATCCCTCTTGTTCATTTGGTCTTTGGCCACTTTTATCAACACCCCCTTAACTCCTTGAATACACAATTTTATGATCAATGGTTGATGGCCTTGATGGCTCACATGTCATAGTTTTGTGTAGGTGAGGTTCCACCCTTGTTCTTTCAGTGTCGACCCCGTGCACACATGCTCATAAGTGTTTAAAGATTTTTTGTTTACAAGTATCAATGACAGATACATGTATAACAAAAGAATCAAATAGTTGTGTTTATGGAAAGGGAAGGGTGACCAACCATGATGATTACCTAAAGTTTATGGTTGAAGGAGATGAGGCTTTAACATCAAATTTTTTTATCACCTATAAGAAAAGGGATGACCCAAACCACAATTTTTTTAGTGTTATGGCCCAAGGCCTAAAGCGTTGAAATGCCAATTTTAGCACATTAACTAGTACGAGGAACAAGTTGAGCATTTCGTTTTATTCATGGGCCTTAACAGTCAATTGAATGAACTTATAATTTCTCACTTCCATCGTGAACATAATAATGGATAACATAGTTCTGGCACACATTAGAATTCATGGACATACAAAATATCATTCCAGACATGAGTACGATAGTGAACTTCTCATCTCAGACATTCATTTACATTCATCAACACACAAGATCTTGCACTAGTCATAACATAAATAGGAACATCACAGTTCATGAGTCAATATGCATGGGTAATTTACATTTATCTATGTGTTTAAATATCTTTAGAAATTGAAGGAGGGACTTCAACTCTCCACCGAACCATAGGCAAACTACATTGTAACCATGCTTGTAGCTTACCAGTCTTGAGTCAAATCTATAAAATGAGGGAATTATTTCTCCTAGGAAACTTCACCCCAATGGGTTAAATAGGCACTCAAAGAGGAAGTTCATTTTCCATGTGGTTTATCAACTATCCTATGAAATTACGCACCATAGTAACTCACTCTCCTGAGTCCATTTACAAGGATTCGCACATGGTCTAGATGAAGTATTTTTTATTCCAAGAGATTGAATCCACTTTCCAAGTGATCTATCAGTTGTCTTCTCATAACAAGCACAACAAGGTTTTGCTTTCCACTATCCAGGTGGTTAAAATATCTCTAGCAAGCACCAAAGTGACTTATATTTCCTTGTCCAAGTGATTTATTGGCTATACAGAAAACACCATAGTGATTTAGTCATCAACTAAGCCTCCCACTCACCTCATAGGTATAGACACAATGTTTAGTGGTCTCAAACAAAAAACATCAAGATTAACACTGAAAATTCACAAGGCTCAAGGCAAAGTGTTTAGCTCCACATCTACCTTGGCTTCCTTTTATAATCCTCCATTTCTCCATGCTATTTGCACCAGTCTTGAGCATTCCAAGGAAAAACTACTAACCAAACAAGACGAGGTAGAAGGGGAATTCAATAAAGGAGAAGAACTCCCACACTTCTTCATTATGCATAAATATATTCTCCTTCATGACTTTTAATTTTTACGAAAGGCACAACCTCTCTTGGCTTCTCAATCTAATGTTGACTCTTCTTTGTTCTCCTTCCACATTTTATGCCTTTATTCCCCATTATCTTTGGTGCTTCTTTTATTTCCTAAAGATTCTACCCCTAGTCGATCGTTCCTCGATCTATGAGGGGAAATGGGCATCGCCTTGTGCTCCTCATTGCTCCTGTCCAATATCATAACTATTTTCGAGTGATGATAGCCCAACTGGGTTAGAATTGAATCTAGTAATAAATTACAATGAAGTTTCATGGATTTTAAGAAAGCAAGCTCCCTCTTCCTTCTGAACTATGGATTTACGTCATCCTCTCCTCAGCTAATCATTTAAGTTTATATTTAATTATTGAGTTTAATATCCATTTGTTTCATCCAACCATGAATCTTACGTTAGTATTAGATGATTACATATACAAAATAAAAGGGTAAAAAAAATGGTCGATACATTACAGTGAAAAGAAGCAAGAAATTTTAGTGAAGTAGGATGACGCATATAAATATTTGCAGCCTTTGGGATTGGTGTTTCTTATAGGTGGGTTCCTACAAATCTTGCAGTAGTGGGGATGGGTGTCTCCTATAGGTTGGTGCCTATAAAATAGAAAAGGGGATTGTGTATCCTATAGGTAGGTGCCTATAAAGGAGAAAATGGGATTGGTGTCTTTTATAGGTTGGTTGCTACACATAAACAAAGGGTATTCATGTCTCCCATAGGTTTGTGCCTACAAAGCAAAAAATGGAATTGGTGTCTTTGGTAGATTTGTGCGTACAAAGTAGCAGAGGGGATTTGTGTCTCTTAAAGGTTGGTGCCTAGAAATGGTTGTAATAGTAGGCTAATGCATACAAGATCCTTCATATAAAGAAGTTTTGTGTTTTTCTACCATAAGGGTTTCCACATTTACCTTATGTTAATTTTTGTGTTATGAGATTGAATTTTTGTGATGTTTAACTTGACTTAAATAAGTAAAATTTGTAATTATACTGATTTACTCCTTCTCTTGATATAATTATGAACCCAACATCCTCCACATATCCACCCTATCTAATAAAAATGATTTTGTCTAGGATTGGCATAAGATTGTTCGCAATGACTTTGGAAATGTTTTTGTAAATAAGATTAGAAAACACTATGGGTATAAATCTATTAGAAATTTGAGGATTAGTTTATTTAGGAACAAAAGTAATGAATGGAGAGTCAAAACCATATAGTAGGCTACCTAAAAGCCTTAACTCTTTAATAAATTTCCAAACATCCTATTCAATAATTGAGCAAGAGGATTGAAATAATTCCACTGTGAAGCCATCAAGCCTTGATGCTTTATTGATACCCATAGAGTGCACCATAGTTGTTACTTATTCAAAATAAGTATGATGGAAGATACTCTAATTGGTAAAGAGAGATTAAGAGGGACTGAACCAAGATAGAGTCAATCGTTACATGTTTTTTCATCATTGGTTCAATTATGATATGTCTAAAATGTTCCTTTAGTTAATACATTATTTCATCATAATTTTAAAATATCTCCTTGTCGATTATTTTCTTTAACATCTAATTTTTTCTAGGTGTGTTGAGACCACTTATATTCAATGATAGAATAATCATTTGTAACTTAAGATGAGAAGGAAGGTACTTATAATTTAGGTTGATGGCCTATCCTCATTCTACTAAGAGCATTCTGACTTTATTTAGTTCTTATTTTGTGTATTTTCATATTCCTTTTATTTTCCTTTTCATGTATCTTACTTTGAGATTTGAGAGAGATTCTAACACCTAGTCCTTCAACTTGGCTCGAGTTTGAGGGTGACTTACTATTTTATACTTCTTCCTAGATAACTCTTTTTTCAGCTACTAGAATTGTGGAAATTATAAATCTTCCAAGTGAGATTTTCCATACTCCAATAAGAGGGTTGGGATGTTAATCTACATCATTTAAGTCTCCATTTCTATTTGATGTTATTATTCCTTAGACTCTCAAAGTTCATCTTCCTTCATCTCTAGTTTTGTTCTAAGATATTGGATTACTAGTGGAGAGAATTAGGTTAGATTTTTTCCTTTTAGAGTTCCGTGGGATTTGGTTTGGTTCCAAATAAGTGCTCTCGTATTTTGGAGGGGCCCTCCTCTTCCATCTATTTTTACCATTGGGTGCCTAATTTGGGGATCCTAGTATAAGGGTTTTCTTTGTGGACTTCATTTTCTTCAAAACTTTGATGCAACCTTCTTGACCTACACCTTCGCTCCCCACCTCATTGTTCTAATGTATATTAAGTTGGAAATATCATAACAGATGGTTATGTTCATGACAATTACTACATTTAAATGGAATGTATAGATAGCCCAAGGTTTGGATCCATTATATATCCTGGTAACATACATTGATAGATTCAGGAAGTGCTCCAGTCACATTCATATGCACACAAATATGAGCATATGAGGTGTAATCATCCATTGTAGTTAGTTATGAAACTTTAACAAAGGAACTTCAAGTGTTTTCGATGCCTTTAAGAGTTTCTCATTCCTAGAATTCCTAAGGGAGTACATTTTGATACAAACAAAGACTTCAATGAATGTTTCTTTCTTAGGACTAAATCATATTTTCCAGTATCTCAAATGTAGAGGAGTCGAATTGAAAAAATAGGGTCCTTTTTCAAAAATATGTTCTTTCTCTTCCATATAGGTGAAGACTGAGGTGAAGAAACCCTTGGAGCCTAGTTTGAGATCAGTCTATCCTTTCATTTTCCATATTGTATTGACATATCACATAAGGGATTTTTAAGAGAGCCAAATCACCATGATATTTTCAAAAATTGTGTGGTCCTTCATTTATTGGATGTAGCTACCCACATTGAGAGATTTTCCCTCATCGTTCAGGTTCTCCTTCACTCTGGACAAGAAACCACTATGTAGTTTTATGGCTATCTTCCTCTCATCAAATGCATCTATGGTGGTATCCAATCCATGGATTAGGTCCTTCCCTAGACCACCCTTTCCATTCAAAAGTTGCATGAGAACAAATTTTTTCATCATACCACATCCATGGCACTTAATGTGTCCTATAGGAACAAGTGGGGCATTGTCATGCTTCAAAGAAGATGCAATAATGTAAGAAACCACAAAATCTCCAAATAATAAGAACACAAGATGTAACATAGTACCTAAACATAAAATGGTTATAAAGCACATGATCTTTTTTCACAATAAAAATTATATTTACATCCTATTAGTTATAAATTAAATATTAAAACACTAATATAACATTTAAATTACAAAATTATAAATTCTATAAAAATATAAAATAATTCACATTTAAAAAATTAACATACTTTTTCTTCAAATTTTTATATGTAATGCAAAAATCTTACATTTTATAATAATGATTATAATTAATTTTAAAAACAATAAATAATTACTAAATTCAAACTTTTGTGATCCATAATAAATTAAGAAAAATCTTTATGTAGAAATCACACAAGAGAAATTCTTGTCCGGCGTTTCAAACCAACAAGTGTGTTTCATCACCACATGATGAACCACACTTATTAGTTCAAAACACATTGGCCAAATTTTTTTTTATGTACTTTCTATACTACAGAAAAACTTTTCTTAATAAATAATTAATTTATCTTACTCTTTAATTTTTTAATTTTCTGTATGAATAAACAAAAATCCTCATCAATGTCTTTCATTTAAATTATAAAACATCAAAAATTTTGAAATTTTATTCTCATACATTTATAAAATACATGATCCCAATTATCTATATATACATTGACTGATATAAATTTGACAACATTGACATTCCACACATATTAACATCCATGCAGACGTTCGTTACATCTCAGGTGAAACTATCAAATTAGTGTAGAAATATTAATGTGGAAAAAAAATCATAGAATGAAAGTTAGAGAAACCTTTAAATTAGATTTCAGATGAAAGATCTATGGTGAGCGTTCGCCTCTTTCTCTATGAAAAACTCAGATGATCCATCCGATGCTTTGCAACAGCCTCTTCATTTTGATCATATACCGTACCTTTTTCTGCCAAGTTGCAATGGGTTTTTCTGACTTTGATGTGTTAAATTGACCATTCCCGATACTCTTCTCAGAATGCTGATCAACTTGTAAGCCCGAACCACTTCTCAAAAACTTAACCGCATGCCCGTTCTCTATTTTCTCCACCGAAGGACAGCTATTGTCACCCTCAAGGCTCATAGTCGATGATTTCCTTTCTGGCAATACGGAGATGAAGAGAAAAAATCACGGCCTTCATTGCATTATGCGGGTCGTTCTTATTCTTTATCAGGATTTCGCTGATCTCTGCAGGTGTCAAGGCTCCCGTGGCCTGTATGCTTTGCTCAACTATGGAGAACAAGTCGTGATCTTCCATTCCCAAATAATTGAAAGCTAGGCATTTCAAAGCCGGGAGTCCAGGGGTGGACAGCAGGATATGCATGTCCATTCTGCCAAACCCGATGAGCGCCAGATCAATGTTGTTCTTGTGATTCATAGTTAAGACTATGATGCGCTCCTTCCCACAACACGACCAGAGACCGTCCATGAAATTGAGCAGACCTGAGAGCGTCACGCGGGTATCGTCTTGATCATCAGAAAATTTGACCTATCTTCTCTTCTCGGTTCGGGTTGCAGGCGGGTTGCAGCCGGAACCCGCCTGGCGGTTGCTCACTCGGAGCGATCGGTTGAGCAACCGATGTCCTCTATGACGATGATGGATTTGTTCGTCGTGTGAATCAGAAGCGCTCAGAGCTCAGAATTGTCTGTCACTTATGTCAATTCCAGGTCGTACACATCGTAGTGGAGGTAATTCGCCATGGCGGCGATCAGGCTCGATTTGCCATTTCCAGGCGGGCCATGGAGAAGATACCCACGCTTCCACGGCCGCCCGACGCGGTGATAAAACCCTTTACGCTGCCCGAACAAATCGAGGTCTGCCTTGATATTTTCCTTCAGCTCTGGGTCGAGCGCCACCGTCGAGAACGTGGCCGGGTGCCCTCTCGGTCTCTGTTGCTGGTTCCGTTAACGTCGACTGAAGCGCCCACCTTTAAAGTGGGAAAGACCTCCAAAAAAATCCGGGGACTTCTATATCCAACTTTATAGCAAAGTTAATGGGCTTGATATGGCTGCTCGATACCCAGATATAACACGCGAGCGGTGATGATTAGGGAAAAAAACAGCGTGTTATATCGGGCTATCGAACGGCTATATCAGGACGCACTAACTTTACTATAGAGTTGGAAATAGAATTTCCCCAAAAATCCCGAAGAATTTGCAGTAGACAACCCTTGGCAGGTTTTTGCACTATACTTAGCGTATGGTGATTACTGCATGGTAACATGGTGGCATGCATGTTACGCCATCACCATTAATTTTGCGATCAGATCCATTAGGGAACACCACTCCGACTTAACTATTCCGACGCAGGTAATGCAGTTTTATTAATGTAAATTAGTGATGTCATCGATGAGGTTATGAATGTCTATTTCGAACCATGGGACTCGATAGACTTCGCAGACACTTCTATTAACTAGGAGCCTCACTACCAATTAGCAAAGGAAAAATTACTTTGAATGTAGAAAGGAAATGATGTTTACTCGAGGAAATGAAAGAGCTGCATGAGAAGACATTAAAAAGTGACATGAAATCATTTAGTTAAGAATCTTCACATATTTTTTTGTAAAAGTGGCTTAACTAACCTTGCATATAACATCTAGTTATCTGGACTAAATGAGCATGGAAATTTATCTAAGAATTACTGTGACTGTTGCATGCATGTGCTAACTAGAAATTGTAGAAAAGGCCTTTTTTTATTTTGAGTTTTATGAATGCAAATGCTAATTTAACCAATTTGTTCTTTGGCAGGGGAGACAGGTATGGGGAAACAGGTATGAAACGGTGTCAAGGGTATGGAAGCCATGTGGAGGCCTAACGTAAGCTCAGATGACCATTTTTGCTCAATTTGGGCTTAAAACAGGTGCTACAGGGTTTCCTGTAGTACTATAGGATGTCCTAGTTCTACTACAGGATGCCCTGATTTACTACACGAAATAGGTCGAAAGCTTATAGGGAGGTACAAAATGTACAATGAAGTGTGGGAAAGGTGTATGAGGGGGAAATAAGACATAGAGGACGTACACACTACCTAAGGCTCAGTCCAATGCTTCAAGATGGTTGGACTTTCTCAAGGAAAATGTCCACTTTGCTACAAAACAAGAATTCGGATTAGGGTTTGGTGGACTTTGGCAGTGTGGGTGGAGAAGACTTGGATGAGGCTGGTGAGATGAGGTCTCCCTGCAAATCATAAGCTCTTGTAACAACATGCATTCTTTTCTTCATTTATGCACAACTTCATTTATATATGGAAAAGATGAGTTGAGTTTAGGAAAAACATAGTTATTAATAGCTAATGGTTAATTTTACGAATGGAAGTGCTTCTAAATCATAACAAACTCAAGAGACCAAAATGAAAATTGCAGGTACTTCTTAGAAATTTAGAAACAATGATGTATTCAACATGAAACCCTAGGTTATGCATTGATCAAACAGTAAATCTGTTTTTTGGGTTGTGTGAATGGAACCCTCAAACCATGATCGCATAAGGGAGATGAGGCAAAGGCCACTACCACAAGCTTTTCTGAAGTGTTTACTTTCACTATTGTACCACTAATCTTTTTATCCACAAATGGAAGAAAACTAAGTAATCATCTAAATAATTGCAGATTAAGCAAAACCAAAATCAATTCAGCAGCTAACTATGAATGTAATCTATGCATACATGTACAGAAAGAGGAACCTCTGCTGCTAGGGTTGGGCCCTAACCGAAGAGCTTCATCCCTCTAATTCAACTCAATGCTGGATCAAGGGAATGTTTTTTATTTTTATCAAAATGTCAAAAATACATAAGAGTTATCAGTGACAAGGTCTTAGCTCAAAAATGCCTCTTGCCTACAATAAGAAAAGTCGAATCCTAATGAGGCCCTAGGCCTTCTTATTTATACAACTGAAGCTACCAACAACTTCCTTAAAATTAGGGAAGCTTGGATCCCAACTTGAGATCAACTTGTCTTCAACTATCACTGGCTTGGCTGCTAATGACCTCGGTGGGCTTGGCTGCTTGTAACTCCAAGATGATGAGATCTAGTGGAGGAATATTCGAGTGATTGAGGAGTTAAGGAGGGAGATCCAATCCCCTACAATCCCTTTTGCTTGTCTACTTTGAGTTCTTGCACTTAAATTAGCCAAAATTGCTCCAAATTCTGTAATTATTGCACATTAGGCCACATGACATAACATCTCATCTTTACCCTTCTCACTAAGCAAAATATAATAAATTATGTAAATAAATGTGAGAAAAGTTGATTTTAAGAAGCTGGATAGTGGAATTAAGGTCCATATAATTTCCTTGTTGATGAGCCTCATCATAAATTTTCTAGAAAAGTTATTAGTTACAATCATTTTGTCTTAAGAAGATATTTTTCTTAATGTTAAAATGATATAAGATACGAGGGTCATCGAAAGAGTTACTTGTCCAAGTCCATGAATTCTGAAAGACTCCGTCTGCATATTTACCTAGAAGTTCAAACTAATAAATCTATCTAGTCCCTGTTTTATGGCATATTTTCTCTAGCTTACGTTAGTCTAAGTGTAGTTCTTCATGTACAACATTCTCTCGTTACTTAGCCAAATTATTGTAGTAATCCAAAGTGATATATATATATATATATATATATATGTATGTATGTATGTATGTATGTATGTATGTATGTATGCCTAGCAATACAAGTAGATAAATCAATCGATTGCAGGGTAATGATCATGAGTTCTTCCAATGATGAGGGTTATCCATTTGGCCATTACACCACATATTAAGCTACAAGAATTGAAATTTCTGTCATTGAGAAATTTTTTGGGAAATTTGAGAGAGTCATCGATTCGTAGCATTGAATCATGACCATCAAATCTCTAGCTAGTCAGATTTCATCGGATAACGAAAGTGCGGACCACCGACGATTTTCTTCACCCCTGATAAGCCTTTCAAACCCAAGAAAAAATTCCCATCAGGCTTACGAAAGTGGATCAATTGTGGAAGTTTTGAATGTCCGATGGTTCTTCAATTTTTAATTTTGATGTGAGATTCCCACTGTTAATCCATTCCTTGACCTCATTTTGTAACACTAAGTCATATAACCATAGAATTAGGTTAGGGTTCATTAGTGGTCACCAAAGGTTTTGACTTGCATACCATGTAATTGAGGAGCCAATGGGAGTTATAGTACAAGGTCTAGACTCACTAGAGCATCACTCAAACTAGAGATTAGGTCATTGAAACAATATAATTGTTTTTTTGGGAAATTGGCTAGATGTTCGACTTGTGTTCATGGCCAAATATCTTGGTTATGACTTCAAATTAAATTATAGGTCAAAGAGGAATAGAAAAAATTGTGTTCACAACTAAGATATTGGCCCGTAGTGCCAAATAGAATTGGAAATACCAACAGAGCGTGAATCTCTAAAGGCAGACCTGAAAACACAAAGGACATTTTTCCCTCTACTAGAAAAAAAAAATGAGCAAGGGTCCATCAATGTTGTACATTGCGTCATTAATGCAACAACGACTTAGGAAAATTGATCAGGAGAAGACACTCAATAGCCCTCTTTTCATGTCTTCTACCATGATTAAGAGCTTCTACCATGATCAAGAGTGTCAAGTTGATGGATGATTCGACACTTCGTTGTCCTTATCTATGTCATTTTTAATATTCACTAACAAAAATAATAAACATTGCAAAGAACCATTGATCTTTCAAGGATGTGGTCATTTGAAAAAAAAAATATGTTCATAGTTAAAAAAAAAACCAGTTCTTTCACTTCCTGATTTAAAGCAGCCATTTGAGATACAAACTAATGCAAGTGACTATGTTATGGGAGCGGTCTTGATGGAAAATGGTAAGCCTATTTGTTACCATTCTGAAATCTTTAACGATGTAGTAACTAACTATCCAACATATGACAAAGAATTATATGCTTTAGTGCAAAGTGTGAAAAAGTGGAAACATTATTTGATTGGAAAGGAAACTATCATTCACATTGATCATCAACCATTGCAATACTTGCAATCACAAACCAAGCTACAACAAGTGAGGCATTTCAAATGGATGGGTTTCTTCCATCACTTCCACTTGGTGATAAGGTATAAGAAAGGTATCTATAACAAAGTTGTTGGTATGCTATCTAGATAAGTTGTTAATGCATTTGTTATTCTGAAGCATCATTCTATCATGCATGAGAGCTATGTTGAACAATATGCTTTAGATGAAGATTTTAAGGATGTATATGCAACTTTGTGTAAAGGAAACTAAGTAGAAGAATTAGATTACCATGTTTATGATAAATTTTTGTATCATCTTGGCAAGCTATGTATTCCACAGGGAGAAAGAGTCAACATCATAATGGAAGCGCATACTTCTCTTATTACGAGCCATTTTAGTGTAGGCAAGATGGTGGCACACTTACAAAGGTATTGTTATTGGCCTCATATGAATGAAAGTTGTCATGATATGTAAGAGGATGTTCTTTGTGTGCTACTTGTAAGCCTAGAAATAGAAAGTTGGGATTGTATACTTCACTTTTGGTTCCTTCCCATCCTTGGGAGAGTGTTTCTATGGACTTTTTGGGAGGACTACCTATGTCTAGGAAAAATCATGATTATCCTTATGTTGTTGTAGATCGTTTAAGAAAAATGTGTATTTTGATGCATTGTAAGAAGCAGGTCACAGCTAAACAGATTGCAAAAATGTTCTTTCAAAATATATGGATGCATTTTGGGTTACCCACATCAATTATTTCTGATCAAGTTTCTCGATTTGTCAGGAAATTTTGGTCAAGCTTATGGGGACTCATGGACACCAAGTTGAAGAATATCACAACATTCCATCCACAAACCAATGGTCAGACAAAAGTGGTCAATAGAGTAGTAGTACATCTCCTTCGTGGTTATTGCAGCAAGCATCCTAAGCTTTGGGATGAACACTTACACTACATTCAACATGCTTACAACCAGGCTAACCATTCATCGACTCAAACATCTCCATTTGAGGCATGCTTGGGATACTTACCAAAATCTCCTTTAGATTTTATCTTTGGGAAAGATGTTGCTATTGATGGACATAATGACATAGATAAGGCCAAGGAATTTATTGAACAAGTTCAATTAGTGCATCAAATGGTACAAGAACAGTTGGAAAAGAGTTAAGCCATGTATAAGACAAGAAATGATAAGCATCGTGTTGACCACAGTTTTTAGGTTGGAGATGAATTTTGGATTTACATTAGCAAGGAGAGGCTTCAAGGGGAAGGTAAAAAACTAAAACCAATCAGATATGGACCTTTTAAGATCTTAGGAAATTTTGGTATTAATGCCTTCCCGTTGGGTTTGCCTCCATATATGCAAGTCTATGCAGTTGTTAACGTTGAGAGCTTGAGATTATATGAGCTTCCTTTGATTGAAGATTAAGGAGAGAATTTTTAGATTCCTTAAATATAATATTTCTCTCCTGAATATCTTGAAGAATTACAGAAATATACTATCCTTAACAGAAAAACAAGAACTTAAAGAAGAGGGAACATGGAGTACCTTTGTGTGGGTCTCAAGAGAAAAAATCCAAGCAAGGTCAAATGGATTGAGATTGGAGGGGTGAGGGAACTGTACCTCATCTATTTGTTGACTGAAAACTAAAAATGATCTTTTGGAGGTCCAAAATATTCTAGTGGGGAGGAGTGATCCAATTGATCAATAAAGTGTTTAAAAGTGCCCAAAACTAGTGACAAAATGTATATCTCACCATCTTGAATCCAACACAACTTCAATTGCTCAAAACCAATATAATATGCTCCACATATCACGTTTTGATCGTTTGCCTAAACAGGTAACTTTTTTGCAGATTGAAGTACAAGACTGCTGACTGGGCAGTTCGTACGATCACTCAAAAGGTTCACTGTGTACCTTGAGTCAATGGGAGGATGCCAAGTGTCTACACTTGATTGGTTCATGGTTGTCGAATTTTGATTGGATGTTGGTTTTTTTTATGGATCAATGATTGGGTGCCATGTGGCACTCTAAAACGGTGGAAAATTTGTTAAGGATTGACCTAGTGTCTACCGAGTTCAAATTGATGAGCTCGAAGTATATAGGGCAACGCTTTACCAATGCACTGCTAGTAGTTATTATTAAACATTATTACAAAGTTTTATTTAAAGTTTTGACAATTTCAGTTTGGGGAATGGGGTCGGGGCTTAATCCTTGGCCCTCAGTCACTGCATGCCATAGAACCCATGGAAAAGAAACCAAGGGGCTAAGGATTATCCCCAGCCCAAGGTCACATTACCAGCATAGAACTAGAGGACAAGTGCTGGAGAGTTGACAGGTGAGGGGGCTTGGGTATGGCCTAACCCCATGGCATATGGAGATTCACAAGACAGTGGCACAAGTGGAAAGGTGTCAGGTGATGGGTGCAAGAACATGGGGGCCAGACCTGGGTTCTATGAACTGTTGGAATCGTGGCCCAAAAATTAGGGGTTAAGCCTATGGGGGCGAGTGTTTATCCCCAGCCTCAGGCCGCATAGCCCCATGTGGCCCAGTTTTTCCGCCATAGGGGTCATTGTGCATTTAAACGGCCTGACAAATTGCACCCAAACCGACGGGAATCTTGCTAGTGCCAGGAAAATTTGGCACTCGATGGTCTCGAGAATTGTGGAATTCGTAGAACAGTTAGACAAAGGAGCCAGTTTGTAGAGTAGTTAGCATCGAAACTTCTCTAGAGCATAACTTTCTCATGTTTTGGCCAAATTGAGCCCAACAAGAGCCAAGTTTGGCGTTTTTGGGTGTTCTGGAGCCATTGAAGATATTATTTTTACATTCTGGGAATTATAAATATATGAAATCATATACCTGAGCACTTAATGAAAGAGGCCCAACATTGGAAGCTGGAACAGGAGATGTAACCCAGGAGGGGTGAACTCCTTTATCATTTTGTTGTCTTGTGTTGTTGTGTATGGTATATTTGTCTATGTTTTTATGTTGCAAACTGATTTTAAAAACCATTAATTTATGTGCTTTTGCAAATGATCCATTGCCTAAAAAAAAAATTACTTGCACATTTTTCCATAAACCTTCAATTTTGTAATACAGATCAATTCGTCATCCATATTGAACCTTTTAGAGTGGAGAAAATGGAGAAATTATCTCATATGACTATTTTTTTCCAGTGGATCCCAATCGTCCAAATTGAGGTCAGAAACCTTTCAGAAGAAGCATCAAACGATGTTTTTTTTGGTGGGCTAAAACTTTTTTGCTTGAGTGCAACACCTTGTAGCATGATTCTACACATAGATACCTTACCAACGACACAAGAATCACATCAATCATAATCATATGCAAAAGTCATGCCACTTGGAAGTTGACCTTCCTATTTTGAAAATCATAATTCGAGGGGATGCGATGTCAACCCCCATTACTCATGGAAGAGGGGATAACCACGTCATCATTATGAAATACAAATTTAGAAGATTCCCTGTTGTAACTCTAGTTTTTTAATTTTCAGATTGTTCTATGTTGATTCAATTACTTTAGCCTAATTCAATTCTTTTATTAGAAATCTTTCAATAACAATTAATATTTCCAACCATCAATATTATTGAAGATAGAACAATAAATGCAGTGACAAAGGATACAATCAACAGATCAACAAGAGAGACCAACTTTGGTAAAAGACAATGGAAAAACCTATTATGTGGAAAACCCTTTGAAATTATTAGCTCTTATTTAGAATAATACACTTTATTGATTAATTTAGGTCTTTATATTGACAAATTGTAAATACCGATTTTGCATGACATTAATATGGTTGCATTTTTTTTTTTGTAAGTAAGACAAAAAATTCATATTAGAAAAAAATAGATACCCAATTTACATAGTTATGATAATGTCAAAGATAACCATTAAGGGACCAACTGCCTTTCACAAGGAAACCAGAAGGTCCGAGATTGAAGCATGAGGTCCAAAAAAACTTAGTGGTAAACATAGTTTTAAGATAGAGTAACAAGTTTAGACTGAGCCAAAGAGTATGACAACAAGAATTGTATACCAAAGCAAAAAAGACCCTATGATGATATTCTTGAAAACTGAGATTATGTGTCATTGTGAAATACTAGAGAAATAGATTGCTTACCTATGCCAGTCACAAAGGTATCTTGTATGTTGTTGGTCAACTTTGGAGCTACGACTTCCTTTGAACAGTCTTCGATGGTGAGACACCAAAAGGAACTAGAAGCCTATTGAGTCATCGCCTTCACACCTTCCACATTTTCTAAACCCTACTTCAGAACATAATATGTCCAATAAAAGGGGAAGGGAGAAGCAAACGTGTTAGTGGGGGAGCCAATGCCATCTTGGGAGTTGGAGGAGGAGGTAGTGAGTGGAATTGTAGAGAAGGGGATACCAAAGAGACAAGAAAGCTGACATAGGGACTAGCGGAAGTGATTGATTTGACAATTTGCTTCTGCAACCTTCAACTCAACAATGTTTCTAGCCTGTTCTTGTTTCCATATGTTTTTGGCCAGAAGATTCTAGACGACCCATTTCCCATCTCTTAGACGCATGCACTCATCAGCTTCCGAAGAAGTAACCTTGTATTGAATGCTCAGAGGAATGTTTGAGTAATTAACAGTCGATTTCTTGTCTTCTTGTGGAGGTCACCCACAACTACGACCTCCACCTCCTCACTTGACGCAAGTACACTCATGAACCATGTTGACTAGCAACTGAGGGTAGTGGGAGGAAGATGATTTGTAGAGGGTGTATTTGCTAATCTCCTGATAAGCATGGAGAGGATGCATATGGGGGAGATAAGTGCTCATAATGAGGAAAAGGAACATGAGGCAGTTGGATAACTAGAAGGACCTCCAAAGACGGGGGAGTGAAGAGGAAGTGTAAATGAGGCATGTTGTCAAAGTATCTAGAAATCAAGTCATAGATATGGCTGATTAAGTTATAGCTCATCGAGATCAATGTGTATGTGTGCCATCTGGAAGGATTGGAGGTTGTAGGTCGTCACTTGTGATGATAATGAATGAAAGTGATTAACGCTATGAGGACAACGATGGAAAATTTACACCCGCACCTAGGGAATTAATATAATTGTGTTCAGTTAGCATATTTTTATTATATAGAAATATACATGTTAAAGAATTAGATTTAGAAAAACAAATATAATTATTGAAATATGTATATTATTTCTTTAAATTAAATTAGTTGATATTACTCTTGATTGAAGTTAAATTAGAGAAAGATTAATTCAAAATAGTTTTTAATGGTAAACAAATAATGTAATGGCTATATAGACTCAAAAAATGATAAACTTTCAAAGTGAATAAATACATGAAATTATAGATGGTTATATGAAAGTGTATAGTAATAAATTTTAAAAATCAATATATTTACATAATTATAAAGTGAAAAATTATATTTAATATAAATAATGATTACATTAAAAATATAAAAAAATAAAATTGTTAGTATTTATTTTAGTTGAATAAATATTAAAATTTAAATTTTATAAAACCAAAAACATTACAATAAATGTAATTTTTAAAAATATGTAAAAAATAAAATTATTAATATTTATATAAGTTGAATAAACATCAAAATCTAAATTTTATAGAACCAAAACATTACAATAAGTATGAATTTTAAAATAACAAATGAGTTTTCAACTTATTGGAAACAAAATTACAAATGAGCTTTCAACTTATTGGAAACAAAATTACTTTCAACTTATTCAAAACAATAATCTGATTCAAATTAAAGAACATATTTAAATCAGTAACATAATTATGTATTTTTACACTTTTAGTTTGTATATATTTTTTATCTTTCATGATTTTTAGAACAATAATGTGGAAAGAATAAACAATAATATTTAGTTATGTAACAAATAGATAAAACAAAAACGTTGTAAATTAAAAATTTATTGTAAATATATTGAAATTTGCATAATTTTTTAAAATTTAAACAATATTTCAAATATATTTTTCATTTAACATAAATTATAAACTTTTTTTTTTTTAATTTTGAGATTAACGAAAAAGAACTACATTAAAAATATTTATTGATAAAATAAATATATAATACATGTGAAATATTTAAATATTATTGTTAGATAAAACATATTTCATTAGTTTATAAAATATTTCAATTTAGATTGATAGTATAGCATATAACGATTATCTCCAAGGAATCCAAAATGATTACACAAGTACTCAAAATGGAATACAACCTCTAGATGAAGGGAAAGAGGGTGGTCGGTTTGTTATAATTTAGATAATTTCAACAGTCGGTGTTTTTTTCGTGGGAGAGCCGAAGCGACCAGGGTTTCTGAAAACAACAGAGTTCGTCTCTCATGGTGGGTGACAGAGGAGGGAGCTCGACTCCCTCCTACAAAGAAGCTGTAGCTAGAAAAAGTAAATCACCGATGGGGAACAATAAAGATTGTACAAATGAAAGGATCAGGGATAATGAAAAGGAAACAGATGGGAGCAAAACCAAGAAAAACAGTAGCACAAAGGACAAAGAGGAAGAAGACAAAAGTCAGGGTTCAAGAGACAAAAAACAAAAAGGACCTTGCAAACCAAAAGCAAAAATCACTCCTAGAGTAATATTAAATGATCTTGCTTTGCAAGCACACAGGGAACATACGGGGACCTACGCCATTATCTGTAAATTCATGGGACTATGGCCCACTGAAAAGGCTTTACAAATGTGGATCAAGTATCACTGGAAACCCAAAGGAAGCATTAACCTACATCTTGGGTCAAAGGGATTCTTTACAGTGGTGTTCTCAAACATCAAAGATAAAGACAGAATATTCGAAGGAGGACCCTACTTTTTTGCAGTTGTCGGTCTCTACATGAGGCCCTGGAGGATGAACTTTGTCCCAGAGTGGGAGACATTCTCTTCAGTTCCAGTGTGGGTAAGGCTCTATTCTCTACCTCTTGATTATTGGCAAATTGAATCATTAGCTGCCATTGGAAATAAACTAGGACATTTTGTCAAAGCTTCTGAAGCGACAAGAAGAGGAAAATATACCTCCTTTGCTAGGATATGTGTGGAAATGGATCTATCAGGTATGCTTCCAGATGAAGTCATCCTGGAAGTTTTTGATGAGGAATGGGTTCAGACAATGGACTATGAGCATATCCCTTTCAGATGCCATAGACGCCACGAACATGGACATCTGTTCAGAGACTGCCCTCTTAGTAAAGCAGACAACAATGATAAACTTAATTCAAAGAAGGACACGGAAAACTTTCAGAAAGTGGTAAGTAAAGGAAAAGGACGAAAAAGGGGGCTAAAGCAACAACATAACGAGGGGAAGAAGGTCAGTCAGAACAAGTTTCAAGTGTTGGAAGAGAATGAAGAAATCACAAGAGAGAACCAATATCAGGAGGAAGGAAATAATGAAAAAGAAAAAGAAGAGGACAAAGAACAATATCAAGATATTGATTCTCAAAAAGTACCGATGATAAGTGAAACAGATCTGGAAGATCATGAACTACAAGAAATTCTCGATAAGGAAACCTGGATCTGGAAGGATTCTTGAAGCAGGGAACCAAAGGAGGAATAGATTCACTGCCTCAAGAAGAATGCAACAAAAAATAGTAGCTGTTTTTATGGAAAACTCAGGAAAAAGGGATGGATAAAGGTAAAAACATTCACAAACAGGAGCATAGAGGGGTGAAAACAATGAAATCAAGTCCAGGATTAGCTACTAGAAATCGAGGAAAGAAGAGGGATAGGAGAAAACAAAATGAGCTCTTGATGGAGTGTGGAAAGCTAATGCTAGATTTGGGTAAGATGAAAGATCTAACTAGTTACTCCTTTATAAATATTTTCTTATGAAGTTCATATCTTGGAATATCAGAGGTCCAGGTAGTAAAAGGAAACAAAGAATGCTAACTAACAGAATGAAAATAGCAACACGAGACATAATCTTCATTCAAGAAACAAAATGCTCCATTCAGAAACTAAAACAAATACATAGCAAATGGCTTAACAGATTTAAGTTTCTAGAAGTTAAAGCAGAGAACACAACTGGTGGCATCCTCACCTTATGGAATCCCCCAAAAGTCAACATAATAGATGCGGAGGCATCGAGAAATTATTTATCAGATATCATTCAACCAGTGGGGGTGTTGTTTACCTTCCTGGTCACGAATGTTTATGGTCCCCAATGAATAGATGAGAAATTCAGATTTCTTGACTCCCTGGTAGATCTAAGAAGCAGATATGCAGGAATACCTTGGGTCATGGGAGGAGATTTTAACATGATTAAATCTCTTTCGGAAAAAAAGGGAGGTACTAGAATGCTAAGCAAAGATTCAGTAGCGTTCCAATCCTTCACAGAAGATATGAAACTGGTTGACTCTGAAATGCACAACGACCTTTTTACTTGGAATAACAAAAGAGGAGGTGATGCCCAAGTTGCCTCCAAGTTAGACAGATTTTTTATCTTAGAGGAGTTGATGTTCATTAATAAATAAAAAACGGCTAGATTTCTCCCATTTGGAGGCTCTGATCACTGGCTGATTCAACTTGATATCAAGGGGATTGATTCTCCCTGGAATAAACCCTTTAGATTTGAGAATATCTGGCTCTCCCACCCAGATTTCATCAGCAACATTGAAAAATGGTGGTCCAAAGATCTGCAGATCCAGGGCACCAATATGTTCCTCCTTCATAAAATACTGAAGCACATAAAGCTTAGACTCAAAGAATGGAACAAGAAGGATTTTGGCAACATTTTCGTAGACAAAAAATCAGTGGAAATTAAACTACAGGAACTAAACCAAGCATTGATCATAGAGGGTTTTGATAAAGTCAAAAGTAAGCAAGCTGATAAATACAACCAAGAATGGGGGAATTTATGCAAACAAGAGGAAATCTTTTGGAGACAAAAGTCTAGAGTTCAATGGCTCAAAGAAGCTGAACGAAATACCAAATTTTTCCAAAGATCCACCATTACCAATAGAGCGCACAATAGAATCTCTTTGATATTGAATGAGAATGGGGAGCTTCAGACCACTCATAAGAATTGTTTAGATTCTCTTCCAGATCCATCGCATAAGGATTCTTTTCCATCGACGTTTCGAACCAGCAATGATGGTTCATCTTCAGGATGGTTCATCTTCAGGATGGTTCATCTTCAGGATGGGGAGCTTCAGACTACTCATAAGAATATCGAAGTTGTGTTGGTTCAACATTTCAGAAGCATCACAAAGGAAAGTAATGTAGACAGAGAACAATGCATCAAGGAAATTACAAAAAATATCCCTAAAATGGTGTCTAGAGAGGATAGTTTTAACCTAAATAAACCAGTAACCGAAGAAGAAATCAGTGAGGTTATCAAAGACATGCAGAATGGCAAAGCTCCAAGTCCAGATGGTTTTAATGTAGATTTTTTCAAGCCCTACTGGAATGTTGTCAAACAGGATATTTTGAATGTTGTAGAGGATTCTGGAAGAATCAGGACCATTCTGAAAGCCCTCAACACCTCCTTCATCTCCCTAATCCCCAAACAGGATGCAGCCCTGACTCTTGATAAGTTCAGACCCATTGCTTTATGCAATGTGGTGTATAAAATCATATCCAAGATTTTGGCTAACAGGCTCAAACCTCTTCTTCATTCTTTAATTTCAGGGGAACAATCTGGTTATGTGGAAGGAAGACAAATCCTAAACAATATTATTCAAGCCCACGAGGTAGTTCATTCGCTTACCAGCAAAAGGCAGGCTGGTATGATCATGCAATTAGATATTGCAAAAGCATTGACTTTGCCTTGGCTATAGGTATGGAAGTTAATCTTTCCAAATCAATTTTTTTTTAAATACTAACATTGCAATTGAAAGGAATATCTCCAGAATTTTGGGCTTTCAAAGGGATTCCCTCCCTTCAAAGTATTTTGGAATTCCCCTTATAGCTAAACCATTGTGCAAAAGCATTTGGGAACTGGTACTCAACAAGATGCAAGATAAAGTCAAGAAATGGACTTTTAGATCGTTGAACCTTGCTGGTAGGTTGATTTTGACAAAGGCCGTTCTACAATCTATCCCTATTTTTTTCTTATCAGCCCTTCCAGCTCCCAAAGGGGTCTTACATCAATTTATGCATATCCAGAGAGACTTCCTTTGGGGCAAGGAGGAAACAAGGAAGAAATGGGCCCTTGTTTCTTGGGATAAAATCTGTAAACCCAAAAGTCACAGAGGTCTTGCCTTAGATGATTAAGTGATTCTAAGTAACGTTTTAGGTGCTAAGCTCTAGTGGAGGTGGGTTAAAGAACTAGAATCTCAATGGGCTAAAACTTGGAAAGAAAAATATGCAAGCTCCTGGCAAACAAATGATCTTATAAGAATGTCTGGAAACATAAAATGCTCTCATATCTGGAATAAAGCCTAGGAAAGCAAAAGCCTAGTACAAAACAATAGCTTCTGGGAAATCAGAGCAAGAGATCTAGCTCTCTTCTAGGAAGACAAATGGCAACAAGAACAAACGCTGATAAGAGAGGACTTTATAAGCCTCAAGTAGGAAATAGAGTCCCAAGGATTATTAAAAGTTAAAGATTTATGGAATCTTCCTCATGACTCAGGAAAGTGGAGAAACTGGAGAAGTATAGAATGCAGAGAGGACAACCCCACAAAAACAAAATCAAAGGAACTCATGAGCATGTTAAAACAAAGGAAGATCTTGGTAACAGACGAGCAGGATCAGTTAAGATGGGGCTTCAACAAAGAAGGTACCTTTAATATTAAGGAAGCAAAAAGATTTATCCTGAACCTTGATCCCTGTGTTTTGGTGAAATCTTGGCAACAACTTTGGAGTCACCAAGGTTGGATGAAGATCAAGTTCTTCATGTGGTTAGTTCTTCACAAGAAAATATTAACTTGGGACAATATGCGGAAGAGGGGGGTTATTGGACCTTCTAAATGTCAATTATGTGAAGCTCAAGAGGAGACAATGGAGCACATTCTCAATAGCTGCACTTACACCACCTGGCTGTGCGATTCTTTTTACAACATTTTCCAATAGATAGACAGAGATAAGAGTAGTATCATTAATACCTTGAACAAGTGGAGAAATAACTTTTCGGAGTTTGAGATCCTTAATTTGGCCTAGACCTTAACGCCAAGTTTCATTATCTGGAATTTTTGGAAAAAGAGGAATAAAAGAATTTTCAAGGAAGAAAAAACTACTCCTCTTCGCTTGTTGGATCTGATCTTGAAACGGATTAAGGAGACAGTTTCCACCACTATGCGCAGTTATCCCAAGAACCCTCCCACTCCGAATGAATTGAGATCCCTCAGGCATCTGGGCATGCAGGAGATCATTTTCCATGGACTTAATAGAAGGGAAAGAGATTTGGAAATGGAAAAGGAGGTCTGGCAGCCTCCATCGAAAGGTTATCTATAATGCAATATTGATGGTGCTTCAAAAAGCAACCCTGGAACAGCAGGTTATGAAGGGGTGTTAAGAGATGAAGAAGGAAATATAATCCTTACATTCCACTGCCATTAGGCAGAGCAACCATAATATGGCTGAATTAATGGCTCTGGAACAATGTCTAGAGCTTCTTAAACTAAATCACAGCTCAAATGTTATTATTGAAGCAGACTCAGAGATCTCTATAAATGTAGTTAAGAGAATCAGTTGTGGAAAAGCACCAGAAAGGGTCTCAAAGCACTGGAGACTAGTACAAGTGTACCAAAGAATTCAAGAACATCTCCTGAGTCTTCGAACTGTTAGCTTCAGTCATGTTCACCGGAAAGCCAATAAACTAGCAGATTTACTAGTCAAACAAGGAGTGCTTAATTCAGAAAGAAGAATTGAGATGACATGGCAGGAGGCACCGCGGAGCAGATTAAAAGCTCTCTGCAATGAACAAGCGGTAGAGGACAGAGACATTTTTAGACATTGGGCAAGAAGGAAAGGCACGAAATGAAGCTCAGTACGCAAGTTCAAACATAGTTCTTCGATTGGTACTGGGAAGAAGGGAAAACTCTGAGTGGATTCATTATCCTTTGGTGTAAGTTAACGAGTCTCATTTTTCCTTCATATTGCAACACAAGGTTTAATGTACAGTCAGCGGCTGCATTGGTTGTGAGTCCCGAGGTAAGCTATCGTGGGATGGACGGCTGGATCTTCCCAGCGAAGGAAATTCTCATGCATTCCTATTATAGGTTGGATAACCTGGTTTTAAAGTGGTTTCCAAGCAGTTTCCAGGCGATCGCTGGCCTTTTGAATGGTAAGTGGTATGGGCGTTTTGAGAGTGATTCCACTAGGCTCTCGACATGTGGCTAGGGTTGGGTACAAAATGCCACCCTCCATCGAGCCATAAAGCTCGAGCACCTTGGATTTCCGATATTTCTCCGAGTGGTTCATTTGAGTAGATGGATTCGACGGTCCAATTTGGTCGTGCAATTTTGTGGGGCCATTTGTATGATCAAACTTTGCGAGTTAATATTGGAAGGATTGTGGAGTTTGACTTTGGGCTAAAGGTTAACCGAGGGTACCATTTGTGAGGTTAGCTTGTCCTTTAGTTAGTTTAGTGAGTTATATTCATGACAGAATGGCCTTGATTTTTCCGGAGTCCATGATTAAGTCTGGATTTTTGTTTATATTGTAACATTACTTTTGGTTTATTGGAATAAAAAGAAAGTCTCTTGCTTCAACAAAAAAATATAGTATAGCATATAACATGGTAAAGGACCATTAGAATATTTTTTATAAAAGTAAAAATAAAAATGATTTTTATTTTTTGAAATTATAAAGAAAAATAAGATAAAAATACTTATTCTTTTAACATCATTTACTGCAATCAACTAACATAATTTAAAGTTAGTAAAAGAAAATTACAAAATAATAAAATGTATGTGAAAAAACATGCAATTTTATTTATCCTATTACCATATGATAAATAATTAATTTAATACCTTTTAATACAAAATATTTATAATAAATATTAACTATTGCATTGCATGCACCATATAAAAGCTCAAATGGCCATAAGTTAAGAAGAGTTATAAGAAAATGATGATCATCATAATGAAATCAAAATATTTTTAGATATTTTTAAGATTTCATTATAATTTATGGCCAAAGTTTGATGATCATTTTCTTATAGCTCTTCATTAACTTATGGCCATTTGAGCTTTTATATGGTGCATGCGGTGAAATAGTAAATATTTATTATAAATATTTTGTATTAAAATGTATTAAATTATTTATAGTAAATATTTATTATAAATATTTTGTATTAAAATGTATTAAATTATTTATTTATCATATGATAATAGGATAAATATAATTGCATGTTTTTGCACATACATTTTACTATTTTATAATGTTATTTTATTAATTTTGAATTATGTTAATTGATAAATAATGTTAAAAGAATAAGTATTTTTATCTTATTTTTCTTTATAATTTCAAACAATAAAAATCATTTTTGTTTTCATTTTTATAAAAATATTTTTTCTTTCCTTACCCTCTTGAAAATTAAAATAATTTTTTTTACGTTCTTTGAACCCGTGCGACGAATCCATGCCAACGTCCGTTTATTTAAACGGAGACGGAGAGGTGGGCCTGAGTGGGCCACGTAAGCGGTTTGCAGAAACCGGCAATCGGGATAAGGGTTGCCGTCCAGCCGCAGTGACGGGACCCGTGGCCGTTATTGGTATAAAGCTTCCTATCACGGCTCCGACAATCGAATTCCTGGGCCTGTTTCTCCAGATGCTGTAGGGGCGCGGTCTCGTTTCTTGATTTTGAGCGTGAAGCTCCGTCTTTCCTCGCGTAAATCGTTACCAGGCGTCTCCACATGATGCGTCCACCAGAGTGTCGATCCGCTGAAGGTGTCTTCCATGGTGTTGTTGGTGACGGGCGTGAAGTACAGGCATGTCGCGTTTTTGGCCCGGGCAACGCTAACTCTCCTCGAATGGGCAACCGCATCGAGGATGCTGAGATAGAGCTGCACGTTTCTGTAGAGCTCGTTCACCTCTACGCCGCAAGAGTAGCCATTGAATTCTGGAATCTCCAGATACGAGTTTGGACTGTAGAAATCCTTGAGAGAATTCCACCATCCCTCTAACAAACGGCGTACCTGTGTAGGTAATGCATTATGGATTACTGTCAAAAGCCCTACAAGTGACCAGATTTGTCCTGAGATCGTCATGTCGCGTCGCATTCTTTGTTGACCAGATTTGTCCTGAGATCGTCATGTCGCGTCGCATTCTTTGTTATATCAGACCTGCAAATTGTTGAAACTGACATTGGTATTTTGTAGAAGTATGAAAGTCTCTAGGCAGGAAGGATAGATGCCACTCCATGGACAACTTTTGGAAAACCCGAGGAAGTATGGATGTGCAGGTCACGATAGAGCTCCCACTCTCCATCAGATCATACGCGTTTCTGTAAAGAGGACAATAAAAAATTATCCGAGAACTCCCAACTACCTGTCAGATTGCTGGCTTTATCAACATTCTACTGCAGTTATGCTGTGTGTGATTATGAAGAGTGTTTTTTATTTCCCCTGGAACGTGGATGGATCGATTGCACTGTAAACTGACACTACTTTGCACGCCTGGTCCCATTTTGTGTAATATATGTAATGAATTTATGACAAGTGGAAATAAGAGTAGGATTAATTGGAAATTAATTTATGTAATATATGCAATGAAGTTATCTCAATTGTCTAAAAGATTATAAATCCGTAATTGTTTCTTGAGCCTTTTACTATCAACTTTTGTGCAAAAGATAAAAAGCCTGAAGTAATCGCATCTATATGTCCAATTAAAAAGTCCGAATTAAAAAGTCCAAGACAATCGAAGATACATCCATAGTTGTTTGTTAAGCCTTCTACTCTAATCCTTTTGTGAAAAATATAAGAAATCTTGAACTAATGATATTGACATGTCCATGACAACCACATGGTACTTTTACTCTAATCCTTTTGTGAAAAAGATAAGATATCTTGAACTAATGATATTGACATGTGCATGACAACCACATGGTACTTCCATAGTTGTTTGTTGGGCCTCTTACTATTCTTTTTTTGTGCAAAAGATAAAAGTCTTAGAGCTAATGTTATAGACATGTCCAACTAAAAAGTCCAAGACAACCACCAATATATTATGGAAGTAAAAAGTCCAACACATCCACCGATGTCATGTCTAGGAAATGTTAAGCATTACCGATGTCATGTCTAGGAAAGGTTAAGCATTAATTAAAATGTTGCAATCTTCTAGGTATTTTCCATTAATTTGCACTATAATAGTGTCAATTTTGTAATGTGATCTAAGGATTCTATGTATGGCTTAAAGTTTTCATTAATTAATGCATGTGTTATAAGGAATTTATTAGGAAGATGCCTATGGAAGAATCTATAAATTTTAATATCTATATAAATATTTATGGAAATAGTGTGAATTTTTTATAGATTTGTTTTTTTAATTTTGAAAATATTTTATTAAAATAAAGCAAAATATATATATATATATATATATATCTTATTTTTATTTATCTATTCATATATTTAAAATAAAAAATAGTATTTATACGAGTAATAAATTTTATTTTCTATTTTTCTTTCTTTTTTATTTTAATTCTTTATTCTTAATTCTTAGTTTTATGGATTTTTTCATTATTATTTTTTTGTTTTAATTTTAATTTTAATTTTATATTTATTTTCTAATGTTTTTTAATATAATATTTTATTTTTCTGTCAGTTGGGATTTAGCCATTACATCTCTACTATATTTATTTGTTCTTGGATTGAGCTATCTATTTCTGTCCCACTGTATTTATTTGTTCCGTGAGTGGTTCACCTTAAAACTTTCATGTGATTTATCCTGAAGATTGAAATTATAAAAGTAATGCATATATTTCTTATTTTGTTTTAAAATATAATTTTCAATAATTTAATTATTTTTTCCTAATTTATGGCCATTATCTAAAAACTATTCAAAATAGAAAGTTTGAATTAGAAGTTATGAACCTAAGATTATTGAAAGGAGTTAGTGCCTTATGTGAGTTGGATGTGTCCATTTTGTGATATCTTTTTATTCAACTAAGCAATAGTTTAGGTGGAGCATAGGGTTCAAGAAATGTTAGAGACTAACATCATTCAGCATAGTCAAAGTGATTTCTCGTCATTAGTGTTGATGGTTATAGAAAAGGAGGGTTCATGGTGTATCCTTCAAGATTACATACAACTTAACAAAATGGAAATCAAAGCTATGTTTCATATTCCTACCATTTATGAATTATCAGATGAATTGCATGGAGTAATATTCTTTACCAAGTTGGATCTCTATTCTAGTCATCATCAAGTCAGAATGGTACAATAAGCCATCCTGATATAACTTTTAGAAGACATGAAGGTCATTATGAGATTTTCGGTTATGCCATTTGGAATTACAAATGAAGCTTTAACATTTTAGAGCTTGATGAATTCCATTTTCAAGCCCTTTCTTTGAAATTTGTGCTAGTGTTTCTTGGTGACACATTAATCTACTACAAATATTGGGAAGAACATGTACACCATGTTTATAGTGTCTTAACATTATTGGAAGAGAAACAACTATATGCAAATCCTTCGAAGTGTGTCATTGGGTTCAAGAAGAGGGAATTTTGGTTATATTGTATTCCATGAAGGTGTCAAAATGGATCTTAACAAAATCAAATCTATAAGGGAATGGAAAATCCCAAATACCTTAAAGAAACTCTAAGAATTCTTGGGATTGACAAGATGTTACTATAAGTTTGTGAGGAATTATGGTCAAGTAGTAGCACCCTTAACAAATTTATTTTAGAATGAAGCATTTTCTTGGACTAAAGAAGAAACCAAATCTTTTAGAAAACTTAAAGAGACATGTGTACAACTCTTTTCCTATTTACACTCAACTTCAAAAAAGAATTCACTGTGGAGTGTGATGTAAGAGGACATGGCATTGGTTCAAGAAGGAAAATAATTTTCCCTTGAAAAAAAAAAAAAAAAAACTTAGTCAGATCCAACTATAATAAAGATATGTTGGTCATACTAGGCACAGTTAAGAAAATATGTCCATAATTTATAAGAAGATGTTTCAAAGTAATAATAAATCATGATAGTTTTAAGTACTTATTGGAACAAAGACTACCTTAAGAGGAGAAATAAAAATGGGTTACAAATTTGTTGGGTTGTGACTTTGAAATTATCTACAGAAAGGGAAAACAAATATTGTGGAAAGTGCATTCACAAGGAAAGAGAGAGACACAAGGGGTTTACTATGCATTATTTCCATTTCACAATCTCACCCTGAGGAATAATCAAGGATACAATTGAAACAAGATGAGAAGATATGCAATATCATTAAACAACAGTAGTAGGACCCCGACATAGTAGAAAAAATTAGGTGGAAAAATTATTTGTTGCGATATTAAGGTCATTGATACTATTGTAAGAATTCTCAAGTCAAAAACAAGTCCTTTTGGAATTACACACTACTTCTGCAGGAGGAAATTTAGGGTTTTGGAAGACATACCATAGGATCAAGAAATATTTTTTTGGAGAAGGTCATAAACAAAATGTGAAAATTTTTATGGTTGAATGTGTGGTATGCCAACTAAATAAGGGAGAGAAAATGAATACCTTGAGGCTCCTATAACTATTAGCCATACCAAGCTAGCATTGGGAACAAGTTTCAATGGATTTTATTACAATTTTAGTTGAATCTGAAGGAAATAATGTCAATATGGTAGTGGTATATTGAATAGACAAGTATGCCCATTTTTTCTCTCCTTATAATCCTTTTAAATAAAGCACAATAGTAGAACCATTCATGAAAATTTCAAAAATATAAATGGAATCTCGAAGATTATTATAAGTGACATATCCAATTTTCACTACAAAATTTTAGACCTAATTATTTTCCTATTTAGGTACTCAATTGGCTCACAACTCATCTTACCACCCTCAATTTAATGGGAAAATTGAGATTGTGAATAATTATTTAGAAGGATATCTATGTTGTTTTTGATTTGATAAACATACACAATGGGTGAAGTGGTTGTCAATAGTAGAATGGTGGTACAACACATCCTTCTATATTTCATAAAAAATGTTATCATTTATGACACTTTATGGATATCATCCTTTATCTGTCACATCATGCTCAAAAGGGACTATAAAGGCTCAAGTAGTCGAAGAACACATACACAACACTAACAAGAATATAGGATGAAACAATAAGAATATCATCATCATAGTGATGGGGAATTTGAAGTGGGGGATTGGGTATTTGTGAGACTACAACCATATAAATAGTTTATCCTCAAAAAAAAAAAGATGGAAAATAAATTATCACCGAGCTATTATGTCTCTTATAAGTTGTTGCAAACAATTGGACATGTGGTTAACAAATTGGATCTGCCTCCATCTTCATGTGTACTATTGAGAATCGGGATAATACTGAGATGGGGGGATGAAGCAATATTATATAATTTTTAACAATTATTTAACCATTCAAATATATTCATTCACATGACGATATAGCATTCAACATACATAGTTTCATGATCGATGGTTGATGGCCCAAATGACTCACATGTCATAGTTATGTGGAGGTGAGGTTCCACCCTTGTTCGTTCACTGCCGACCCCATGCACACACACTCATAAGTGTTTAAACTCCTATTGCTGACAAGTATAAATGAAATATACATGTATAACAAAAGAATCAAATAGTTTTGTTTATGAAAAGGGAAGGGTGACCAACCCACAACGTTTACCTGAAATTTACAGTTGAAGGAGATGAGGCTTTAACCTCAAATTTTTTTATTACCTATAAGAAAAGGGATGACCCAAACCACCCTTTTCTTAGCGTTATGGCCCAAGGCCTGAAGCCTTGGAATGTCAATTTTTAGGACATTAACTAGTACAAGGAACAAGTTGAGAAATTATTTTTTATTCATGGTCCTTAACAGTCAATTGAATGAACCTAAACACACAATTTATCACTTCCATTGTGAACATAATAATGGATAGCATAGTTCTAGCATGCCTTAGAATTCATGGACATACAAAATATCATTCTAGTCATGAGTACAATAGTGAACTTCTCATCTCAGACATTCATTTACACTCATCAACACACAAGATATCCTACTAGTCATAACATAACAAGGAACATCATAGTTCAGGAGTTAATATGCATGGGTAATTTACACTTATCTATGTGTTTAAATATGGTTAGAAATTGAAAGAGGGACTTAAACTCTCCACCCAACCATTGGCCAACTACACTACAACCATGCTTGTAGCTTACCAGTCTTGACTGAGGTCTATAAAACTAAGGGAATTCTTGCTCCTTGGAAACTTCACACCAATGGGTGAAATAGACACTCAAATATGAAGTTAATTTTCCATGTGGTTTATAAACTATCCTATGAATGTATACACCACAATATCTCACTCTCCTAAGTCCATTTACAGGGATTCACCCATGGTCTAGATGGGGTATTTTTTAGTCCAAGAGCTTGAATCCACTGTCCAAGTGGTTTATCAGTTGTCTTCTCATAATAAGCACCACAATTTTATGCTCTCCAATATCCAGGTGGTTAACATCGCTCCAGAAAGAACCAAAGTGACTTACATTTCTTTGTCCAAGTGCTTTATCAACTATACAGAAAACAACATAGTGATTCAGTCATCCACTAAACCTCCCACTCTCCTCACATGTATAGACACAATTTAGTGGCCTCAAACAAAAAACATCGGGATTAACAATGAAAATTTACAACACTCAATACGAAGTGATTATCTCCACATCTACCCTACGTTCATTTTGCTATGCTCCATTTCTCCATGCTATTTGCACTAGTCTCAGGAACTCCAAGGAATAACTACTAACCAAAAAAGAAGTGGTAGAAGGGGAATTCGATAAAGGAGAAGAACTCCCACACTTCTCTATTGTGCGTAAATATATTCTCCTTGATGGCCCTTGATTTTTAGGAAAGGCACAAACTTTCTTAGCTTATCAATCTGATGTTGACTCTTCTTTGTTCTCCTTCCACATTCTATGCCTCTATTCCCCATTCTCTTTGGTGCTTCATTTATTCTCATAACTATTTTCGAGTGATGATAGACCGATTAGGTTAGAACTGAAATCAATAATAACTTTCAATAAAGTTTCATGGATTTGAAGAAATCTAGATCCCTCTTCCCTCGGTACTATGTATCTACGCCATCCTCTCCTCGAAAAACCATTTAAATTTATATTTAATTCTTGAGTTTACTATCCAACTGCTTCATCCAACCATGAACCTTATGCTAGCAGTATATGGTTACGTCTGAAAAATACAAGGGTAACAAAAATGGTTGTTACATTACATTTCGAAGAAGAAAGCAATCATAATGAAGTAGGATGTCGCAAAAAAAATATTTTCAGCCTTTAGGATTGGTGTCTCTTGTAGGTTGGTTCCTACAAATCTTGCGGCATTGGGGATGGGTGTCTCCTATAGGTTGGTTCCTACAAAGGATTAGATGGGATTGGGTTGGTTCCTACAAAAGAACAAAGGGTATTCGTGACTCCTATAGGTTGGTGCCCACAAAACAACAAAGGGAATTTGTGTCTCTAGTAAATTTGTGCCTACAAAGTAGCATAGGGGATTGATGTCTCCTATAGGTTGGTGCCTAGAAATTGATGTAATAGTAGGTTGATGCCTACAAGATCATTGATATAAAGAAGTTTTGTATTTTTCACCCATAAGGGTTTCCACATTTATCTTATGTTAAGTTTTTTGTTATGAGATTGAAATTTTATGATGTTTGACTAGATTCAAATAAGCAAAATTTGTAATTATACTGATTTACTCCCCCTCTCAATGTAATTATGAATCCAACATCCTCTACATATCCACGCTATTTAGGAAAAATACTTTTTTGTAGGATTGGCTTAAGATTGTTGGCAATGACTTTGGAAATGTTTTTGTAAATAACATTGCACAACACTATGGGTATAAATTTATCGGAAATTTTAGGATTTGTTTATTTACGAAAAAAAAGTGATGAATGCAGAATCAAAATCATGTAGTAGGCTACCTAAGAGCATTACGTATTTAATATATTTCCAAACATCCTATTCAGTAATGGATCGACGAGTTTGAAATAATTCCATATTAAAGCCATCAAATCTTGATCATTTATTGATACCCATAGAGTGCCCCATAGTTGTTACCTATTCAAAATAAATATGATGGAAGTTACTTTAATTGCTAAAGAGATATTAAGAGGGATTGCACCAAGATAGATTCAATCATTGCACATTTGTTCATTATTGGTTCAATTATGATATGACTAAAATGTTCCTTTAGTTCATATATTATCATGGATTTGTGAAAAACATTTGATTTCCTATTCCCTTCTTTGAGCCATTAGATATTATCCTTTTGCTTCCATAATAGTTTTTCCTTGTGTAATTATGTGTGATTCCCTATATTTGGTGCACCGTTTCAGCTTTCTATTCCATTTTTGATCCATTCATAATGATTCTAGCTTAAAGGGCCTTTAGATCATCCTCAAGTGTTTGTTTCTCAAAAAAGATGTTACCAGAGACCTCTCTTTTCCATTTTTTTTTTCTTGGCTTCTTTTAGCTTCTATTGAAGTCATTACATGATGGAGTGTTAGTTATGACCTACATATGTCCACTAGATCATCATGCTAAAAAATAAGTATGTGTGGCCCAGCAAAAATATTTTAAATCTAAAGATTATGGCTTTGATGAATGAGAGAAATTCTAGGAGATTTTGATGGGCCAATGGTCCAAGTGTGTATAAGATAGGATATCATCTTCTAATAACATCAATCCTTGAAAAAAATATTCAAATAATAAGAATTGATCAAGTCTTATATCTATTTGATTATATCCTCCTTGCTTCTTTTTCTAGGTGTAGCATACACTGCCACTTTGAATATCTAATAGTTGAAGCTCTATTATGGAGTTTTTGAAAAATAAACTACCAACATTTTGCGATATATGAGGATCAATAATGTAAGTAATACTATACCTTTGACCAAAAAATATGGATTGCTTTTCCGTAGATCACATAAAAGCAATGTACTGAGAATTCTAGGATCGAAAAGCTTTATAAGGCACTCCCGACGTGAAAGGATTTGAATTAACAATCTAATCAAATTGGATTTGGTCCATGGATTGCATAGAAATTGATAACTTTGTATCTCTTCCAATTTGATTATCCAGGGTCTTCTTCTTCTTTTTTTCATTTATTTGAAACCAGAAGTGAACATATTAAGGTCACCTCAAATTAAGTAATGTGATTTAAGGGAAGTTCCCCAACTTCCTTAAGGGATTTGAGAAAGGGTACCTTGAGAGTAGGGTTGATGGGTACATAAACATTAGTCATAGATCCTTCAATTAGAGAATTCTTGATCCTAAAATTATCCAAGATGAAGTTGGATTCAATTATGTTTTCCATTTTGATTAAGTTAGGATCGCAAAGAACTGCTAATTCATTGAGAAATCCTATGGATGGTATTACTATTACTTTACATGCATTCCAATATTTATTCACAAGACAGAAGATTGATTACCTGTCACACTTTGTTGATTGTAAAAATACCATATTGGGTTTTTCCTAATTGATTATTTTCTTTAACATGTCATGTTTTCTAGCTACGTTGAGACCACTTATATTCATTTACAGAACAATTATTTGTAACTTAGGATGAGTCAGAAGGTACTTATATTTCACGTTGATGGCCTATCCTGATTCTACTAAGAGTGTTCTAACTTTATCTAGCTTCTATTTTGTATATTTTCATAATCCCTTTTTCTCCTTTTCATTTATCTTACTTTGAGGATTTGAGAGAGGTTCTAACACCTAGTCCTTCAACTTGGTTGGGGTTTGAGGGTGAATTATTGTTTTATACTTCTTCCTAGATAGCTCTTTTTCAGCTACTAGAATTATGGAAATTATAGATCTTCCAACTGAGATTCTCCATGCTCCAATAAGAGGGTTGGGATGTCAATCTACATCATTTAAGTCTCAATTTCTATTTGATGTTATTCTTCCTTAGACTCTCAAAGGTCATCTTCATTCATCTCTAGTTTTTTTCTAAGATATTGGATTAGTAGTGGAGACCATTAGGTTATATTTTTCCCTTTTAGAGTTGTTTGGGATTTGGTTTGGTGAAAAATAAGGGCTCACCTATTTTGGAGGGGTCCTCCTCTTCATTGGCCTGCAGTACAAATCTATTTTTACCACGGGGTGCCTAATTTGGGGATCTTAGTATAAGGGTTTTCTCAGTGGACTTCATTTTATTCATAACCTTGATGCAACTTTCTTGACCTACACCTTCCCTCCCCACCTCAGTGTTCTCATGTATATTAATTTGTAAATATCGTAACAAATGGTTATGTTCATTGCATTTTCTGCACTAAAATGGAATGTACTAATAGTCCAAGGTTTGGATCCATTCTATATCTTGGTCACATACGTTGAGAGATTCAGGGCGTGCTCTAGTCACATTCATATGCACATAAATATGAGCATATGAGGTGTAGTAATCCATTCTAGTTAGTTATGAAACTTTAAAAAATGAACTTAGGGTGCTTTTGATGCCTTTAAGAGTTTCTCATTCCTGGAATTCCTAAGGGAGTACATTTTGATACAAAGAAAGACTTCAATGGATGTTTCTTTCTTAGGACTAAAATCATATTTTCCAGTATTTCAGATGTGACCAGGTGAATTTAAAAAATAGGGCCCTTATTAAAAAATATGCTCTTTGTAATCCATATAGGTGAAGATTGAAGCGAAGAAACCCTTGGAGCCTAGTTTGAGATCATTCTATCCTTTCATTTTCCATATAGTATTGACCTATCACATGAGGGATTTTTAAGAGAGCCAAATCAGCATGATCTTTTCAACAATTATGTGGTCCTTGATTTACTGGATGTAGCTACCCATATTCAGAGATGTGCCCTCATCCTTAAGGTTCTCTTTCACTTTGGCCAAGCAACCACTATGTAATTTTATGACTATCTTCCTCTCATCAAATTCATCTATGGTGGTATCCAATCCATGCATTGGCTCCTTCCCTAGACCACACTTTCCATTCAAAAGTTGCTTGAGAACAAATTACGTCATCATACCACATCCATGACACTTAATGTGTTGTATAGGAACTAGTGAGACATTATCGTGCTTCAAAGAAGATAATAATGTAAAAAACCACAAAACCTCAAAGCAATACAAACCAATAAAAATGTAACATAATACTTAAACCTAAAATGGTTATAAGACACATCATCTTTTTTCAAAATAAAGGCTATATTTACATCTTATTAATTATACATTTAATATTAAAACACTAATATAACATTTAAATTACAAATTTATAATATTTAATTTTTTAAGTAAAAATATTTCAATCAAATTTTATAAGTTCTATAAAAATATAAATAATTCATATTAAAAAAATTAACCTATTTTTTCTTCTAATTTTTATACATAATGCAAAGATCTTACATTTTAAAATAATGATTATAATTAATTTTAAAAACAATAAACAATTAATTTACATTACTCTATTACTCTTTAATGTATAAACAAACAGAAATCTTGTTTAGATAATCTTCCGCAATTCACATAACCAATCTTTTGTCGACGCGTTTCGAACCAACCAGTGTGGTTCATCGTCAGGACAAGTTGAAGAACCAATCATAAATGTCTTTCATTTAAACTATGAAAACATCAATAATTTTGAAAATTTATTTTCATATAATTATAAGATACAAATTATTTACTTATACTTTGACTGATATAAATTTGACACCATTGACATTCCACACATATTGACAACATTGACCTTGGTTACGTCTCAGATGTAACTATCATGTTTACATCTCAGGTGTAACCATCAAAATATAAGTAGTAAGATTAATGTGGAAATAAACCATGCTGTAGAATGAAAGTTGTAGAAGCCTTTCAAATGGATTTCAGATGAAAGATCTATGGTGCGCGTTCTCCTCTTTTTCTATGAAAAAATCAGATGATCCATGCTATGCTGCCACAGCCTCTTCATTTTGATCATATAGCGTACTTTTTTCTGCCAAGTTGCAATGGGTTTTTCTGACTTTGATCTCTTAAATTGTTCATTCTCATTACTCTTCTCAGAATGCCGATCAACTTCCAAGCCCGAACCACTTCTCAACAACTTAACCGCATGCCCGTTCTCTATTTTCTCCACCGAAGGGCAGCTTTTGTCGCCCTCATCCTCGATGATTTCCTTTCTGGCAATACTGTGATGAAGAGCAAAAACCACGGCCTTCAATGCATTATGCGGGTCGTTCTTATTATTTATCAGAATTTCGCTAATCTCTGCAGGTGTCAATGCTCCCCCGGCCTGTATGCACTGCTCAACTATGCAGAACAGCTCGTCATCTTCGATTCCCAAATAATTGAACGCCAGGCATTTGAAAGCCGGGAATCCATCGGTGGACAGCAGGATATGCATGTCCATTCTGCCGGACCTGATGAGCGCCGGATCGATATTGTTGTTGTGATTCGTGGTGAAGACTATGATGCACTCCTCGCCACAGCACGACCAGAGCCCGTCCGTAAAATTGAGCAGACCCGAGAGCGTCACGCGGGTATCGTCTTGATCATCAGAAAAATCGACCCATTTTCTGCTCTCGTTTCGGGTTGCAGCCGGAACACGCCTGGCGAGTGCCCGCTCCGAGAGATGGGTTGAGCAATCGATGTCCTCTATGACGATCATGGATTTGTTCACCGTTTGGATCAGAAGCGCCCAGAGCTCGGAATTGTCTGTCACTTTCGTCAATTCCAGGTCGTACACATCGTAGTGAAGGTAATTCGCCATGGCGGGGATCAGGCTCGATTTGCCGGTTCCGGGCGGGCCATCGAGAAGATACCCACGTTTCCAGGGCCGCCCAACGCGGTGATAAAACTCTTTACCCTGCCCGAACAAATCGAGGTCCGCCTTGATATTTTCCTTCAGCTCCGGGTCGAGCGCCAGCGTAGAGAACGTGGCCGGGTGCCTGAACGGCACCGCGGTCCACCGGCAGTCACGGGACCCGTGGCCGTTATTGGTATATAGCTTCCGGTCGCGACTCCGGCTATCGAAGTCCTCTGCTTGTTTCTCCAAATGCCGTAGGTAAGCCGAGAGCACCCCGGCCCGGTCTCGTTTCTTGATTTTGAGCGTGAAGCTCCGTCTTTCCTCGAGTAAATCGTCACCCGGCGTCTCCACACGATGCGTCCACCAGAGCTTCGATCCGCAGAAGGTGTCTTCCATGGTGTTGGCGGCGGGCGTGAAGGAAAGGCAAGTAGCGTTCTTGGCCCTGGCAACGCTCACTCTCCTCGAACGGGCAACCGCATCGAGGCTGCTGAGATAGAGCCGCACGTTTCTGTAGAGCTCGTTCACCTCTACGCCGCAAGAGTAGCCATTGAATTCTGGAATCTCCAGATACGAGTTTGGACTGTAGAAATCTTTGAGAGAATCCCACCATCCCTGTAACAAACGGCGTACCTGTGTTGGAAATGCATTATGGATTACTGTCAAAAGCCCTACAAGTGACCAGATTTGTCCTGAGATCGTCATGTCGCGTCGCATTCTTTGTTATATCAGACCCGCAAATGATAAAGGTTCTACTCTCCATCAGATCATACGCGTTTCTGTAAAGAGTACAGTTAAAAAATTATCTGAGTACTCCCAACCACCAGTCAGATTGCTGGCTTTATCAACTTTCTACTGCAGTTATGCTGTGTGTGATTATGAACAGTGTTTCTTATTTCCCCTGGAACGTGGATGGATCGATTGCACTGTAAAGCTACACTTCTTTAATGAATATATGTAATGAATTTATGACAAGTGGAAATAAGAATAGGATTAATTGGAAATTAATTTATGTAATATATGTAATGAATTTCTCTCAATGGACTAAAAGGGTTATAAATCCATGGCATTCTTATAAATCCATAATTGTTTCATGAGCCTTTTACTATCACTTTTTGTGCCAGAGATAAAAAGCCTTGGCATCTACATGTCCAATTAAAAAGTCCAAGACAATCAAAGGTACATCTATAGTTGTTTGTTGAGCCCTCTACTCTAATCCTTTTGTCAAAAAGATAATAAGTCTTGAACTAATGATATTGACATGTCCATGACAACCACATGGTACTTCCGTAATTGTTTTTTGAGCCTTTTACTATTCTCCTTTTGTGCAAAAGATAAAAAAACTAATGGTATAGACACGTCCAACTAAAAAGTCCAAGACAATCACTAATATCTTATGGAAGTAAAAATTCCAACATATCCACCGATGTCATGTGTCAATTATGCATTAATATGCACTATAATAGTGTCAATTTTGTAATGTGATCTAAGGATTCTAGGTATGTATTAAAGCTTTCATTATTTTTCTCGGAAGTTAAACAACATCATGTTTTTGCTACGTTCCAGATAGGGTAAAAAATATTTGATGATAAAATGAATTTGTTATTAGGAATTTATTAGGAAGATAGGTATGAAATAATCTATAGATTTTAATATGTTTATAAATGTTTATGGAAATAGCATGATTTTTTTTATAATTTTTTTTTTGAATTTTGAAAATATTTAATTAAAATAAAGAAAAATACGTTATTTTCTTTTTCCCTTATTTCTATTTATATATTTATCTATTCATTTATTTATTTATAAAAGTTATTAATTCTATTTCTATTTTTATTTCCTTTTTATTCTAATTCTTTATTCTTAATTTCATGCATTTTTTCATTATTATTTTTTTATTTATTTATTTTTTGATAGTTTTTTTAATATAATTTTTTTTTGTCAATTGGGAGTTAGCTATTGCATCTCTACTATATTTATTTGTTCCTTAGATTGAGTTTCGACCTACTGTACTTATTTGTTCTTCCTTGGATCAAGCTATCCATCTTTGTGGTGATGATGAATCATAGTAAGTGGTTCAATATGTGTTGACCTTAAAACTTTCATGTGATTTATCCACAAGATTGAAATTATAAAAGTAATGCATATGTTTTTTATTTTCTTTTAAAATATAATTTTCAATAATTTAATTATTTTTTCCTAATTTATGGTCATTATCTAAAAACTAGTGAAACTAGAAAGCTTGAATTAGAAGTTATGACTCTAATATTCTTGAAAGGAGTTAGTGCCTTCTGTGAGTTGGATGTGTGCATTTTGTGATTTCCTTTGATTCAACTAAGGAATAGTTTAGGTTGAGCATATGGTTCAATAAATGTTAGAGACTAACATCATTCAACCTAGACAAAGTGATTTCTGGTCACTAGTGATGAGGGTTATAGAAAAGGTGGGTTCATGGTGTATCCATCGACATTACATACAACTTAACAAAATGGAAATCAAAGCTATGTTTCACATTCCTATCATTTATGAATTATTAGATTAATTTCATGGAGTAATATTCTTTACCAAGTTGGATCTTTATTATAGATATCATCAAATCAGAATGGTACAATAAGGCATCCCCAACATAGCTTTTAGAAGACATGAAGGTCATTATGAGTTTTTGGACATGCCATTTCTAACTACAAATGAAGCTTTAACATTTTAGAGCTTGATGAATTCTATTTTCGAGCCCTTTCTTTGACATTTGTGGTAGTGTTTTTTATGACATATAAATCTACTACAAATATTGGGAAGAAGATGTACAACATGTTTAGAGTGTCTTGATACTATTGAAAGAGAAACAATTATATGTAAATCCTTCAAAGTGTGTCTTTAGGTTCAAGAAGTGGGATATTTCGATTATATTGTATTCCATGAAGGTGTCAAAATGGATCTTAACAAAATCAAATCTATAAGGGAATGGAAAATCCAAAATACCTTAGATCAACTCTTAGAATTCTTAGGATTGACAAGATATTAGTACAAGTTTGTGAAGAATTATGGTCAAATAGTAGCACCTCTAACAAAATTATGGGAGAATAAAGCATTTTCTTGGACTAAAGAAGAAACCAAATCTTTTAAAAAACTTAAAGAGACATGTACAACTCTTGTCCTGGTTAAACTTGACTTCAAAAATAAATTCACTATAGAGTGTGATGCACCAGGACATGGAATTGGTGCAAGAAGGAAACCCCCTTTCCTTTGAAAAAAAATAAAAAACTTACTCAGACCCATCTATGACAAAGATATGTTCGTAACACTAGGCATAGTTAAAGAAAAGATGTCCATAATTTATAAGAAGACACTTCAAAGTAAAAAGAAATCATGATAGTTTTAAGTACTTATTGCAACAAAAACTACCTTGGGGGGAGTAGTAAAAAATAGGTTACAAATTTGTTGGGTTGTGACTTTGAAATTATCTACAAAAAGGGAAAGAAATATTGTGGCAAGTGCATTCACAAGGAAAGAGGGAGACACAAAGGGTTCACTATGCACTATTTCGATTTCACAATCTCACTCAGAGGAATAATCAGGGATAAAATGAAAACAAGATGAGAAGATATGCAATATCATTAAACAGCAGTAGTAGGACCCCGACACAGTAGAAAAAATTATCCGGAAGAACGATTTGTTGCGATATTAAGGTCATTTATATTGATATAAGACTTATCAAGTCAAAAACAAATCCTTTTGGAGTTACACACTTCTTTTGCGGGAGGAAATTTAGGATTCTTCAAGACATACCATAGTATCAAGAAAGGTTTATTTTGGAGAAGATCTTAAAGCAAATGTGCAAAATTTGATGGTTGAATGTTTAGTATGCCATCTAAACAAGGGAGAGAAAATCAAGACCCTCAAGGTCCTACAACCATTAGCCATACCAAGCTAGCATTGAGAAAAGTTTCAATGCATTTTATTACAAGTTTAGCTGAATCTGAAGGAAATAATGTCAATATGGTAGAGGTATATCAAAGAGAAAAGTATGCCCATTTTCTCTCTCTTTCTATTCCTTTTAAAGAAAGTAAAATAATAGAAGTATTCATGAAAAATTCCAAAATCTAAATGCAATCTGGAAGATTATTGTAAGTGATAGATCCAATTTTCACTGCAAAATTTTGGACCTAATTATTTTCTTATTTAGGTACGTAATTGACTCACAACTCATCTTGCCATCCTCAATTTAATGGTAAAATTGAGATTGTTAATAACTATTTAGAGGGATATCTATGTTCTTTTTCATTTGATAAACATACACAATGGGTCAAGTGGTTGTCAATTGTAGAATGGTGGTGCAACACATCCTTCTATATTTAATACAAATGTTATCATTTATGAGACTTTATGGATATCATCCTTTATCTACCACATCATGCTTGAAAGGGAATATAAAGGCTCAAGTAGTAAGAGAACACATACACAACACTAACAAGAAGTTCTCAAACTATTGAGGGATAACTTGGTTACATCATAGTATAGGATGAAACACTAAGAATATCATCATCATAGTGATAGGGAATTTGAAGTGGGGGTTTGGGTATTTGTGAAACTACAACCATATAAATAGTTTTTCCTCAAACAATAAAAGAAGGAAAATAAATTAGCAATGAGATATTATGTCCCTTGTAAGGTGTTGTAAATAATTGGACCTATGGCTAACAAATTGGATCTACCTCCATCTTCATGTGTACTATTGAGAATCAGGATAGTATTGAGATGGGGGGATGAAGCAATATTATATAATTTTTAACAAGTATTTAACCATTCATAGATATTCACTCACACAATGATGCACCATTCACATAAAATATTGAGCATAAGATATTCGCGTGGAATACCATAGAGGAGAAAACCCCAAATCTTCTTTTAATTGCAATGTAAATCAAAGCACCAACTTTAATTTACATCATCTTCTGTAGTAAGTAAACTATATGAGGTACAAACCCCCACTTGTTTGTTGGAACCAACCTGCTAGAGGAACCAACCTCCTCGAATTTTCAAGCACCAACTTGCTAGAGGCATCGACCTCTATTGGATCTAATGATCCAATTAATTTTCCCTCTCAGATCACTACTTCATGATACTTTCAAACTAGATCCATGAATCCCTTATCATAAAATCACACATACGACAACTTCTTTTACCAGTTCTACTTGACTTCACTTGTCATTTCTCTGTAGTAATTCATATCTGAAATGTTTGTGCACATAACAAATTCAATTTTCAACATAATTTCCCTCTCTCTCTATTTTCATTCCTTTTCATACATAATCTCAAATATGAAATTATTTTCACATAGCTTCTCCCCATATATTATATAGCTCTCTTCTTTAATTGGTTTCAAACCCCCATGCTTCTGCCACTCACATGTATTTCCTCTCAATGATCTGCATGGGACAATAATGAAGAAGTTCTACTATGGGTTGAATCTGAAGAAGTAAGTGGTAGAGTTTGTGGCTAGATATTTGGACTATCAACAGGTGAAAGCTAAGTGTAAGCATCCAAGTGGGTTGCTTCAACCTATTCTTATTTCAGAATGGAAATGAGAGGTCATTTCCATGGATTTCATTACTAGTATTTCGAGTAAATCAAGGAGGTCATTTCCATGGATTTCATTACTAGTATTTCGAGTAAATCAAGGCAACATGATTCTATCATGGCTTTGGTCAATAGATTGAGTAAGGTAGCTTGCTTCATTCCATTGAAGAGTACTTATTCAACTAGTGAGGTGGCATGGGTCTTCATTAGGGAGATAGTGAGGTTGCATAGTGTTCTGAGGAATATTGTGTCGGACAGGGATGCTAAGTTCATTTCCAAGTTTTGAAGGAGTTCTTTGTAGGTTTGGGGATAGAGTTGGCCTTTAGTACAACTTATCATCCATAGACAAATGGACAGATAGAGAGGGTCAATAAGATTATGGGGATATGTTGACGATATATGTCATACACCAACATACGAGATGGGAGAGTACCTTCCATTTGTTGAGTTTTTTTTACATCAATGGTTACCGGGAGTCACTGAGGATGAGTCTGTTTGAGGCACTCTATGGGTGGAGTTTTAATACTCCCATCAACTAGAGTGATCCAATGAAAAAAATACTTATTATATGAGACATGTTGGTAGAAATGGAATAGGAAAGGCAGGTTATAAAGAAGAATCTAAATGAAGCATAGGAGAGGTAGAAAAGTTATGCAGACCAGCATAGGATATTTAAGTAGTTTCAGGTTGGGGAGCATATGTATTTGTGCATCAAGCCTAAGAAGAGCTCCTTGAGGATTGGATCATGTGCCAAGTTGGCACCACGGTATTGTGGGCCTTTCGAGAACCTTAAGAGGATTGGACTAGTGGCCTACAGACTTACACTGCCTTCGATAGTGAAAGTCCATGATGTTTTCAATGTTTAATTTCTTAAAAGATATGTAAAGGATGTTTATCATGTTATTGATTGGTCTATATTACAGGTGCAACTAGAAGGAGAATTATAGTCGTAACCTCAGTGCATACTGCAGCGGAAAAAGCTCATGCTCTGGAATAGAGAAATTGAGCAGGTTAAAGTGTAGTGGAAGCACTTTGGTCCCGATGAAGCTGCATGGCAGATGGTTGATTAGATGTAGGTTGTGGATCCTTCATTGTTTTCCAGTGGAGGAAAATGACTTTTTTGTATTTGTACATATTTATGTATGGTTTCTATTGTAAATACCATAATGAGAAATGTTATAAAGCTCCAATAAGTGATGGTTGTTAGGTTGTCATGTTTTTCATGATGGCTTTTCTTTTGGGTGGGATGTTCATTTTAAATAATGCAACAAGCTGGGTTATAGAGCTCCATGGGAAGTATGTTTTTGTTTTCAACAGTTTTGTTGGTCTGTATTTTCCCTTAAGGGGGAGGGGTCTGTAACAACCCTAGGTTAAGGATCCATGTAATAAAATTTAATAAAGGAAAAATAAGACCAAGGTCAAGGGAATTGTATTCCAAGTTTAATGATGGGAAAAATATCCTAGTGGGCATCACCTGTTGTGTATTAAGGCTAAGGGGAAATTGGAAAAGGTAATTGAAAAGACTTTGAAGAGGAAAAAAGGAATTATTGATATTTTATTTATGAAAATAAAGGAGAATATGAGAAAAGGAAGGTGAAAGGTCACAGGTTGCATGTGAGGAGGAAATTGAAGGGGAATTAAGGAAAAATGAAGAAATTAGAGGCATCAATAATAAAAAGACATTAGAGCATTAGTTGGTATCCTTTTGTCAGTTCATTTCATAATTGGTATTTAGAGAGGAGAAGAGCACCAGGAGGAGAAGGAAAGAAAGAAAGCAAAGGAAGGACAATGAAAGAAAGGATCAAACAAGGAAAGGTTGGAACCAACAACTTCAGCAGGAATACTTGCAGGTAACAGGTTGCATGTATGATTCCCTTGCTCGCTTTGGCATGCCTGGTATGTGCATGTGTGTATTTGGTTTTATTATTGTCAGTGACATGAATTTTTTTGGGTTTTGACAGTGGTTTTTAGCCTTTCCTTTCCATTTTTGGATAGCCATGGTGTGATGGGATTCTCTCTTGGTTGAGCTCTCGATTGCTTGAAGGTTTTGGATCTGGGTGAGTGGTCTCAAGAAAATCCCAAGGGTTGGGTTTGGAGATGGTTTTCTATGAGAATCCCTAAATAGGTGGGTGGAGATAGGAAAATTCCTCAAGGGATGGTGAAGTAATTCTGAGGCATCCAAACTCGATTTGGTTTTGTGATCTCGAGATTGGTTTAGGTGAGATCATGGTATGGTGAGGGTGGAGGTGGTTTAACCTCTGGATTCCCTTGGTTATTTATGGATTGGTTTATCCCATGAGATCCCACATTCATGCTCGAAATGTGGCACAAGGGTGATTGTCTGGAAGAAAGATTTGATTCAACCCAATCTATGGTTGAATGGTATGTGGAAGTCCTTGACCTGGTTGTCTTTTTCATATGGTTAATAATAGCTAAGTCTCCCTTGTCTTTGATGAGAAATTATACTTGTTATTATGGGTATTTAATGGTTGTTCTACCATTGTTATATATTTGGTTGTATTTTGGTTATAAGCATAGTTATATGAAAGATCTAAGTATGGCCCTTATCACATTTTCAATAATGAATGTCTCGATAATAAATGCATGAATTAGTTGGTGTTATGACAACTATTATGAGAAGGAATTAGTCCTTCTTGTTAAACCTTATATAAGTTTTAGATCACTATGTTTAGATATGCATTCATGACCTATAGGTGGCATGTCCATCACGTGTTTGATGGAATGTCAATCCTATATGGGAGAGTTCAGTTCAACTCCTTGTTAAAGTTTTGGTTTGGAAGCCATGTTTCTATTTGATTCATCATTTTTGGAAGTTTCACTGAGTTCTGGGTAGGGGCCTGAGTCTTAGATTTGAAAAAGTGGCTCAACATTTAGGGTCGTTGGCATAGAACTAACTGGAAAAGTATGCAGTCACTTGGAAGCAAGCCTATGGGAGTGAATAGAGGGTTACAGTCACTTCAAGTCCTTGGCGAGGGAGCTACTAAGGCTCTAGGTCAATAAAATAGAGAGTTAAGTTAGGGTTTGGATACCTGGAGGGGTTGGGTTGCTCCTTGAGGTCCTAAGCCACCTGAGGGAGGTCAAAAAAGTATTGAGCTGTCGACTCCATTTCCTTAAGGTCATATAGGAGGTTGAGTCTTATCATAATGACCCTCAACTCATGTTTACCCCAAGAAAACCTGTGAAAGTGGTCAAGTGTGGGAAGAGGCGGGTTACAATCAACATTGACTTACATTCTATCATTTCAAACTTCTACAGGATCTTGATAATATATTTTCCTTTACCAATAAAGATTTTGTGGGGCTTTTTTCATACTTATAGCCCCAAATAGTAATACATTAACCCAAGATCCTTCATAATGAATTCAAAAGCCAATTCCCTCTTACACCAAATAACTAGATGCTCCACACATGTTAGAAATAAGTCATCAGAATATAATTAGAGTATCATAGGTTCATTTTTATCAATCTTGAAGTGCAGTCTTGGATCAACAATGCTTATGGAGAAACCAAGCCTTTTTAGGTAATTGCTGATTCATGTATACTATTAGCTCTCAATTTCGGCTCTTTTTGCCACACCTATTACATCACATTTTCCATCCTTATCATCCATTTTCTATCATTTTCATCATGTTCTATATATTGTAATGCATAACAAGGTAGCTAAACTATGTCTTTTGATTTTTAAGTGTTTGAGTAAAAATTGAGCATTAAAGTTAAATTTAGGTAGAATAAAAAAAGCTTGTAATGTCTCATTTAATGTCATGTTTGCAGGACAACTGGGCACAAATGAAGGATATATTTGGAAACTAAAGGAACCAAAGATGTTGGAATACCTATTTTCCTACTCCAAATCAGTTAAAACAACCCCGATCAACATTTGTCTTAAAGAGAATCATATGACTTAGAGGAATATTTAGAAAGATTTCTCTATAACTTACTAAAATCTAAACACCATTCTTTAAACTTTGATACGATTTGAACAATATTTTTAAAGGCATAAAAGATGAGTATCTTGATATTCTTAATGTGATGGGAAAATGAGATATTTCATATTTACCATTTGATGAAATTTCATAGTTATGTAAAAAATACTCAAGAGGTAGAGCTAAAACTGGAAAGAGAGATGAAAATTCTAAAGTTACCAAATCAACAACATGAATTATAATAAGATTTGAACAAGGAAACTTGTTAAAGATTTCAAAACTGATATCTTAAGTACATTAGGAACACAAGTTGATATACTAAAATCAACAAAGAAATAAGAGGAACAAAATCAAATATTATCAAATTTTTGTCCTAAATGTAAAAAGAAGCATTCATTGAAGGAATTTCCTTTAGACAATATTCATGTTTGTGTACTTTGTACTAAAAATCATGCAACTGATGATTGTCAAAAGTTGAAGGAATTGTAAGAAAACCAAATGGAAGAAATTTAAGGAATGGAATTTATCTACTATTTAGCACTAAGAAGACCTTGGCAACCATGAGTGGCATCTATGCCTCAAAATCCTACTGCATAATTTGCTTAGCAATTTCCTCAAAATTATCAGTATCTTGTTCATAATTTGTGGAATACTCCTATGCCTTGGCAGGGTTGGTCTCCTCAACAAACCCAAAACCAACCTTCTCAAGGTTGGCGAGGATATTCTTATGGAACCCAACCTCCTCAACAATTTTATTCTAATCCATATCAACAAACCTATCAGTCCTACCCTCAAGAACCTCTTCCATATCAATAATTTCAGCAACCCCGACAAAAAAATCCATTTCCTCAACAATCATTACCTGCACCCCCATTAACCCAATCATAGCAGCTTCAACTTCCATCTAACCAACCAGACCAGCACCCAAGCCAACTTAATTACCAGTCCAGCCAGTGGGAAATTCTAGTAATAATGTAGAAATACCAATATATAATGCTGAGGAAGGAACTTCAATTCTTGCATATTCAATCCTTTGTGTTCAAGATATTCATTTAAGGTAAGGAAAAATTCTACAAAAAGACTCTCCTATCATTATAGAAGAACAAATAGAAGAGGAGGAGAGTCCTCAAAAATACAACACATAATCAAATTCAAAAGAGTAAAACAATAATTACTCAAACACCTCCTTTCCCAAAAAGGTTAGTTGAGAAAAAATCTTTAATTTCTCTTCCTGGATTTGATGTTTTAGATGAATTAAAAATGCTTATGTGAAAAATCATTTATTGCAAGCTATTAAAGATATTCCAGTCTATACAAAGGAAATTAAGGAATTATGCATAAATAAAATTGGGAAAAGAAAGAAGGATCCACCAACAATTCATGTGAATGGAAAGCTAGCTAGCATCATGTCAACAAATAGTACAATTGAAAAATATGTTGATCTTGGAATACCAATGGTGACAATTTCCATTAACAATTTTACAATTCCTAAAAATTTAATTGACTTGGGAGGTGCTATAAATGTGATGACAATAGAAACAATGAAGTATCTGAATTTTCCAAATATTCAACCAACCACTATAATTTTGGAGTTGATAGATCTAAAGTAGGGCCAAAAGGTATGCTTGAAGATATCATAGTTTCTATGGATTCTTGGGAGTATCTAGTAGACTTCGTAGTTCTTCAACAAAAGTCAAATTTAGGAGGGCACCCATTAATTCTTAACAGACCTTGGTTAGCCACAGTTGATGCCTTCATTGGTTGTATATTAGGAAGCATTATTATTTCACATGGAAATGAAAGGAAACATATAACACTTTATCCTCTTGCTCAATCACCTTCTTTGGTATCATGGCCTAGTGAAATAGAACAACAAAAGGAATAAATTCAGTCTATCTTAAGCATTAATGAAGCTTTTGATTTCAGATAAGAGGATAACGAGGATTTAATAGATTTCTTCATTTCAGAACCAGATATTTCAGAGCAATTAAGAACTATGCAATATAATGTTGCAAGTCAAATTCTAGAACAACATTTTCAATAAAATTTCACAATCAATTCTTTGCAAATATCATTTGAATTTATCTTTCCTGTTAATTCAATCACACATTCTAAAAGAAAAAAAATAGAAATCAATCATGAAAAATCTCTTAACATTGGAAACAATTTGCAACCATCACAAGAAAATCTCTTGATTGCATTATTAAAGAGAATCATATGACTTATGCTATTTATTTTATTAGCAAAAATCTAAATCCTGCATAATTAAACTACATAGTTACTGAGAAAGAAATGTTAGCAGCGATTCATGTCGTGAATAAATTTCGACATTACATCACATATTATGAAGTCTTCGTCCATATAGATCATTCTTCCATAAGATATTTGATGAATAAACCCATTACTAATGGAAGAATAACAAGGTGGTTGTTATTGATGTAGGAATTCAACATTACTGTCCTAGATAGGCTTGAAAAGGAAAATAAAGTGGCCAATTTTCTATCTCGATTACATACATCTAGTGAGATTGTTCCTGTTTCAAATAACTTTCCTGATGAACATTTATTTGCAATATCAATTATAACTCCATGATATCTTGATATAGCTAATTACTTATCAACAAGAAAATTACCTCCACATTTTACATCAAAAGAAAAAATAAAATTGATTAGATAAAGTGCTAGATATACATGGCTTAATGGAGATCTTTTCTATACTGCTTCTGACCTTATTATAAGGCGATGTGTAAGACAAGATAAAATATTATAAATTTTAAAAGCTTGTCATTATGAACCTTGTGGTGGACATTTTGCAGATAAAATGACAACGTGCAAAGTATTGAATCTAGGCTATTATTGGCCATCCATATTCAAAGATTCAAAAAAATATGTTAAGAAATTTCATAGTTGTTAAAGGATAGGGAGACCTATACCTTCTAATGAAATGCCATTCAAGCCAAAAGTTCTTATAGAGCCATTTCAAAAATGGGCTCTTGATTTCGTTGGTCCTATCAATCCACCATCTAATGGAAAATAAATATATATTGGTGTGCACTGACTATGCCACAAAATGAGTGGAGGCAAAGGCAATGGCAAAAGCAGCAGAAAATGTAGTAGTAACTTTCCTATTTGAAGAAATATTTTTTATATTTGGATTACCAAGACAAATTGTAACAGATGAAGGAGAACAGTTCACTTCAAATCTTGTCAGAGGTCTTATATAAAAGTACAAAATCAAGCACAAAAAGTCAACTCCATATCACCTACAAGAAAATGGGCAAGTTGAATCTACAAACAAAGTTCTTGAAAGTATCATGACAAATACAGTAAAAATGCATATGAAACACTGGTCAGAAATTTTAAATGAAGCATTATGGGCCTACAGAATAACATGGAAAAACACTATTGGATTCAGCCCTGATCAACTTGTGTATGGAAAACAAGTTCTTCTACCTATTGAATTTCAAATTCATACATATAAACTTACAGCTCAAGTAGGATTAGATATATGAAAGGAACAACAACAAAGGATAATGCAACTAAATGAATTAGATGAAGTCAGAAAATAAGTTGTGGAACATACATCATTGGTTCAACAACAGAGGGAAAAATGGAATGAAAAGATCATTAGAAATAGTTTCATGCAGGAGACTCGAAATTATTATTTGATTCAAAATACAAAGACTTCAAGGAAAAATTCACTACTCATTGGTATGGGACTTATGAAATTGAAGAATTCTATGACAATGGATCAGTCAAAATCAAACTATAGATAAAGTAGCCCCATAATTTTTGGTCAATGGACATAGGTTGAAAATTTACAGTAACCCTATAAATAAAGAATATTTTCTCAAAAGGTTGTCAACAGAAGAAGAATTGGAAGTAGTGGAAAAGAACAGTGATGTGCTTACCCTACCTTCAAATTTAAAAAAAAAGGGTCAAAAATAATAAATGGGTTTTGCTGTGAAAATCCATATTTTTGGCATAGTAAAAACGTAAATTTCTTATTGGAAAACCAAGTTACTTGGCTAGTACGAATTCTAAAAATAGAACTAGTTCATTTGATTATTTCTAATTTTTAACTTTGTTTTGACAATAAACTATATCATCTCATGCTCTGAAAAGTTATAAATCATCCAATTCAAAGAATTGAGGACTAGGCTTAGAATAAGCAATGGGGAGAGGAAAACAAAAGCATTAGTTTCATTACTAAAATGCTTTATTATCCTTTTAATCTCAAGCCTTGTTATTCTTTTCAACACTCAATTTAAAATTCAGGCATGAGGATACTCATTATGGAAGATGTTTCTACTTCAACTTCAACATTCAAAGAAACTACAAAAGCACCTGAATTATTTATAGAAGCGACTTGAAGCAGCTACATTTACAGAGGGCCCTGAAGCTTAAATTCAATCAGAAGGGACATGTATAAATAAATAAGACTTCATTTCAAATGATAACTAAAAATTTGTTTTAAAGACCACTTCATCTCAAAGAGCTATGAAGGAGCCACTTCTACAACAAAGGAAATTGATGAAAAGTTCTATAAGTTAAATTTTATTTAAATGCTTTTGATTTGAAGTAACACTTCTAATTCAAATACTAATTAACATTGGTGCATGAAGAGTAATTTTTTTTAACTTATATCCTTCCATTCCTGCTTAAAACTTTCCATCCATGGATAAAAAAAGCCTTTCTATTTTACCATTTTCCTTCACCTATTTTTACCCTTCAAAGACAAAAGAGAGAGCATCACTTTGAGCATAACAGTTTGAGATTGGTAACTCTGGTTAAAAATGAAAGAATATCTCCATACAAGAGAAAAGTAGGGTGATTGTTGTGGATACAAAACTTTTTCTATGCAAAAAAAGTAAAGGAAACTAGAGTTAGTATGAAAACAATATTTGAAGAAAGAAAATTCTTTGCAAAGGAAGTACTTTAAGGTTAGCTATAAGTCATGAATTCTAGAAAAAGGAAAGGAGAATCCTCTCTTTTTTTTTAAAGGGCAGCCATTACATAGAAGTAAAGGAGATACTCTGTCTTGAAGTGACCTTAAAAATGGTCATTTCAAAAAAAATCATTTAGAAAAACAAATGGAAAATAAGTTATAAAAGATTGTATACAAAATTCTGTAGAAGAGAGTGAAAAGCAAAGTCATGAATTGATTTCATGACTGCATATTGATGGACATAGTCTTCATACAAAGTTTATTGCATAAAAATGATCAGGGGACAATATTGAGTTATCATGCCAAAGAGTCAAAAGATCATCTTCTTTTTCATAAAAGACAACCTCATTTTTCTCATGCAAAAGAGTCAAAAGATCATCCTTGACCCAGGCTAAAATCGATTTTTATAGGTTGTAAAAACATCCACAAGGATCTGAAATTTGTTAATGAAATTGGTCGTAGAATATGGAATTTAGGGCATAAAATCCATTGAAGGCATGAAAGCCTTAGACTTACCTCTATCTCAAGGTAAGAAATCCCAAGATTTTAGTACAAAAATCCTCACATAAAATCGAGTTTGAGTTTGAAGTCATGAAATTAATGGTAAAACTTGTGCTTTCAACATGAATGTCATGCTTTCAACATGTTAACAAAGGGTTATATAAGAAAACCTCACGGCTTTGGGAATTAGTTGGCTGACATCACATGCAGGTAAGGACTTGAACTCTAGTTTGAATAAGCATGTAATTAAACACCTAGAATGAGTAGTTATGTAGAAAACTCGAAAGCACATTACGAAAAAGGGGTTGTGGATTGATAATCATGTATTGAAGCATGTCAAAGTCCATTTCCATGATAACAAGTTTTTATTGACATTTTGACAAGACCATAAAAATAGAGTGTTGATCACAGTGGTTTAATAATATGTTAACAATGGCATAAAGAGTTGAAAATAGTGGCATGATGACAATATTGGTGACAACAAAAACATAAAGAAATCTCTTTCAACATTTAGAAATACTAGTATGTAAATGATTTACCCTCTTTCGAAGAAAATAATGGCACATTTTCGCCACTTGAAAACATTTCCTCAACATGAAATCATTCATGAATATTTATGAGATTTGTACACAAAAGAATGCAATCAAAGGATTTTTAGGAAATGATTTTAATTAAAATATATAGAGAAGGCATAGACAAGGGTTGTCCATAAATTTGTTTACCAGTGAAGGAAATTTAAAGGGAATTTTGAATCATTTCAATGAATATAGTGGATACAGGGGGAAGTGATCAATTTTTATGCAAATCCTATGGATTCAATTCCTTGCTTTTTTTTTAATTGTTTGAAGAAATTCCTACGAAATTTTATGAGAATTTTGAAAATTTCCTGATGAACAGAGTTCTCATATTTTTTAGCCCAGAAGAAGAGCCTTTGAATTAAAAATTAGAAATTCAAGGCAAGAAAAATGTAAAATCCCTCTGTTTCTTCTTTTTCCTTCAAAAATCAAATGAAATTTCATCAAGATGATCATTATGTTAACCAAATTTTAACATGTATTTGATAAGAATAGAGAAACAATGTCTTTAATGTCAAAATATGGAACATATAATTGAACCAATAGGGTTTCGTCCCAAAAAGTGGATAAAGGAAAGTGTAGAAGAGCTTCACAAGACTAGTTTACTTGAGTTTTTGGGCAAGTTTAATGGGTACAATAGCAAAGTGACTGAGGCTTTTGTCACAAATTTTAAAGATGGGATGATAGTCATAGGAGATTTGACTATCCCTATTACAAAGGATTACATCGCTCATGCTACAGGATACCATAGACATGGGAAAGATATCACAAAGGAAAACATTTTAAAGAAAAAGGCTGGAATTATTTCTTGCAAAAAGCCAGGAAAGGAAGTTTCAATTGGAAAAATGGAGTTACAAGGGAATGGTTCCAGGAACCATGGATAAATCTCACACTTATTGTTTAGAAATATCTTACTTGTGACGTAAGATATAGTGTGGTGCATATGCATCACATAAAACTCCTTCAACATATCAGAGGGGATAACACGATAAACCTTCCCTACTTCTTTAAAACAAATTTATTAAAAATGATTGAAGGTGTAAATGGGAAAAGTGAAAATAAGGAAATTAGTTACTACCATCATGGGTTAATCAAAATGCTCATTGAATATCAATTGAGGAACACAAAAAAAATGTGGAGAAGCTTTCTTGAGAAGAATAATTTCATGGAAAATTAAGAAGAAGAACAATCACATTTAGCCTTGAAAGCCAATGAACTGTCAAATTTCTCAAGAGAAACTATATATTCTTCTTCTTATCCTATGATAAGGTCAAAGAAGAAAATTGAGGAGGAAAGCCTCGAAAAAAAAAACCTTTGTATCTTTTCCTAGAAAGTTTAGGAAGAGGGTGGTAGAAGAAGTCAAAATATCACAAGAATCCTATATTGAGAATGAAAACACTATTGAACAGGAAAATACTAAATAATTTCCCATTAATGAAGCCCATAAAACACATCATGATCTTATTGAAGAATTGCACAAGAAAGAACAAGAAAAACTTAAAGAAATTGAGGAAGATAAGTGGTATGAAGATAATGAAAAAGAGGACGCATCCTCTCATTCAATATATGAAAAGCTGAGTAAGAAAATAAAAAAATCTCTAAGGAGACTTATGGAGAGACATCAAATACTATTAAGGAGACTGATGTCAAAGAATTGGAAGAATTAACGACAAAATTGCAGGTCACCAAAATAATGGAGAGGCACTTAAGAAAGGAAAACAATATGTATAAACAACAAAACAACAAAATAGAAAAAGAGATGATGCAACTCAGAAAGAAAAGAAAGAAACTTGAAATTCAGAATATTCTCATTTCCAAACAATCATATAGATTGTTAAAGGAAAAAAAGCATTGATAGTATAAGTATGAAAAGCAGAAGGTGAAAAATGGGATTTTACAAAAGAGACGAAAAGGAGAAAGAGGGAATTGACATACTCTTACAAGAAGAACATGTTGAAGCATCTACATTAACAGGCAAGGGAAAGAGGTCCAAGAGGACCAAGCAAGCATGAAGACATGCATCCAGATCAGCAAGGGGGAGTGTTAGCTCTCGATTTTGACTCTTTTTCCACACCTATTACATCACTTTTGCAATCATTATCATCCATTTTATATCATTTTCATCATGTTTTATATCTTCTAATGCATACCAAGGTAGCTAAACTATGTATTTTAACTTTTAAATGTTCGAGTAAAAATTGAGCATTAAAGTTAAATTTAGGCAAAATCATAAAATCTTGTAATAGCTCATTTAAAGACATGTTTGCATAACACCTGGGTGAAAATAAAGGATATATTTGGAAACTACAGGAACCAAACATGGTGGAATGCCTATTGGCCCACTCCAAATGAGTTAAAATAGGCTCGGTCAACGTTATTCAAACTTGACTAGTCATCGAGGAAATCGCCTAATTTAGGAGCAGATTTAGGATTTTTTGGGATTTGTCCATATTTTGTGCAACTGAAAGGATGAATTCGACCCAACATATTTAATAGGATTTTTTTTAGGTTGTTACAGTAAATATATAAATTATGTTATACTTTTTAAGCCTATTTAAGCAAGGCTACCATCAACTATGAACATATATCATGATGACTATTATTTTTTGAATTCAATTTGAGATTGAGACTTGCCTTATTATTTTCTTGTGCAGATTGTTATGTGTGATTTGAATGGATACTTGTTGTATCTGATTGTCTTGAAGTGTAATAGGCAAATGTGGAGGACCTCCATGCTAAGCGCCCCCATGCTGAGCTAAGTACACTATTGTTGATTTATGTGCATATATGTAAATATATGTTAGCATCTTCATTTTTTGTGTTAGTATTGCATTTTTCTTGTAATCAATTGTGAATATTTCTTGTATAAACTCACTTGCATGCCATGGCCATTTAGATAGTGAAAATTATTTATTTTGAATGATTAGTTTCAATAAAGAAGGACAAACCAGGTCTCTAAGTTAGAGCCTCTTGTTTGTTAACTATGATTGAATTGAAGTCAGTGTTCACTTTTTCCCCTGCTTTCCTAGATTAGATTTATATGCTTTGGTAATTTATATAAGTGAAAATGGATTTGTTGAATGAATAGAAGTAATAAGGAAGGAAAACCATGACCTTTGAGAGAAGAGCCTCTTCCTTGTTATCTAAAATTGAATCAGATCATTATTCACTTTTTCATATGCTTTCATAGATCAGATTTATATGATTCCCTAGAATAGTTTTACTGCTTTATTAGAAAAGAACTTTGACAAAGCCTACATTGATGAGGTTGGTAAGACATTCTCATCATAAAGGTGTTTTATAAAAGGTCTTTATAGTTTTACATTTCAGCAGTTTATGCTTGTATATTTCCATTTTTAGACTGTAGCATGCATTTATTCATTTTTGAGTGTCTATGAAATTGCTTTCTAAACTAGTTAGATATAAGATCCATATACTTTGGTGTGTTTCTAAGTTTACCAACCCAGATTGATATTAAAAAACATGCTCAAGTTTCCCTCAATATATGCTCTAGGCTCTTGGTGCTTGCTTAAGTACATACAAGGTTGTCTTCAATCTATAAACATGATACTCTATTCCATGGATCTCAAAACCTTAAGGTTTCTCTATGTACACTTCTTCCTCAGTCACACCACTAAGAAAATTAGTATTTACATCCATTTGTTGTAAGTTCCATCCCATAAAATAAGAAATAGAAATAATAGATATAATGGTAATGTACTTTGTAACTGTAGAAAAGGTCTCATCATAGTCTTCTCCTTATTTCTAGGAGAATCCCCTAGCCACAAATATCACCATGTATTTATCAATACTATCATCTGCTGCATGATTGATATTGTATACCCATTTGGAGGTCACCATTTATTTTCCTTTAGGTCTTAGCACAATATCACATACATCATTCTTCATAATTGATTGGTATTCTTCCAACACCACATCCTTCCAAACTTGTTGGCTAACTGCTTCTTCAAAAGTGGAAGGTTCAAAATCAATAATATTAGTCATTAATTTTTCATAACCAGAATACCTCTTTGGTCTCTTGCTTTCCATGAATGTTCCACGTGGTGCTGCATATCTGTCTACTTCCTGTAAAGTGGATCTCAGCCAACCTGGAATTTTCTTGATCTCAGGAAAAACAAATGGGTCCACTTGATCACTCAATCCTTTTGGCTCCTCTTGATCATCAATAGGATGTTTTGAAGGATCTGATTGATTATATCCTTCTTCCTTGGAAGCTTCATGTTCATCATCCTCATCAAAGTCCATGGGAACTTCTTTAGACTTCCAATAATCCACATTCTAATCAAAGGTCACACCCCTACTAACTTCAACTTGTTTTTGCACTAGAAGATATATTTTATATGTGTTTGATGACTCACTATAACCAACAAGCATTCCTTTATTTCCTAAAGGCTATAACTTTCTTATTTTCTTTAGGTACATGAATATAAATAGGACAACCAAATATTCTCAAATGACCAACCTAGGGTTTCTATCTCGTGAATGCTTCTTCTGGATTCATGTCTTCCAAAATTTTATGAGGACTTATATTTTGAATACTAACGGCTGTGATATATGCTTCAGTCCATATAAACATAGACAGGTCTTGATCGGGCATCATTGCCTTAATAGATTATTTAATGGTTCTATTCTTTCTTTCAGCAACTCCATTATGTTGAGGATTGTAATCGACTATTATCTCCCTCTTAATCAAAACTTATTTCCATATGGTAACGAGTTCTTTGAAGGTATATTCTCCTCTATTATTATATCTTAGGATCTTGATCTTATTTCCCTTCAAGTTTTTGAGTTTATCCTTAAGTTCATAAAATTTATCAATGAATTCATCCGTCATCATCGTGAACTAAATCCAAGTCTTGCAAGAAAAATTATCAAGAATAGTTACATAATATGAAGGTCCTCTAAGAGATTTTATTTTCATTAGACCACATACACCAAAATGAACTAGATGTAGGATTTACTTAGACTTACTTTTTCTTCTTGGAAATGGCTTCTTTATGTTCTTCCCAAATGCACATCCTTTACATACACCTTCATGTTCTTCCTGCAAACATGGAATACCTGAAATCATTTGTTTTAAGGAAGGAAAAGCTTTACAGTGGAGATGATCGTATCTTATATGCCAAATGTCACATAGATTAATATCAATATGTACACTACTTGAGTAGATTATTTCAATATTCTATACAACCCTCCCTCAAAAATTCCAATAAATATAGAAGAATGTATACAAGAGCCCTTTGGACATACGAGAAATTTTCCATCAACAAATGCTACTCTATCTCCTTTACCTTCCAAGCAATAAAAATAAACCAAATTATTCTTCAAACCTAGTACATATATACGTTTCTTAGAGGAATATTGTCACCTAATTATAGCACAATGGAAGTCTTCTAAATGCCTTTGACTGCATAGCTATTGTTGTCTCCAAGTTCCACTTTTGGTGATAATATTCTTTACATGAGACTTGTGAGGTTGTCTCGATATCTTGTCATGTGCCTTGAAGCACCACTATCTACTAGCCACAAGTCTTCACTATCTGCAAAAGAAGCAATAAAAGTAGAGAAATAGAAAAAATATTTATTACATGGATTTTCATTCTTAGGTTTCTTTGGAAGTTCATCCAATTATGTTGTAGTATCATGTTGTTTTCCTTTTCTTTTTTTGTCATTTGATATTTCAGAGCAATCATGTCTAAAATGACCAAATTTGTGACATTGATAACATTGAACTTTCGACATGTCCCTCCTTCCTTGAGGATCATGCCTTCTACCCTCAAGTATTCTTCCTTCATTTCTGCTTTGGAAACCAAACTTCTTTCTTCCTCCCCATTTATTGAAACATGTTGCATATGCTTGAGAGTCGCCTTCATCCTATGCTTTAATATTTCATTTTTATATGAGCCTTAATTCTTCTTGAGTAAAATTAGTCCATAGTTCTTCAAACTTTGGAAATTCCTTTCTAGCACATATACCCATGGCAAATGAATCTTGTGAATCAGTTAAACCACTAAGTGTTGTAGTTGCTAGTACATTTTCATCAACAACTTCACCAATTACTTGAATTTGATATCTTAGTCGAGAAATCCCCATGAAATATGAGGCTATAATATCATTTCTTGTCATCTTAACATCATGAAGCTCATTTCTCAAATTAATTGCTTGACCGATAGTGTTAATAGTAAATAATCTAGTTAGGGCATCATAAGTTAGCCTTAAAGATTGAAGACTTGAAACATAAGGAATCAAGTGACCTTTGATACAACCATAATGATTCTCATGGTTGTGATATCATCCTTCTCAAAATTTATTTTTTCTTTGTCCTTCTTGGGTTTACTGAATATTCTCTTCATAGTACCCAAGAGAAATTATTTTTCAAGAAGAAAATCAATCCTTGTTTTTGTAATATACCTCTTGAGCCTAACTGGGAAATTAGCCCCTAGGATCCATAAATTTTAAAATTTTGCCTTAGTTACAATTAAGATTCAACCATCATCACAAGTATAGTGAACCAATGATCTTAACTACTGCACAATATCAAGGTAGTGAACCATACACCACAGGCACAATGTTACATGCTCTCTTGATCAACCTTTAGGCATAAACTACAAGTTGGATAAAGGAATGAATCATGGCATCGAACCCATAAACTCCTTCAATGTCTCCATGCAAACATTAATACTATATTGCATATAGCTTGGTCATGAATCATAATTATAGTATTACAGGCATAGTCAAAAGATGTTACTGTCATAACTCTTAAGAAACATGAAAAAATTGCTAACCAAGCCTTATTAGATACCAGTCTTGTGACATGCATAGCATAGAAAATCCAGAATCGTTGATTACCCAATTATAACTGCTATTCCATAATCGTTCTGCATGCACCAATGTCTCATGCAATTTCTACCAGGAATCAGATAGCTCATGGTACAAGTAATGTCAACTACTTACTATGCTTCTACTACTAACTTTACACAGGGATACCACAAGAGTCACATGCATAAGAAATCCATCATTCCTGTAATAGAGCTAACTCAACCATCCATATATCTAAGGTAAATGATTTAACAACATAACAAGTAAGGATCTACATAAAGCATATACCATGCAAGTGAATCCAACCAGAATGGAGGAGAACACTAGTAAATCTACTTATGTAAAGTATCCCATGCAAATCATTCAGTCATTCTCATGGCTAGAAAAACTCAAGAAAATCCCTTCATAGACTAACTTTAATAATAATACAGAGGGGAAGAAATCAACATACAAAACATCCCACGTATATGAAACCATCTAGATCAAAAGAGAGAACGCCACTTGGAAAGAGAAGCACCACCACCCAACCATGAATCACTTTTGATTCCCCCCGAGCCAAGGTTCTTGCCATGGATCAGCTACCTCCAATTGATCTATACAATGGGTATTTAATACCCTCTTTCATGATATAGTTTCCTTTAGCGACATCCCGCTTTTAGGTGGATGTTTTATCCAATTGCCTTGGCTTTTTCTCAGATTAGCTCGCATTTCTCTCCCACGAGGCTTTTCCTCATAAAATCTTGTCTTTCTCTCAAGGAAATCTTTTATCTTTTTCTTGATGGATATTTATCTCCAATCCATCTAGCTTATCTAGAATCACATCTAGGAACTTTATCATGAAAGATTTATACTATCCCATTCCCCAATGGGATTTGGAAAGAATCTCATCTCTTGGTGTATCGCTTTTCCAAGTGATTTATTTATTAGTTTATTTAATAATGTATTTACATTTCATATTAAACATCATACCTAGCTTTCCTCAGCTTAGGTTTTCCATAGATTGATACACAATGGAGGGGTGTTACATACTCCCCCCCAAATTTACACCATCCTCAGTGTATTACTACATCTTATAATATTATTTTCTTGTTCACAGGTTGCTGTCTTCTAAATCCACATGTTCTATGGCCTTGCCATCTAATAAAAATTTTCCGATATATATCAGTTACAAGGAGTGATCTTAAAACATCTCCTTCCATTGCTACCTGTAAGATTAGTTTCAAACAATTTTGTAAGAAATTTTAGATGCAAAAATTCCACTGTGTTTAGCCCAATTAATACCATAATTTGATACACAATACTACTAAAGTAGCTTTGACTTATATTGCCCACCATTTATTTTAGTTGAAGAAATGCATGTGCCTCCCCTACATTCTTCCAAGCCTTTGTGTTCTTGCTGAACTCTTGCTTCTTGCAGTTTCTTTTCATACAACAAGTCAACTAACATATTTGCCAAATCAATATCCATAACATATCGTAACAGGTTAGCTCACACATAACCATCATCATCATGTGTACTCATCAAAACCATAATCACATGTATAAAAAACTACCAATAAACCACTGTTACTTGTCCTTGAATCACTTCTTAGCTTCCTTCTTTTCTACACACTCTGATCGGTTGTTGTGACCAACAACCACCAAGTATCTTCATGCATACCTACACATAGTGTGTATTACACACAACTAAACATGTTATATTTATGAAATTACATGTATTCATACTAGTATCGTAAATATACATAGTACCATCTATAGCAATAGTACACCATACCCATGTCCATAGTATCACCTGCATGACATATACTTCATCCACATGTTTTCTAACCATGTTAGTATTATGCCAAAAATTCCTTCATCTATTTCTGGTAAGTAGAACAAATTGTGCTTAGTTATAAGGAGTTTGATGGACCTGTTCAATTTCTGCAATTAGTGACAATTTTTTTGTCATAGCATTCAAGTGAAAATCTTTTAGCAAATTATTTTCATGTTTCATATGGTTGCAACAAAATATCAGCATAATAGTATCATATAAGTAATTATGCATACTACAATTTCATCATAGATTTTAGTTTGGGATTAAATCTGTCACTTGTACCAGGTTTTAATAACAATGGAATATACCTTCTACTTAACCAGAAAGCAAACTATTAACTATGATACTTAGTCTATCATAGATATTTGAATTTTGATAACCATCTTAACTTGTCTTTAACCAAGAACAATTTATTGTTTATACTTAAAAGTAATCCCCACTTAACTAGTCATGGGGTCATGAATAATTTTACATATAAACTCATTTCCTCTTCATGAGTTATAAATGGAAGTTCCAATACACCCTTTAAGTTTTTATGCACTATTTGTACAAGGGTGTGATCCTAGGGTATTTACATGTTAACACCTCCTTTTAACATTAAATCACCCTTAAAACAAAGAGACCGGTTGTCAATTTTATTAACATGAAGTCCTACATGGTTTATGCAACAATTCTTATGTTTTCCTATTCAATCCAAACACATTATCAATGCAATCCATCATGAAAACCTCCCAATATTTCTTGATGGAATTAGTGATACAAAGTATGTACTTCAATTTGTATGATTGTCAAATCTATTTGAATAGATCATTGAATAGAACTTTACCAAATTGACTGTATACACAATCTCAATTACCAATATCACTTAGCTATCAATATTGTGAAGTGATATGTTGCTCAAATTGTTATCCTTTCTCTTATCTTATTTGATGCATGCATTATTTTACTACTAACATCAGGTCTTTAGATCATCATGAGTGGTAATTATGCAAAACCCTTTCTGTTTATCAATATTTTTCTTATTAATTTAGACCATCATGTTTCGAATCTAGAGTACCATTCTTATTATTCATCAGGATGCTCTAAATTTCTCTAATCCATCAGCACTATCATAACTAATTTGCAAGTATACTTTACTAAAAAGGTATGATGGTAGGATCTGTAATCATCCTCCTGTGAGCACCATTTTGAAAGGTTCTTCTCTATGCTATAGTAACAACATACCATTTGTATGGATATGCTAAGACACATTAGAAATTTGATATTGCGCATATAAGCTTAACATTGTCTTTCTACTATCAACCAAAAAGCACCAGGAGTTGGTTTTACCTCTCATTACACTAGAGGTACTTTTGGTGCCAGTTCTATTGACCTTCTTATCATACCATCATTAATCTATGATGTCATTTTTGATATGTATACAATATGTTGTATTACATGTATGCACACACTTTACAGTCTCATCCCTAGTTTAGGTTAGATTGACATGTACTTTATGCCTCTTGCATATCTAAGTTACAATATCGCTTTACTCATCTGAAATCCCTTAGGTTCTAACCTATGCATGCTTAATTAACTATGCATAAGGTTCTGTTTCCTCAATTGATATATTAGAACATTTTATTATTAAAATAATTCATCCATTGGCAAACGATATCCAAGGTGCATTGCCTCATTACCTGCATGTGCAATGATTAACACAACAATGTTATTTTGAAAGACAATTTCATAATACCTAGTCTTATATTACCTACAGAGACCTATCCTTCATATCTCATCCTTTCTTAGGACCTTTTTAACATAAATTTAGCTTCTTAATTACAACCCATATAACTCATAATTTGATTTTGATATGGGTAGAATAAGATGATGATTTATTACTGAATTACCTTAATGAGGTTGTATTTTATTTATGCTTTGCCTTTGCATAGAAACCATGTAATCTCAGAATAAAATTTTAAATGTGAGTAAAATGATATGTTGACCATATAATTAGATCCCCCAAATAACCATACCTTTAAAATTTACTTATTCCCCATTGTCATTTATTCAGAACTTTCGTTACTTATCTTTGTTAGAGTTGGTTATAGCCTTTACCCTTCGTAGGTCGAGGTGTTTAGTATTTGACCCTACTCCCATTTCCAGGATATAATGACCTATTAACATGAGTGCATGTAATCTCTAATATAACAATTTTGTTATTTATTGAAAAAATCAATTTTGTCTTTTCTTTGCATTGCTCTTTCCCTCCCACAATTCAACATGACAAGATTTGTCTCATTCCCACATAGTTTTCCAAGGAGTCTCTCTCCCCTCTGCACTATAATTATCCAAAAGCTTGAATATTTAACACATGTACAGTGATTAATTCCAATTTTCTCATATATATGGATACTCACTTAAAAATCCATTTAATGATTCTTAAGGTAAACATAGTTTAATATTTGACCACTATGGTATCTAACCGGAGCCAAATACACCATATATTCTCCCACATACATGGTAAATTTCTCTTTTGTTTTTTTATCATAATTCAGTTTGTGAGAATTGCGATTCCTTCATGCATGAAAGCGTATCCATGCAGCTCATTGCAAATCCACAATGAGTCCTACATGTACATGTGCGACACAAGTACTCATATTCCTCTTATAGATGCATTATTTGTTATCAATATTTAATATCACATTAATATGATGACCATGCTTTACCATGATTACCAATTGGTTAATTATCCCATTTTGCTATGCATATTTGCAATATCACTTTTCATAGCTTAATTTTTGACAACTTATATAATAAATAAAAAAATTTAAGTTCCTCATCTAGGAGAGGACACAATAAAAGCAACTTATTAACATTAATAAACATGTTATTTCCTCACTTCAACATTGTTCATTGCATGCAACATACTAGAGAAACTCCTAGTAACCATATACTAGATATGCTCCCCCCTAGCATCATCTCATCATTAACCTATAATCAAATCCTATTTTCTGAAGGATATATATGATAGCATCAATTGTTCGCATTACATATGACCACATTAGAGACTCCTCAATGTATCAAATCATCATCACTCTTGAATCAAGGCAAAAATAACATTCTAAATCAACAAATCATGAAAAAATCCTCATAGCAATATGCAATGATTAGAGACATAGCACACCATCAATTCTATATCTATATATCAGTCTTCCATTGTCACCACATGGAAGCACAAACACCCATCTTATGAAGCACAAGTATCTGCCAATTAATTGGTAGTAACATAGCAATTTGTGCAAAGAAGGGTCAAGCATAGTAAGAGAAGTTGTTCATCATAACCATCACACTATGATGTCTAATTGTAATTGAAATTGACCCATACAAGAGATATACCCAGTATGCCACACGAACTTGAATCAGATAGCTATAATTGCATTAACTGTATATGAAAAAAAATGTAGAGCAACGAGTTCTTTTATTTCTCAAGATTTTGTATTCTTAAATATTGCATACAACAAATACAATTCTCAAGTTTGGGTAGTCTCTTATCAATAGTCTCAATAAACAAGTAAGTTGATGTTTCATAAAATCGATAACTACATGGTAACTGGTGGGTTAACACCAATATTCTCTGGTGCTTTCCATATTTTATGATAGGTTAAACATAATTCATCCTTCCCCACAATTTTAGTTGTACTTTCAGTTTTAACATTTTCTTCAACCACAATATTACAAATATTCAGAAGTATATTTCCGCCTCCTTAAGGGCTAGTTGTTGGCATACTAAATCTTTGACCCAAATGATTTCACTCAATGAAACTTTCAAATTCCATAAAATTAAACATGGAAAAGCTGTATTAAAAGATTTTTCTGGCAAACACAAAACCCATATTCATTCGATACCTATGAGCATCTTGGCTTTATCTAGTTTCAAAAACAAAAATTCTCTCAGAGAATATTCGTTTGAGAGGGGTAACACAAAATTTCACTTGAGAAACAATGAGTTCATTAAATCAATCGTGAATATCTAGAGAAACGTCTTACCTTTTATACGTTGCAATCTCTTCATGCCCATGCGTAGATCACTCAAAACAAAAACCAGGTTGACCATTTTATTAACCATGTCTGATTATATGGTTTGAAATAGTTTTAGATATTCCTTTTGATATCATGCTACCGCAACCACTAAGTCTGTCGCTCAATAGTGATGCCACTCAGAACCATTCCCTCCACTCATTGGGTGAAGGCTTGCATGGAGGCACTTCACCACGAAGCCCACCTGCCATCCCAACTGACCTCAAACCACTATGGTTAGCACGATTCCAATAGATGATTACGATGGAACTACATATACTCATTGGAATCCATTTAAACTAGGTCATGCATTTGTTCTATCATTCTGGAACACATTTCACACCACGGTCGACTCTTTCAATGACAAGACATATCTGCACATATGAAACTTGGGAGTGCAGAATTATGGAATTGCAAAATTAATGACCCATCGACACCCACTGCATGCATACAAAGATGATGATTCACAACCAACCCTATTATTTACAGAACTTGCAAGCCATTAAAGACCCACCAAAACACTGAAATGAAGAACTTTCAACATCAAGACAGTGCGTGTGCTTCTGTACCCTACTTTGAAGAACTTAACAGGATTTGTCGATACCATTCTCTGTGTAGCCTCCCATGTATAGGAAAGTTAAAGAAAGGATTACATTGGCATGTGGAGGTTGGGATAAACCTTATCCCTCTCATTTTTTTTCAGAGATGGAGGATCTATGGGTTCTCAATGAGAGCGGTTTCGTGAAACGGAAGGGATCCAATCATTTGAAATTTTTGGATTTTCACAAAGGAAACAACAGTCCAGTGCCTTTCCAATTGGTGATACTTTTAATCAACCAGTAGTTGCAAGTGCTTCTAAAATCCCTTATGGTCATATTAAAGAGGAATTCATTCCCCCTGGAGCAATATTATGCCAATTTATGCATTGACAGCTTTGATACTTCTACAAGAGACAATCGTTTAGAATTGCGCACACCATATTAGTGGCTGGAAGTTTCAAACTATGGGATATAGTCATAGTAGGATCCGAATGTTTCCAAACTGTCAATCTATGCAAAAATCATGAGGAAAATACCACATCCGATAATTCAGATTGGGTAAAGAATGATCCAAACACTTGCCATCTACGTGAGAGAAGGGACCATAGTTTGCATCTACGGTGTTAGGCAAAGTGCCCAATCTGTCCATTACACTTGCAATTTACCATTTGCACGTCCACCTCTAAATCAGAGAATTATAAAGCTTTATTCAAGCTCATGAAATCCATGCATTTAAAATTAGTTTACCTATGTGATTTGTGATTCAGATATGTGGATACTGAAAATCGTCGAACATAAATATGGAGGAGAAATGTGCAGCTCGATCACTTCATACACTAATTTAAATAACTTTCTAGGAACAAGCTAAATGTTGACCCATTGTTTAGAATTACATGGTCAATAATGACATAGGTGTCCTAGATCATCGAGACATATCTCAGAATTTAATTCTCAGACCTCAGTACAGATTCCATCCCCATCTAAACATGCACATTAAAGCCTCTTCAAAGCAATCACAAACATCACTAAACTCATAGCCTTCTCAAAAGAGGCTAGGTTTATTATTATAACATTTACATGGCATCTCTTCCAATTGTTCCTCCAACTTATTTAATTTCAACCTTATGGCTTATGGATTATTTTCCTTATAGAAATTTTATAATTAAAACCCGTCAATGAAAACTCTACGGAGGTGGATTGGTCCATAGAACACAATGTTTGAACCTAGATCTCTCTGATACCATTTGTAAAATACCTATTGAGCCTACCCAGGAAATTAGCCCCTAGGCTCCATAAATTATAAAAATTTGCTTCAGTTATAGTTAAGATTCAACCGTCATTAGAAGTATAGTGAACTAATGATCTTAACTATTGCACAATACCAAGGTAGTGAACCATATACCATAGGCACAATGTTACATGCTCTCTTGTTGACCTTTAGGAATAAACTACAAGTTGGATAAAGGGATGAATCATGTCATGCAACCCATAAACTTCTTCAATGTCTCCATGCAAACATTAACAATATCTTGCATCTAGCTCTATCATGAAGCATAATTATAGTATTATAGGCACAGTCAAAAGATGTTACTGTCATAACTCTCAGTACACATGAAAAAATAGCTAACACAACCTTATTAGGTACCATTCTTATGACATGCATAGCATATAAAATCTATAATCATTGATTACACAATTAGATAATTCCATAATTGTTCCACATGCACAAATGTCTCATGCAATTTCTACCAAGAATCAGATAGCTCATGGTACAAGTAATGCCAACTACTTGCTATGCTTCTAATTATAACTTTACACATGGATACCACAAGAGTCACATGTATAAAAAATACATCATTCCCGTAATAGAGATAACTCAACCATCCACATATATAAGATAAATTATTTAACAACATAACAAGCAAGGATTTACATAAATCATATAACATACAAGTGAATCTCACTAGAATGGAGGAGAACACCAGTAAATCTACTCATGTAAAGTATCCCATGCAAATCATTCATTCATTCTCATGGCTAGGAAAACTCAAGCAAATCCATTCATAGACTAATTGAAACTACAATAAAGAGGGGAAGAAACCAACATACAGAACATCCCATGCATATGGAACCAAATAGGTCAGAAGAGAGAACACCACTTCGAAATTAGAGCACCACTAGCCAACCATGAATCACCTATGATTCCCCCCGAGCCAAGGTTCTTGCCATGGATCAACTTCCTCCAATTGATCTACGCAACGGGTATTTAATACCCTCTTTCATGATATAGTTTCCTTTAGAGGCATCGTGCTTTTAGGTGGATGTTTTATCCAATTAACTAGGATTTTCTTAGAAAAGCATACCTTTCTCTCCCACGAGGCTTTTCCTCATAAAAACTTTCCTTTCGCTCCCACAAAGATTTTTTGTTTTTCTTGACGGATATTTATCTCCAATCCATCCAGCTTATCTAGAATCACATCTAGAAGCTTTATTGTGAAATATTTATACTATCCCATTTCCCAATGCGATTTGGCAAGAATCTCATCTCTTGGCGTCTCTCTTTTCCAAGTGATTTATTTATTAATTTATTTAATAATGTATTTACACTTCGTATTACACATCATACCTAGCTTTCCTCAGCTTAGGTTTTCCATAGTTTGACACACAAGGGAGGGGTGTTACAGTTTTCCAAGCCCTAAAATTTGTTTCTCCTTCCAATTATTTCTTAGACTTCATAAAGGAACCCATCATCACAAATAAGCAAGTATATTGTAGATATGGGTCTTCTTCAATAGTGATATCTTATCAAATATTCTTCAAGAGTGATCTCAACATCATTTTCATCACCAAAGGTTTGATACCATGTTATTTTTATATAGATATTCTTTTAACAATTATAATTTATCATTAAGAAATCGCATATTAGAAATTCAACCATAAAACCATAAAGATGGTAGAGATCATAATGCACAAAGAGAACACAAGATTTACCCAGGGAAAACCCACTTAGGGGTAAAACCCAGTAACTCTTTTCTTAGAGAATTTATGCAGTTCAACAAGAGATACATCTAACATAGCTAATCAACTATTAGGTAAAGAAACCAATAATGCCTATATTCAAACCTAGTCTCTAGCCTCAAGTCAAGACTCCCAATTTGGTCAGCAACTTGGCATGATTTTATTTCTACAGGCCAAATTTTGGCCTCCAAAATATGCCTATAAACGCATAAATTTGGCCTCTGATTCTATCCAGAAATTCATCTTGCCTAGAATATGCTACGCAGAAAATTTCCCAGAAACACACGTGCAAGGTAGAGAGATAGATTACCATTGTCCTTCTTTTTCATCCTCTTTGTCCTTCTTATCCTTCGATTGGATGCCAAGAATTGTATTTTTAGTATTAGGTTGAATGGTGTCTTTGCGGAGGAGGTCAAATGCCTTTATATAGTGTTCTGCCTTTGTGAATATGTGTGTCTCTTCACTGGGGCTGACTTGAATTGAGGGAGGGCCAACTTAACTATCTTGGAGCCAAAAATTCAAATTCCAAGTTTCAAAATTCTCTTTTTAATTCGACATGAAGAACATGTCATATATAAATTATTTCGAGGGATAAATAATCAAAATGACATGAATACTTATAAAGTACAAGGTCTAAAACATAAATTATGAAGATTAACCATAGCTACAAAAATTCAACACTGACATCCAAGTTCCTTGTCATGTGCAACTACTTTCAACCTAGGCAGTTGGACTGATGGATATGTTACTTGATGTTTCATTATCTGTTGTAGATTAGCTTCCATCTATCACCTTTCCACTCCTCAACCAAACTTGTTGCTATTCAAAACTTTCATCCTAGGTGGTCTGATAAACCCCTACGCATTGATTGTTAAGCCCCTTACGACAATAATTTATGACTTAGGCTTGCTCTATCAACCACCACCTGTAAGTTAAATTCATTCTGGTGTTTACAACTCCTGGAAGTTGGGTAATCTAATATGCGACCCACTTACCCACCTCATATGTCAAACCATGCATACACATAATTTGTTGTAACCAATATGTACTTATCATGTTTCCACATGCACATGTGTACATGCAACGTGACTCTTGCCAATTATTTATTTGGCCACCCAAATATGTTGAATGTACCTACCACGTGCCACTCTCACACGCTGCCACATAAATTTATTCATCCATATTGAGTGCCACTTATGTGCCATGTCATATGGGGTCCACCTAAACTATTTCACCATGAAAACCATTGATATCATGTGAGTAACACTTCATGGTTTTGGTATGGAGAAAAGAGGGGTCCTGCAACCAATCAGAGGATACCCCATAACCAACAATATAGCATAGTGGTTTCCACTCCAGGGTACATCCCTGCTAACTTCTGGATGGACATGGACCCCATCGTTTCGTAGATATGTCCCTACTAACTAATTTGAATATGAGGTATTTTTCTACTTGGTATGCCTACTCGGTCCACTAACTACAACTACCACCTATTACCCATCTAGTGCCACACGTAGTGTCCACATCATGCAGCCACTAAAATTCCTCATCATCTAGGGTCCACATCACTTCCACTATGCTACTTTGATGTTTCTATGGCCAATAGGACCTTAGGCACATATCTCCTAGCACTCATGACTCAGGACATTGTCTAAGGTTCTATCTTGCTCCCTATCGACTCTATTGCTAGAGCTTCTCTTTTAGGCTTTCGACAATAGTGACTCATGCTGATTTGGTGAGAGGGGCCTGCTCTCCACACTTAGGCTTGCCTGAAACTATCATAAGCCCAAAACCTTGTGTGTGTTACATCACTTCAAACCCAATTTCCTCTTGAGTCTGTGGGAGTTAGATAGAGCATCATATACCATTGGAAATGTCTATTAAAGAGTGATATAATCAACCGTGTTTCAACAATATCCCCATGGCATCAATGTTAACACTTGCCATCAATGAAAACACATACTCAACAATTTGTCAACACACTCAACATGTACATCAAGTCTTCCATGTCTCTCTCTTAAAGAAGGTAATTGGTGACAAGATCCTAGTCCACACTATTTTACATGATATAAATGAAAAATGAAAGGTCTATAAAATAAACAATCTTGATGCAAGGATTAAGCATCTATTAAATTGAGCAATTCAATGCCTCATAAAATGGAAGAACCTACTGGTGGAAGAGGTTACATGGGAAGATGAGTTATTCATGCAGAAACACCCACTGATAGTCAAGTATTGAGGGCAACACATGTTTAAAGGGCAGGGGCATGTTAAGCCCTATATTGGCCTCATGTTAATCCTAAAATCTCTCATTAATCCCTATATATGGATCTATGGTTATATTGTTTTATACACACACAAGATCATCAAATTTTGTCTTACACATTTATTCATTGTAAAAGTAGGTTTTCCCCTCAAAGTGAATTGTAATTACTATTTTCTTATCTATTTTAAGCCACATGGCACATAATAAATAGAGCCTCATAGTGGCATGACAATAACTAAATCCTAATTCAAATAAACTTTGCTCTTCAACTCTTTTCCCCCTTAGATACTCTACAAACAACAATGCTCTTTCATTATGTTTAAGGCTTCCGATTCCTTTATTTCCAAATAGACCCTTGAATGATGACCTTTCAAAAGACAAACAAGAAGGGGGACAACTTATTTTTCATGAATAGAATGGTGATGAAGGGAACAAGGTGGAATGTGTTATGTATGGAGGGATATGGAGCACTACCTTAGAGGGTCACCCAATAGCAAAATCTAACCATGGAACATGACACACATGTATCAGAAAATTATCCCAACATAATATGACTACACAAATGAATAAATTAGAACATTATAAAGTGTCCTACACTGATAAGCATCATTATCGCCAATCACTAAAATCCATACCACTATATAATTACATTCAACAAAACCATAGACATGTCATCATATAGTTGCATTCTTCGATCTTAAGGATGAGGAAGACATCTAATACAACATGTTTAAGCAAAATCATAGAGTGCCTCTTTAACCAATCATCTCTAGAAAGTAACATTTCCACTTAAAGCCAACTTCTACATTGGTAAAAGTTCTATGTAATTAATGGCTTGTAATCATCTCTATCGTGTAAGTAAATATAGAATTTTTTAAATCACATTTTATTTAATAAATATGTTGACTTATATACCATTAATATGAAAAATATTACATTGTAATAAAATCTCACTATTAAAATATTTACCAGTGAAAATAATCTTATTAACTATAATAATTATAGTAATCATCGGACAAGATTAACAATAACTTGTGACTTTAACGAGTCCAAAACATCCTTCATAGTTAAAGATTCCTAGTCCTCTAACCACACATGCAAGCCTTATTTACCATGCTATGGATCCATAGATGAGGCAGAATATGGCCACTTCTTTAACGAGTCCAAAACATCCTTCATAGTTAAAGATTCCTAGTCCTCTAACCACACATGCAAGCCTTATTTACCATGCAATGGATCCATAGATGAGGCAGAATATGGCCACTTCTGAATCTAAATTGATAATGGACTTGTTTCGATCCGGTCAACGGTAAATTTCACACTAACCAGACGCCTCCATGTCTTGGCAAACGCTCTTAATATTCTTCAATTAACTTAAATTTGTGTCACATTCTAAACCGATGTATCCCACTCTTCGAGACACCATAACGCACGCAGCGTTTCATATCCTTTTAATGCATACCGGATAGCAGCCATGATGCGAAGCTAAAACGGAGAGAGAGGTGAGAATTCGAAGCTAAAAACGCAAGTGAAGAAGAGCCCGAGTAAGAAATAAAATGCCTCGTGTCAATTCCAAACCATCCAAGGAGGAGAATCTCCAAACTCCCGAACAAGAAGAGAAGAAGCCCAAGAAAACAACAAAGAAACCGGTGAAGGAAGATGAAGCCGGCCTTTCGGTAAACTCGGAGACCAAGACTGCTAAAGGCGATTCTGTTACGAAGCCGAGACGAGAGAAAAAGGTTTACATTCTCCCCGGACAGAAGCATGATCCCCCGGAGGAGGTACGTCACACGGTTTTTTCTAATGTGGTAAATTATTTCGAATTTTGAAGTTGAGCTCTGAGTTTTTCGTTGATGCAGAGAGACCCTCTCAGAATATTCTACTCGTCGCTTCACCGGCAGATACCTAGCAGCGAAATGGCACAGAACTGGTACGTAAAGGCTTTCATCTCTTAATTTCTGATTTATTCTCTGAAAATGAGAATGAGCATTAGAGGATTTAAAAAAAATAGATTTCACTTCTGTAACTCATTTTAAAATCTAGTTGTCCTCATTTTAAAATTTAGTTGGTTTTAATGTAATTTTTTGAAAATTTTTATGGTGAGTTTTTTTAATTTAATAAAATGTATTGAAATTACAAGTTTGATGAGTAACGGTTCAAGTGCCCTAGGACTTTTTCAGTGTATTGAATCCGTATATACAATAAAAATAATAATTCAAGTGCTCTAGGACTTTTCCAGTGTATTGAATCCATATATACAAGAAAAATAACAATTTAAATAACACAAATCAAGAGTTTACCTCAAATATTTCTGTTGAATTCAAGCACCGAATGTCCAAAAACTCACACTAAAAACAACTCCTTTCTAAATATTCCTGCAATATAATTCATATAAAAATGACTCCTTGAAATCCATTCAAATAAGAATGATTCAGGCAAATCCATCAACTCTTCTGGTGTATCCAGTCATGCAACATTTCTCCAAAGTCCACATTGACTATATCTATTGAATATGAATGTTATCATAAACCCATCAAAATCTCACTTTTTAATATATATTTCAATGTTGATAAGACATATATTATGTTTGAAGTTATAAATTTGTAAATTCTCGGAATATCTAGAAATGTTACTGAGAATAGCAAAGTTAAGGTTAATTAAAGAAGTCAATTGTTTACTTTTTTTTAGGAGTTAACAACATCAAAGTTACGGTTAATTAATGAAGTTAATTATTTATTCTTTTTTTAGGAATTTACAGGGTAAGTTCCTATAACACCAGCCAGGTTAAGGTCAATTAATGAAGTCAATTATTTACTCTTTTTTGTAGGAATTTACAAGGTAAGTTCCTGAGATTACACACCAAAGCACAATGCTCACAAATAGATCACAGATCATTGTAGGAATTTACAAGGTAAGTTCTTCGGATTAAACACCAAAGCACACTGCTCACAAATAGATCACAGATCAATACACAAATGGTTAAAACGGCCACTTCAAACAATTTATTAATAAAAGAAAATTTACATAAGCTTTTGTAATGAATGGTCATTTTACAAATGACCCTCCATGCTCTTTAAATAGAGATCATGGACCAATCCGTAGATCATGGACCAATAGGGATCAAGTGCCAATAATACCGATGAGAGAATGAACCGTGGAATCACTTCATGTGTATGCCCTTTAAATAAAGATCATGGACCAATCGAGGGTGTTAATACAAAGGTGGTAATACCGAGGAGAGAATGAATTGTCAGATCACGTATGTCTCGAACATATCCTACCCGGATTGTAAGTTACAAAATTACATAGTAAAGAAACATACTTTACCTAAGTTTATACTAGGCCAAGTTATACTTAACTATTTCCTATGTGTCGAAATATCCTAACATTTTTAATGTAAATTGAATTCTAAAAAGCTTTCCAAAATACTTTTTGAATCTGTAATTAGACTAAAAATAAAAATACTTACTTGCAAATAAAACCAAACAAAATAATAGAAAAACACCATGATTCCTTCCTTCTCTATTCTCTTTATTGAAAGCAAGAATCCTCCTATATCCTCATTATTGGGAATGGGATTTAGCTATTAGAAAAACAGTGAAATAAACATGTATATGATTCTCAATCATTGAGAATCACAAGGTTCTTCACTTCAACTCTCGTAGATGAGTGATTGCAGTGGGGAATTTCATCGTTATTATTTCAAAGAGGAAGTGTTAATATCATATTTAGGTGATGTGATTCGGAATCTCCAGTTTTCATAGTCACTATTTATTCACTTAAATAGTTACTAATAATTTAATGGGATATTTTTTAAATAAGTTGTTAAAAGTTTCCTATTTTTAATTAATACTATTTGATTTTATTAGAATTGAAGTTAGTTTCGGCAGAGCAATTAATGTTTCATAAATTGAAATATATACTATTTAATTTGGAATATTTCAATATTGGATTATAAGTTGGGATATATACTATTTAATTTAATTTGAAATATATTAGTTTTGGCTTATGTATACTCAATCCATATGAAATTAATTGGGTTGCTGTGGGGTGCATTTATTTTCTATTGTGATAACTGACTTGTTGAATTTTTAATGGCTATATTGTTTTATCCGTGCCCTTGACTTTTGTATTAGAAAAGCTTTTAGATTCATTTTGTATTATAAAAGCTTTTAGATTCTGCCTAATCCAGTTTACCCTAACCAACATTTTTAAAGTGAGCATAAATGCCCTGGGATACGCAAGGAAAAAGTAATTATTTGAATTATAGGAGATTTAGCATACCATAGCCATCTCATTCCAAATTTTTCAGTTTATCTAACAACACCTAGAAACTAGAACAAAAGTAAAGCATAAAGGAGTAAAAGGCAAAAACGTTTTAGAGGTCTTTAATTAAATCACCCTAACATCTAGTTTCTATTAGGATTACAGTGATCCTTCCCATCACTCACACAGCACTTTCAAAATTCCGAGTATAATTAGAAGGATTGCATATAGTTATGTTTCTCAGTAGCTTTCTCTTCAATGTACAGCTCTGTTATAAACAGATTTTCATATTTGGTTTGTAGGATGATGGAGCATGGTTTATTATCACCTGACATGGCAAAGCAGGTATATGAGAAGAAGCTGAAGAAGCAGGCGCAAACCAAAGCATCAACAAAATCCAGCGGGAAGAAAGATCTTCCAGAGGATGACAAGAAGATGCAGCCCAAATCTGTGACAAAATCTTCTCAGAAGATAGATCGTTCAGACGATGATAAGAAGGTGCAAACCAAAAATGCAACAAAATCGAGACAGAAGAAAGGTGACGAGAAGCCACAACCTAAAGCTTCAACAAAGTCCAGCAAGAAGAATATAGTTTTCTCAGACGATGAGAGTGATGACTTTGTTCAGCCAAAGAAGCAAAGGTGCTCATAGTATTTTGATGGTTAGCAAAATAGCATGGTATGGATCTTCGTTTCAGATGATGATCTCATATTGTATTCTATGTTTACTTAGGAAAATGTAGATACCAGCTTCCTCCCCATTCCAAGAAATACACAAACTGTGTTGTATAGACGTCGTCTGAACCCACATTCACACACCAACTTATGATCAAGCAAAACGAGATCCTTCCAGTGTACAAGTACAGCCAAGAACCCAAGAACACTGAATTTGATGGGTTTGTGCAGCAGTGAGTGGTGAGGTTGGAGATTGGGTGCACGTACAATGCAGGAGCCAAATTTAGGAATCGTGGGTGTGGGAGTATATGTATTTTCAATATGTGTCGATTTTTTTTAAGAAATAACTGTAAATACTAATTGGGATGCTTTTGTTTTTTTCTAAATTTAGATGCTCTTAACATGCAACATGATCAAGAAGCGTTTATACTGTTTCAGGAATTATCATTGAATAATGAAGTTAACTTAAAATATTTCATGATTGATGTAATCATTCGAAATTCAAGATTCAGGTGGTGGAGTCTTTGGAAATATAGCAAATTTAAAATCTTAAAAATAAGTTTTTCTTGGTTCACTTTTCAGATTTATTAAAAGCTATTTTGTTCGCTGAGGTTTCGTTTTCCTTAGAGATTCAGATGGTAAAGTCTTTGTAAACATAGAAAATTTTTAAAATTTTGAATTTTAAAAAGTATTTGTTAGTTCACTTTTCAGATTTATGAAAGGTTATTTTGCTCGCTGAGCTTTCATTTTCAGCAGAGTGGATATAGCTTCATCACATGGCTTTCAAAAAGAAAAGGTTAGTAATAAACCTTGGTAGCTTTGATGAAATAATTAATTTTTAAATTTAAGATAAAGAAACTTTGCACCCTAAAATGTGTTATCGAAAGACTTTTATAAAAAATATGGTAATCCTTTATATCATAATTTTCACTGCTTTTCATTTCCTCTAACGCAAGGTAACTTAAATCAATAAGTTTTGATCAAAACCATTAGCGAAGAAAACCCATTCGAAGAAAACAAAAGTGGGTGTATTAACATTTTTTTTGTTATTCGCTAGTTTAAATTAGTAATGGTATCAAATGTGGTAAAGGAGATCCTGTAAGATATATATTTTTAGAATAATCTTATTATATAAATTATTATTCAAAATAAAATTTAGTAAACAAAATATCATTCAGTTAGATAAAGAAAAATCACTTACTTTTTAACGTAGAATGCTTATTAATATTCAAAGATGGTGTTTCAAGTTTCATGGTAAATATTTGATAGATTTTGAAAAATACTAGTAGATGACATTAGATAAACTAAATAAAATAACATTAATTCATGAAAAATATGATAGCTAACAATAGCTATCTTTCCAAATCTAAATTTGCATCAAAAACTCCCAAATTTCCGACATCACCATCTATTTGATGAAAATGAGGTAGACGCCACCTCTCAATTATTCATAACTTTAAGTATAAAATCTGCAAGTTTGATAAGAAACTCTAGTGCAATGGAGTTGATGATGTTCAATATCTCTAATGTTTCCTCTTAGAACATCATCTCTGAAATTGTAAAGAATCATTTTGAATTGCATTGACAGTAGCAACAAACTATTTTATTATTTTTCATTGCCCCTTCAATTTTTCAGGGTATACATCTTGTGGTGGCCAAAATTCTGATCTGTATTATAACTTCTTGTTTACAAAATCATTTTGACAATTCAAATAGGCCATTGCAAGAGTTTACAAGGTGAAAAAAGTTCTACATCATTGAAGACATTGATTATTTATACAATCCAATAAACCAACATTAAAGAAAATCATTCTTCATTAGAGGGAAAATTGTTATTTTGAAAGAAACTAAATGCGAGAACACCATGAGGGAAATTTGATCCCTTTAAAGAAAATCATTCTTCATTAGAGGGAAAATTGTTATTTTGAAAGAAACTAAATGCGAGAGCACCATGAGGGAAATTTGATCCCTCTCAGATCATGTTAGATATGTGCTTAAGATAGATCTATATTGGTTCTAACCAATCCATTTTTAACTACTTAATATATAGGCTAAGATCCCTAAATACATTGATATCTAGTTAGAGTCTTGTTCATTCAAGCTGTAAATATAATAAGATACTTAATTGCATTCAGATTTAAGGTTTCCAAATTACATTTTATTAAGGTAATGAACATTTTATACAAAACTCTATAGGGAAGATATAGCACTTTTTGTGTATACAAAACTTTATAGGGAAGATATAAGGTTGGTATCATGACTCTTTTTTAAGTAGAATTGAATAATTTTTAGATGAAATTGTTATTTTTCGTTATTTATAAAATATAATTTTGATTATACAAATATAAATTTGAATATATAAATGGATTCAATACCTTCTTAAACTCACTTGGATTATCCATATTGCATAACTTAAATTTGTTATTCTAACCAATCTCTTTTTATATCAACATTGACTAAAACATACACCAAAAAAAACTGAAAAATTAAATTAGTGTTTAATTTTTTTTTCCTAAATAAAATTAAATAATATTTAGATGAAATTATAATTTTTTCATCTTTATAAAAAATAATTTTAAATATATAAATAAGTTCAACCTTTCAAAAACTACTTGACTTATATTTAATATATACATTAAATATTGCACACATTAAACTTATTATTCTAACCGATCCTTTTTTTAATTAACAATGACTTAAAAAAACCCAAAACTTGAGAAAATTAAAGGCACAACAAATATAATACATACAATCATTACATTACTAATGAGAAGTTTCTAAAACTATGAGCAACAAAAGTTGAATTAGAGTATTTGTTGCACTTTAGGTAACGAAGAACAACATGATTGAAAATGAACCTGTACAGACATTATGGTATATTAATTGTGCTCCAAGTGACCTCCTCCTATTTATACAGATGTCATGGGAAATGTAGTTGATTCACGGAGATATAAAAATTTAAATTTATTAAATATTTAAAAAAAATAATTATATTTATGAAATTACACTACAGATGTTATGGAAAATGCAGTTGATTCACGGAGATATAAAAATTTAAATTTATTAAATATTAAAAAAAACATTAATTATATTTATGAAATTACAAAATATAGTTTGAAAATATTAAATATTTTAGATAAAAGGTGAATAAAAGAAATTATCAAATATGTATTGTTTTATTTATTTTAGATTAATCACACACGACTTAAAACTATTATAACAATATAATTAATAAAAATTCAACATATCATTTTTGGGAATTGATCTTGGGTGTATATTGTTGATCTCTCGTTTTGTTCATACAACTATTGCTTTTCATCTCTATTTTGACTTTTTTGGCACTCCTAAACCTACTTACTTGCCATTCTTCTTGTCCTAATCACTGTCCTAATCTTCATCGTGAGGTTAAGTCTTTTATGGTACATTTTTGCTATTTATTAGTGAATTTAAGTAGATATGAGTAGCTAATCCCTAAACTAACTAATTATTATGGTCAAAGTGTAGTCACTTCAGCAAATATGTATGATGACAGTAGGATAATGCAGGTATTGAACCATGGTTCCCCTCTCTCGTACTCAAGAGTCATCTTTGGATTTGGTACTAACAACACAAAAGATAAGAGGCTGTATGCTTCTAGATGGCAAGCTGCCCCCAACCATGCTTGGATATGTTCGTTTCCAGCAAAGATCCTCGTCTTCCTGTATGTAATGAGCAACCACCAAGATTAGGGTCAGGTGAAGGTTGTTAAACTAATTTGGATAGGTTTTTCGAAGCCATCCAATCTGAAGGAATAGATTAGCTAGGCTATTGTGATTCACTATCCATAGTTAGTTTGTTTTACTTAGTTAAACGCCTATAATAGTCTGCGATGTAATACATTAGAGCTAGCAAACATAAGTTGAAGTTGCTACTATGTATCCCTTGACTTATTATTTTTAATCAAATATGTCGACAATGGTTCTCCATTAAGTTGGAGTAATCATTTGATGTTTCGTTGTGGATGACAAATTAATTGTGATCAAAATCTCTTACCTGTTGTAAGTTAACCAGCTCCCAGGTGTGGCTGGGCCCACCCATCTTAGTTTAGCATTGTAATATTACTTAAGTAGTATCTCTATGTGATAGACATAGTCAATCCTTCAGTTATTTGCACTCAAATGTTAGTTTACCTGTTGCGTGGAAATTTTTCTCAAGTTTCAATCAATTGCATTAAGCTCATGTTATGATATTGTTACACCTCGTTGCTTTGACAATTTGAATCTAAATCTATGGTATCACTACAACAAAACCAGCGATTAGCGTCCCTTTTTACTTCTTTTTTTGCATCTAGAGCCCATTTTTGGTGCTATTTGCATCCATTTATCAAATATGGTGCAAAACTTGACACAAAATTTGCATCAAGTTTTGCACCAAATCTTACACCAAGTTTAGCACCAGGTATTGCAATAGGTTTTGCACCACGTTTTGCACCAAATTTTATGCCAAGTTTTGTGTCATCCTTTGCACCAGGTTTTGTTCCAGGTTTTGCATCAATTTTGGCATCTATTTTTGTTTGACATACTTTTGCATCCTCATTTGCATCCACTTTTTGCACCTACACTTGCATCAACTTTTGCATCGACTTTTGCATCCTTTTTTGCATCCTTTTTTAAATCATTTTTTGCATCCATTTTTTCATCCATTTGTGCATCACTTTTGCGCCACGTTTTACATCGAGTTTTGTGTCTAGTTTTGCATATAATTTTGCATCTACTTTTGTTGCATCCACTTTTCCATCTTGTTTGGCATCCATATTTACATCCTCTTTTGCATCTATTATTGTACCCACTATTGCATCTAATATTTTTGTGCCACAATTGGCGCCTAGTTTGGCACCTCCTTTTGCACCCACTTTTGATTATAATTTTGCATCCACGTTTGCATCCTCATTTGCATCTAGGTTTTCATCAACTACTACATCTATTTTTGCATCCCTTTTTGTATCCAATTTTGAACCAGGATTTGCATCGGGTTTTGTGTCTCGTTTTGCATCTACTTTTGCGTCGACTTCTATTGCATCCACTTTTGCATACAATTTTGCATCCACTGTTACACCCATTTTAAATTTCACTTTTTGCATCCCTTTTTACATCTTCATTTGCATCATACTTTGATTCTTTTTTTTCATCTATCATTACATCCACTTTTGTTATGCCATAATTTGCACCATGTTTTGCACTCACTATTGTATCCACGTTTGCTTCCAATTTTGCATCCATGTTCACATCCTCTTTTGCATCAAATATTGCATCCACTTTTGTGTCAGGTTTATGCATTGGGTTTTGCATCTCGTTTTGTATCTACTTTTGCATCTACTTCCATTGTATCCATTTTTTTCATCCAATTTTGTTTTGCCTGTTGCATCAATGTTTGCTTCCACTTTTACATCCATTTTTGCATCTTATTTTGCATATTTTTTGTCTATTGTTACATCCACTTTTGTTGCACCATATCTTGCGCCTACCATTGCAACCACATTTGCTTCCACGTTTGCATCCACATTTGCATCCTCTTTTGTGTTCAAGTTTGCATCAGATATTGTGTATGTTTTTGCATCCCCTATTGTATCCACTTTTGTTTCATCCATTTTTGCATCTACTTTTGTGTCCGTTGTTGCATCCACATTTGTTTCACCATAGTTTGTGCCAAGTTTTACACCTACCATTGGACCCATGTTTGCTTCCACTTTTGCCTTCATGTTTGCATCCAAGTTTGCATTGACAACTGCATCTACTTTTGCATCCACTTTTGTGTTAGGTCTTTCATGTTGTTGTGCATCTACTTATGTTGTATCCACTTTTCATCCAATTTTACTTCTATTGTTGCCCCCATTTCTATGTTCGCTTTTGCATCCCTTTTCCAACACTCATCATATTTTCTGCATTGATGATATTCCTTATGGCATTGACAATTATGAACAATTGATGACAATGTCAATAATATTGACAATGATGAAAATGAAGATGATGGCGATGACATGAATTGTGATTATGATGATAAAGACGATAGTGGTTACAATGACATTAATGATGATGATGGCAATGATTATGATGATGACGACGCTAATGACCTTGGCGAATCTTCCCAATTTTAGATGTTTTCATTGTCATAATCATAAGCATTATCTTTGGTGTCATCATCATCATTTTCATCTAGGTCATCATCAAAAACAATAATGGCATGAATGATGATGATGATTACAACAATGTTGATAGAAATTACATTAATGATGATGATGGGGATGATAAAAATGACAATGACGATGATAATGGTGGTGATGATGATGATCATCGATCATCTCTCAAAAATAGAGTTGTTATTTCTCTTACGTATATCAATGTGTCCTAAACAACCCTTTTCTAGCACCGATCACATTTTTTGGGTTGATGATATTTCTTACAACGTCTATAATTATAAACAATTGCAAACAATGTCCATAATGATGATGATGATGGAGCTGATGATGATGGCATGAATGGTGATTATGATGATAATGTAATGATGGAAATAACGATGACAAGGATGATGGTGATGATGATGACAATGATTATGATAATGAGAATGAACAATTACTAGTTTCACTACCATCTTCTGGATACATATTACTATCATACTTTTTAAATTTTCTGTCTCTCTTGAGGTATCTTACTATAATGGTGTTGTCAACAGTAGAAAGATATCTTGTTGTAATGGTGGTTCTAATGTTAGCACTAGCAAAGTTTTTGTTAAATTTTGGTTAAAAAAAATCGATTTATGCAATTATTTTGACAATCTATGTAAAAAAGTAAATAACATCCAATTATTTTGACTGTAGTCCCATTGATTATCATGAATTCACCAGTCTGAAGACCATCTTCTACATACATATTATTATTAAACTTTTTGCATTATATCCCTCTTATATCTTGTTGTAATGGCAGTATTAGCACTAAAAATATATCTTGTTGTAATGGTGATGTTAGTATTAGCACTAAAAAAATCACTAAATTTTGGTAAAAAAAAGTTTATCATTTATTTATTTTTAATTTGGGAAATTTTTGTTTTTATTTTTTTTGTTTTTAATTCTATTTTTATGCAGTAATATTTTTTTTGGTTGAATTTTGGTAGTAACTAGTTTTTGGTCGAATCATATGTATTAACCATGTTCTTTATGCTGCAAGTCTAATTGTTGGGACAAAATTGCTCTTTCAAATAAGTTGCAAAAGCTATTTTACATCCATTGTTGCACCCATGTTTACACCCACTTTTACATCCCTTTTTGCATCCTATTTTTCATCTTCATTTGCTTCTTTTTTTGCATCTATCATTACATCTACTTTTGTTGTGACAAAATTTGTTCCATGTTTTGCACATACTGTTGTACCCACGTTTGCTTCCAATTTTGCATCCATCTTCACATCCTCTTTTGCATAAAATATTTCATCTATTTTTGCATCCACTTTTGTGTTGGGTTTTGCATCTCATTTTGTATCTTCTTTTGCATGTACTTCCATTTCATCCATATTTTGCATCCAATTTTGTTTCTCATGTTGCACCTGTGTTTGCATCCACTTTTAAATCCCTTATAGCATCTTGTCTTGCATCTAAGTTTGCATATTTTTTTGTGTCTATTATTACATCCACCTTTTTTGTGCTATTATTTGTGCCATATCTTATGCCTATCATTGAAACCCACATTTTCTTCCACTATTGCATCCATATTTGCATCCTCTTTTGTGTCCAAGTTTGCATCAAATATTGTTTATGTTTTTTGCATCCCATTTCGAATTTACTTTTACATCCACTTTTGATTTGTCTAGTTTTGCAACTAATTTTGTGTTCACTATTGCACCCATGTTTGGCCCATGTTTACATCCCTTTTTTCATCCAAGTTTTCCTCCTTTTTGCATTCAAGTTTGTGTCCCTTTTTTTTTACATTCATTGGAGTATCCACATTTGTTTCACCACAATTCATGCTAAGTTTTATGCCTACTATTGTGCCCATGTTTTCTTCCACTTTTTCATCCATGTTTGAGTCCTATTTTGTGTTCAAGTTTGTATGAACTATTGCATCTACTTTTTCATCCACTTTTGTTCAATTTTTCTGTCTTGTTCTACATCTACTTATGTTGTGTCCACTCTTCATCCAAATTTACGTCTATTTTTACCCCCATTTTTTTGTTTACTTTTGCATCCATTTTCCAACGCACATCATATCTTTTGCATTGATTATATTTCTTATGACATTGAAAATTATGAACAACTGATGACAATGTCAATAATTATAACGATGATGACGATGACATGAATTGCGATTGTTATGATAATGACAATGATGATAAAGACAATGGGAGTTACAATGACAATGATGATGATGCTAATGACCTTGGCCATTCCTCCCAATTTTTAAATGTTATCATGGTAAAAATCATAATAATTATCTTTGGCGTCATCTTCCAAGTCATCATCATCTGATCATCATTATCATTATTTTCATCTTGGTCATAATCAAGAACAATAATGGCATGAATGATGATTATGATGTTCATGATGAAGATGACAAAAATTATGATAAAACTTATATTAGTTATGATGATGGGGATGATGACAATTATAATGACGATGATAATGGTAGTGATGTTGATGATCATCAATCATTTCTAAAAAATAAAGTGGTTATTTTTCTTTCATATATCATGTGTCCTAAGGTTGGTGATATTTCTTATGATACCTATAATTATGAACAATTGACGACAATATACAAAATCATGATGATCATGATGATCATGAAGAAGACATGAATGGTGATTATGATGATAATGAAATGATGACAATAATGATCACATTGATGGTGGTGATGATGGCAATAATGAAGATGATGACCCTCCCTCTAAACTAGCGAGGTACTCATAATGAGACAAAAATGTACTCTCAAGTTGAAATATTCATATAAGAAGGGATCTAGATTGATAAGCATCAATGATGATTTACATCATCATAGCCAAAATTTTCAAAATAGTAAGGCCTTGACTAACAATTTTATCTCTCTATTAGACCAGAGCACAATGTTGGGAGGCATAAATTTGGACACCACTGCCTTTCAAGGCACTTACCCCACCAAGATGTTTACCAGGTATGTCCTCACATGATCATTTCCTAATCCACTATCATAATATTTGACACCAGAAAATGTCAATCCTCATGCCTATTCTTATCTTGGATTAATGTACTTGACTTATGACGATTAGTCCTAGTCAATGTCCAAATTCTCAAAGAATATTGGTCCTAGATGTTTATCCAATCCACCATTATCCCTACTAGTGCCTTTACTAGGCTTACGATTGTTAATCCTAGCCATAGTACATGACACATGGATAACATGGTTTCTACCCTCACTCCCTCTCAACCAGGGAGGAAACATCCACAAGCATAAGATTTTCTCAAGAATACCCATCATTTTCGTAGAGAATAACATCATTAATTTGTTTTCATCACATGACGACTTTATGATTAAGCATTCATAGATTTGTGGCAAAATATTTCCCCTTTTGTATTTGTGATGAAATACAATAAAAAAGTGAAAGCCAAAATCATTAAACATACACTATATTGATTTATCTAAGTCTAAACTCTAAGGTTGAAGTGAAAATTCATGTAAATCTTATATCTATGAGTTGTGCCAAACTTATGAAAACCTTATTCCCTAAGTCCTATATATAAGAAAATGAAAAAGAAAGAAAAATAAGGGCCAATAAATGGTAACTCATGTATTTACTCCCTCTTTGGAAAATATATGAATATATACACTCCTAGTCACACTTGATCACATGTATGTGATGGTTAAATCATGAATTCTTCTTTTCTCCTTGCATTTTCACTTCATCATTTAAGCACCTAATTGAGGATCTAAGGAATGTTTGTTTCCTAAGGCTTTCATGTCTACTCTTGGTTTACTTAGGTCACACTACTGTCAATTTATGTGACAGAGTGAAATACATAAGTTTGTGGAGTTATTATAGATGTGTATTGAGTTCGTAACCACACACACATGTATTACATCTCATTGATCCACATGTGTGGGTTGGAGACTCATTTCTTGACAACTTTAATGGATACTACTTTGTGGCTTTAATGGTATAGCTTACAAAATATCTTGTTAAACATTTCGATTCATTCTTTCTCTTCCTCGAGACACTTATAATATTGAAGTCACTCCCAACAATCCATGGAGATGGGGAGTATAAATTACTTGTGCTAGAAATAGAATTGAGAAATAGAGGTTTTCCATTTGCGATATTGGAGTCATAGACATTGGATACATGGTAGTAGTCCTCAATGTCAATTAACTAAAATTGTATTGTCATAATGCGAAAAGAGGTAAACATATTGGTAACCTTGATGTCTTAATCATTTCAAATAATAACCATTCCACCCAAGTATCTCTAAGCATCAATCACTACTACTTGGAAATTCCTCCCCCATTTTCTAATTATATGAGGTTGAACCTCACTTAATATTTTTGCTTCTTATATCAACATTATTTATGGGTGCTTTGCATACCATTTTTCTTTTAGGAGTTTGTTTTCGCTTACTATTGACGCCCCTCATGTTCCAAGACTATTTTCATCAAAAATTTACATAGAAAGAAAGTATAAAGTGACTAAAAAGAAACATGTCTCAAGATTTAAGTGCTTGGACAATTCCACTTCATGACTCCTATATTTCCTTAACCTGGGACCAAATGGTGAACTTGATGGCCTTAAGGGAAATTGATCAATGAAAATCTAAAAAAGAGGTGATTTTTGACTTTATCACATACAATTTAATATACTAAAAAAAATATCCATAACAATTTCATCAATCAATGAATCATTATAAAAAATATCCAAAACAATTTCATCAAGCAAAGAATCATTTTATTATAAAATACAATCTATAAACATTTTGGGAAAGTTTTGCTAAAACATGCTTAAAAATCAGCATATTTAATATTAATATTTAACAATAATATGGACAATAACACATTTTGATAAATTAAATAACATATTATCAAGCCTAAAAAATGTCACTAACTGAAAACTACAAAGCATGCAACTAATGGAAGTGACCACTCAAGGCCACCACAAGACAATTAATCTATTAAGACCAAGATTAATGGGGACAAAGATCTATAAAGGACAAAGGAAAACCTATTTTAACTTTATGTTTTATTAGCCTGGTTCAAGATGAACATTTCAAGATATCATGAAGAACATAATTAGTTTTATTGCATTAAGAAAACCCAAGCACATTCTATAACTTAGCAAGAAAGAGATGTATAACACCCATCTCAGCAACACGACACATGACATTAAGTTACTTTACTATATATAATTTAAACTCATATCATAAAATCACAAATTTAGCATGAATGGAATGTTTAAAATCCATTTTTATAAAAACAAAATATAATTTTTCTTATAGAAAAATAAACCAAAAACTAAATATATTTTTCTAGAAAAAAAAAATACTAAAACTAAATATATATTTAAAAAAAACTAAAACATAAGCAAACTAGAATTTGAATTTGACATTCTTGGTCACTTTCGGAAACATATGGTGGAATGTAATCTCTTTATCCTCATCTTTAGCTTTTTCCAAAAAAATAAAAGCATACAAAAGTGGGAAAGAGCCATAAAGCATGGGGAAGCTTTTTCCTAAGCACAAAAGCATCTAAAAAGTGGAAAATTCCTTTTTAATATGAGGAAACATTATTCACCCAAAAGATTTTTCCCAAATTGAACTAATGAGGAATTTTGGAAATCTTCATAGCCTCCACTTTCTTATATATTAGAGGCTTGGCCATTGAAAAAATGATGGGAATTTTGTATTGTCACGCTCTTGAGATCTGTCTTGAGAGGGAGAGTTTTGGAGCTATGAGTTGGGGGAGGTGATGTTGCAACTATATCTGATTGTTGTAACTTTCCTCCAACTCCTTTATTCATATAGATCAGTTGTTCTTCCTTCCATATGTTTCTATTCATTATTTACTTCTTCTATTTAACTAATGTATGCATGGGTTTTTGGTTTATATTTATTTATTCAATAATATTTATATGTTTTTTATAGTTTTGATTATTAATATATTATGTTGTGAAGGTTGCTTTATTCTCTCTCTTATGTGTAGGACCAAGCTTTGGAGCTAGCTAGGAGCGCTTCTTGGCTATACGAAAAACTCCAAGAAGACCTGCATGCGAGGACTCACAAGAATTCATTCTCTTTTTCTTAATCTATACTCTAGATCTTGATCTACTAAGAATCCTAAGCCTTAGAACAACCTTTCTCTTAATTGGTTTGTCCTAGGTTTCTGAGATAAACTGAGAGGGTTTTGTTTTCATCTAACCATGCATTAAATCCTACAACAAAATGATATTTAGAAAATTTAATATATTTCACTATGTAAATGAACTTAGTAAAATGAACCCATAGAGGTGGTCATAAATGGAAATAAAAGTAAAACTCTAAACAAGAAGCCAAAAGTGGATTTAACCATGGATGAAAGATTGGGAGTAGAATTGGATGTTAAACTAGCCATCAAAACAATATGCAAACAATGACACAAAAAGGTTTTTAAAGTAAAATTAAAAAAGGGTGCAACACTAGACACAAAGAAGGGAACAAAATAGGGCATATGAAAGGATACCGAATTGGGTGCAAACAAGGATGCAAAAATGGACACCAAAATGAGGATACAAAGAATGGTGTAAAATTAGGATGCAAAAAGGATGTAAGAAAAGACACAAAACAAGATGCAAAATGGGACTAAAAAATGGTGAAACCAAGGATGTCAAAGATGATGCATAACTAGATGAAAATTCCAACTAAAATCTAGGTGCAAAATGAGATGCAAATGTGGACACAAAATGTGGCAGAAAAAAGGATGCAAATTTGGAAGCCAAAAAGGATGAAAAACTAGATACCAAAAAGGATGCAAATTTGGACATAAAAAATGGTGCAAAATTGGGCACAAAAGAAGAAAAAATGGTGCAAAAATGGGCATAAAAATGGCTCAATTTTGGATGCAAATTCAGATGCAACATTGGATGTAAAATGATGCAACAAATCATTCAAAACATGGTGCAAAAACAAATGCAAAAGTAGACGAAAAAATGGCTCAAAAGTGAACGTAACAATAGACACAAAATGGGATGCAAAGGTGGATGCAATATATGGTTCAACATAGGATGCAAATTTAGATGCTCAAAAGGATGAAAAATTGGATGCAAGAAATGGTGTTAAAAATGATGCTAAATTGGATGCAACAAATGATGCAAAATTAAATGCAAAATATGGTGCAAAATAGGATGCAAAAAAGGGAGATAAGTAAAATGCAGAAGTGGATGCAAAAAATGGTGCAAAAATGCATGCAAAATTTGGCACTAAATCAGATTCAACATATGGTGCAAAATTGGATGGAAAAGATGGTGTAAAAAAAGGCAGAAAAATTGGAACAAAAACAGATGTAAAAATAAGTACAAAATTAGAAGCAAAAGATGGCATAAGACCAGATGCAAAAATTGGCACAAATTGGATGTAAAAAAAGGCGCTAAATAAGATGTCAAAGATTGTGTAAAAATCGATGCAAATTATGACACAAAAATAAAAGCAAAGAATTCCACAAAAGAGGAAGCAAAAAATGATGCAAAAAAAGGCACAAAAGTAGAAGCAAAACTTGTTGTAAAACCAAATGAAAATCTTGGTGCAAAATATGATGCAGAAAATGATGGAAAATTTGGCGTAAAAAAGATGCAAAATTTGGTGCAAAAAAGGACGCTTTAAAAATTGTACAATAGAGCCAGATTTAGCGCCAGGTTGCTCATCCCAATTGAGAAAAAAATGCACTAGAATCTGGTGCTAAATCTGGCGCAAATTGCCTGTTTTGTTGTAGTGTATGAATCATCATTTTAGTTTTCAGACAAGACCTACATTGATCATGAACCTTACACCTTGTAGTGCACTGTGATTGTCATAGATGTACATGAAGTTTATTGAATTGCATTGTCATGTAATGATTGTCAAGATTTAGTTTATCTATTGGGAGCGTAGAAACTATTTTCAGATACTTAAAGCGGACAACGTATTTAGAGACTAGAGATGAATGGAATTTGAGTTAATTTAGATGGAGATCAATCAATTTCAAAATCATTATCTTGTTTCATTTAGTCTCTGAATCAATTGACTCTCTGTTGGATTATCTCTGCAGGTGCATGTGAGATAGGAAGCTTTTGTTCTAGATTGATTGTTTGAATGATGTGATTGGTGTGAGATTGGTTTAATTTAAGTTGATTGGGTTGATGTTAGTTTATTTGCATAAATGGTGTACAACAAGAGCGATGTGTTCAGAGTGTTGATTTGAGTGATTGTTATAGCTTCAACTAGTTTATTTGTCAAATAGATTTCCCAACCGATAAGTAGACTCCGTGGGTTAACCTCAGAATGCAACAGAGTGTTTTGTGTGTTAATTGTAAAGCAGTTTGGATGATTGATTCCCATATTTCATTTGTTAGTTGTTAAGGAAATTTCCTTAGTTTCGTTTTGATTATTGATTCCCCTGTTTTATTTGTAGTGTTAAAGCAATTTTCTTTAGTTTCTTTTGGACTATTGATTCCTCTGTCTCGTTTGATTACTTGGTTAAATTTCCCATATCTTAAATGCTTGATTGGATTTCAATATAAGAACATTTATTTTGAATAGGGTTACTCACCGTTTGGAGATTAATACGACTGTAGGGTGATTTAGAGTACAATTTCTTAAATTTATTTGTTTGATTGCCATAGAATTAGTAATTGAAACTGCTCTTATTGTTATGATCAATTAAGGACTTGGTTGCATCTTTGATTGAGAATACAAAATCAAGTTGGTAAGTCAAGAGTGAAATAGAGTACCCAGTTTAGTACTTAACTTCAAGATCTTTGGTGTGACGATTTAGTAGAGTAACGAATCATACAGATTGATTGTTTAAGCTAGAATTGGATTTCTATTATAAGTAGTGAATGTTTATTTCCTTTGAGTGTGGATTGTAGGAATTAGAACCAGCACTCGATTTATTGGATTGATTAAGTCTTGTGTGATTAGATATCCATTTTCATCATTTGAAATTAGTGGTAAAGAGTCCAATAGCCTGTTAAGTTCATATTTCAGTCCTAGGTTAAGTGTGTAAAGGTTTTTGAAAGTTTTTCAGATTAACTTTGATTGTTGGGTCTACTTATGACAATTATATGTTTGATTTCCTCTAAGTTGAAAGCATTAGTGTGTTTACTACCTCGTTGGTCATTAGAAGGAAATGTTAAAACTCTAATCTAGAACTAAACAAAGAAAGCACAAGACAACTCGTGCTTACGATCCAGATTGACATATAAATATTAGGATATTAATTCACCAATTTAATCTCTCAACATATATGATCTCAATCATTTTTTCTGACAAATGAGGATAAATCCAATTTATAATTTTTTAAAAGAAATTCATATTTGAGTAAAATTTTTTCAAAGTTATAACTATATTCATATACTATTATCTATATATTTAATAAATTTAAAATTCATAATCCAAGGAGTAAGCTAATGTATTGTTAATAAATGGGAAGTAAGTGATGCTTAGAGATAAAGCATTTGTGAAGGTGGGACAAGAAGATGAGACAAAGATAGTAGTTATAGATCCGAAGGTAAATGATTCACTTTCATCAAATTAGAATTTATTAATTGATTATGAGAATAAAATAGTTAATAAATTTTTTAGTGAATGGATGCCAATAGAAAGTGAAGGCAGCAAAATTTGTCATGAAGGAAGAAATTCTGATAAATGAATAAAATTGTGTAAGGGGAACATTGGCTTGAAAGGCAATGAGAGAGATTTGAATGGGGAGCTCAAGAATATTGTTGAATATGGTGAAGGGACATAATATTGTGAACAAGATGTAAGCAAAGGAAAACGTAAACAAATGATTCATGGAAAGGATTCCTGGTTGCAAGTAGTCTTAACAATTTTTTGTATGATCTTTATGTTTGTGACAGAGAAAGGACTCAATCAGGTTAAGGAAGAAAGTGGTTCTTTTTGATAAATTTGTTTTATGTGTAGGATATATGGATCCTTATGATAATTTCATTCTAGTTTTTTTTGAAATAAGGCAATTTTTGAAAAATCCCGCTAGAAGAATTTAGGAATCCAAGTTTTGTATGACACAAAACAAAAGCCTAAGCCAAATTATTCACGCATCCAAGTTCCTTATGATAGGAAATGAAAGCCTAAATCAACTAAGCCACATAATATTGCAAAAGAAATCAAAAGAGAAGAATGTAATTACCCAATGTCAAGCTATAATATGGAAAGGTTAACAACAATAGATGGGGTCATATTGGATTGAAAGCATAGAGAAGATATAATGTAGCAAATATTTTCAATACTTACTTAGATGGAGGACCAAGATATTTGAAGGAAGTACATGGGGAAATCATGAAGTAGGAGATATTTTAATGATTGTTACACTATTACAAAAAAGTAACAATTCAATGGAGACATGATGAATAGGAATCCATGAACAATTATGTAACCTTAGAAGTTTTATGTTTGGGCATGGAGTAACTTTCAAATTAAAACTTCTAGAAAGTCCAAGTTTTATTTTAGCAAGTGAAATATTTAAATTTAAATGTTTGTTGTAATGGAATAACAAAAAAAAGGATATTCGATCTCTTTATTATGTGATAGTTTGAGTCATGTCTAGTTAATAGATCAATGAAAATATGGGACAATTAGTTTTCTTATTCAAAATAGAATATTGTGATCTTATTATTTTGGATATGAGATTACCTATATTTGTATAAATATCTGCACTTGAGACTTGCCTAGGGGAGACTTTGGTGAGGTTTGACAAACTAATAAAATAAAGGAATTTCAAGTTTGTCTTTTTCCTTTATCTTCATTTTCCCACAGGACTGGAAGATTATGGAATGACCTATGTTTTTCCATTCCCATAATTTGTGTGCTATCTAATTTAAAGTACAAAGTTGTCTTTGTTTTGTGATGAGTTCATTTTGTTGCATGCTACTACATTGAAGTAATTTGTGATTGTGTTTGATTTGTGAGTAATTAGGATGCATTGTGTTTGATTGCCAAAGTGATTGGCGGTTTATTGTTGTGGAAATAATGATGTTGGGACTTTGAAAGAGGAAGGCCGCACCTCTTTCTAGGTCAATAGTATGCTTAAACAAATGTCTACTTTCACAATTAAATTTAATGGGTAATTGATAGTTCAAATTGTTATCCATATTGATTCTGGTAACACTTAAAATTTTGGTAACATCGTTGTTGGACATTCTGGTAAGGAAAAAATGATTTCCTGTGGGATAAGATTTTAAGATTTATCTTTATGTTGTCAATTGGGGTTAATTTTAAATTATTTACAAGAACATTTTTGGAAACATTGTATGAACCCACTATGAGATCTAATAATAGAGAATCTAGAAACAAAGTTCATTTTCAATATGGAGGTTGTCAAAAAACCGTCCTTTCTTAAACACAAATTTTTTGAGATAGTTGATTTGTGAGACAACAAGAAAAGATCTAGTTAGCATTATAATCCTGAAAACAGAGTGCCTTATGGTTGCATGGAAGCTAGATTATACCTTTCACCTACACTACTTATCAACATGCCTGAAGCTATCATGGTTGTGGTTAGTGGCGGTGGTGATTAAGCTTTGGTAGTTCTTGTAGATGGAGTAGAAATAGTCAGCCTTATGGTTGAGGTGGTCGTGGAAATGATCATTTCTAGATTCATATCATATATTATGTTTAATGTTGTGCGAGGAATATAATTATATATCTCATTCCTAGTTATATTTTTTTGGTTATCTACAAGAAGTAAAAGGCATAATATTGGTATAATTTGGATGTTATAAGTTTTGATGTCTACAAAAAAATGGAGGAACCAAAAAATGATTAAGTTACTTCTTGAAAAAGAGGCAAATTTTTCCTTAATATTTCTATTTGGACACTTCATGTAATTATCATAGCAACATTGACAACAAAAACATGCATGATTCAAGGAAGAGGACAACCATCTCCAATCAGAAATCCTTTCATAAAATAACCATTTGAAAATATGAAGGGAATATGTGGGTAATCAAACTCATAACTCTATGGGTTTGTCAATGCAGGTAAAATCACAAGGTAGAGGCAACATGAGTTCCTTTCAAATATTTGTAGTACAAGGCTGAGTGCTCTAAAAGTTGTAACATCTAGTATGGGTGGTGTACCTGGATAGAGCCTCTATCAGTTAGAGAAGATTAATTCGTATCAACAGCTAAATATATAACCATATTTGAATGTGAAACAACAAATGAAATTGCTACAATTCCCCTCATCTCAACAATCTGAGTCCACAATCCTTACTGAATGTATAGCACCAACAACAACAATTGCAGAGGAAGATGACGCTTTCAAGAGGTATGAATTCCCTTTCATCAATGGGGGTAGGGAACATAAATGTTGTGAGTAATATGAGTGATGTTGGTATGTCTATTAGTGGTAGTCCTCAATTCGCCATATTAGAGCATAGTTTAGTGATGATCTTGACTTGTGAAAGGAACTGACACCATTATTTCATTTTTATATGCTTAATTTTGGGACATTGAAACCAATTGATCCATTATTCAAATCAGATATGGCAAAAAATTCTCATAGTAACATTGAGGCCATGGAAAAATATGCACTATGACAAATTGTCAAATTGTCTAAAAGAAAGCATAAACAGAAATATGAACTAACCTCAAAAGGCATATGTCAAGCTCTACACACAAACATATCAATATCTAGGACTATTCTGCTACCATATTTCAAGTGAATAACATTCAAACTGCAATTTTAAGTACCATGGAGCTTTCTACACATTTAGAAAGGTTGAAGTATAGTTTCTTTTGAATATGGATCATGGGTTTTTCAATCATAAATTAGACAATCTCTTAAAAAATACCAATTAATAATGAAAGCACTTACAATTTGATACATAAGAGCATGAGAGATGAAGAGTATGTCTTGGGCAACAACTCTAGAAGGACACCACCCAATGTCAAAGGCCACCTTGAGGCATAGCAGTATGATACATGTCTCATGCCCTGCAATAGATATTCCCATCTATCAACTTCCCTTCAATCTCCATTGCTCCTCCAACCTTGATGTTATTCTTTTACATCAATAGGGGTAGGGAATATAAATGCTCTAAGAAGTATGAGTAATGTTAGTATGCATGTTAGTGGTCGCCCTTAGGGAGATCTTACGAACATGGGCATAAGAGGTATGAATAGTGTTGTGGGTATGGGAGGCATAGAAAATATATCTACTAGAATTTTGATACACTTTGATGAGTGTAATACTCAATCTACAAAAAGTAAAACGAATAAAGATCAATTTGAAACTGATGTAGAACACTACTATAAAGAACCTAACAATTATGTTGATATGAATTATCCATATTATTTTGGAATTGAAGAATATTATGTCTATTATAGTTTGCAGTTGCACAATAAACATTGCAGCGAATATAACAACAAACAGAGAGAGCATTCTAAGACCAAATTTGGAAAATTATACCACAGTTAACTGTACAAGAATGCATAGGCATATTAGAGCATACCCATCTAATATGCACTTCAATTCCCCATATTATAACATAGTTAGCGATGATCTTGACTTGTGAAAGGAACCCACAAGGATGAGTCCTCCAAAAGTTGTAACATCTGGTATGGGTGGTGGACTTGGACAGAGCCTCTATCAGTCACAACAGATTAATTTGCATCAGCAACTAAATATATAGCCACATTTGAATGTGTAGCAAGAAATGAAATTTCTACAATCCCCCTCATCTGAACAGTCTCAGTCAACAACCCTTACTGAATGCACAACACGAACAACAACAATGGTAGAGGAAGATTATGCTTTTAGGAGGTATGAATTCCTTTGCATCAATGAGGGTAGGGAACATAAATGTTGCGAACAATATGAGTGATCTTGTTATGTTTGTCAGTGGTGGTCCTCAAGGAGATCTAGCAAACATGGGCCCAAGTGCTATGAATAGTGTTGTGGGTATGGGAGGCATCAAAAACAGATCTGTTGGAATTCTAATACACCTTGATGAGTGCAATAGTCAAGCTACAAAAAGTAAAATGAATAAAGATATGTTTGAAACTGGTGCAGAGCATGACTATAAATAACTTGAGAATTATGTTGATATGAATTATGCATATTATTTGGGATCTGAAGAATATTATAAATATTATAGTTTGAATTTGTACAATAAATATTGCAACTGATACAACAACAAACAAAGGGAGATTTCTAGGACCAAATTGGTAAACTTATACCATAACTAATTGTACAAGAATGCATAGGCATATTAGAACATACGCATCTAATATGTGCTTCAATTCCCCATATTAGAGCATAGTTTAGTGATGATCTTTCCTTCGGAAAGGAACCCACATCATTATTTCTTTTTTATATGCTCTATTTTGGGATGTTGAAAACAATTGATCCATTATTCAAATTTATGAAATTAGACTAATTACCCAGCGAAACATTATCATAGTAACATTGAGGCCATGGAGAATTATGCACTATGACAAATTGTTAAATTGTCTAAAAGCAAGCACAAACAGAAGTATGAAATGACCTCAAAAGGCATATGTCAAGCTATACACATAAAAAGTTCAATATCTAGGACCAATCTACTGTGATATTTCAAGTGAATAGCACTCAAACTACAGTTTTAATTACCACAGAGATTTCTACGCATTCAGAAAGATTGAGGTATAGTTTCTTTTGAATATGAAACACGGGTTGTGCAATTAGAAATTTGACAACCCCTTAAAAGAATACAAATTAACAATCAAAACACTTATAATGTGATTCGTATGAGCATGGGAGATGAAGAGGATGTCTTAGGTAACAACTTTGGAAGAACACTGCCCAATGTCAAAGGCCACCTTGAGGCCTAGAATTATGATACATGTCTCGTGCCCTATAATAGATATTCCCTCTATCAACTTCCCTTCAATCTCTGTTTCTCCTTCACCCTTTCTGTTAGATTTATAGTCATCCCGCATAATAATACAGATGACTACTTTAATACCTAATTTGCTTTGATACTCATGGATTCTCTACCTCTCCTGTAAGAGTATTGATTGAGTCCCAATAATTCATATTCCAGAACAAAGTATTCAAATAAACATTCCAATCTATATCCTTCATGTTTGGAACTTACATATTAGAGCATATTAATCTAATATTCACTTCAATTCCCCATATTAGATCATAGTTTAGCAATGCTATTGGCTTCTAAAAGGAATCCACATCATTATTTCTTTTTTATATGCTTAATTTTGGGACATTGAAAACAATTGGTCCATTATTCAAATTATGAAATTATACTGATTATCCAGCAAAAAGTTTCACAGTAACATTGAGGCTATGGAGAATTATGCACTATGACAAATTGTCTAAAATCAAACATAAATAGAAATATGAACTGACCTCAAAAGGAATATGTCAAGCTCTACACATAAACATGTCAATATCTAGGACCAGTCCGCTGACATATTTCAAGTGAATAGCGTTCAAATTACACTTTTAATTACCATGAATCTTTTACACATTTGGAAATATTGAGGTATAGTTTCTTTTGAATATGAACCATGGGTTGTGCAATCAGAAATTTAACAATCCCTTAAAAAAATACCAATTAAAAATGAAAACACTTACAATGTGATCCATATGATCATAACAGATGAAGAGGATGTCCTAGGCAATAGCTCTAGAAGGAGACCACTCAATGTTGAAGCCTCCTTAAGGCCTAACAATATGATACATGTCTCATTCCATGCAATAGATATTCCCTCTATTAACTGCCCTTCAATATCAATTTCTCCTCCACCCTTTATATTAGATTTATAGTCATCCTGCATAATAGTACTCATGGTTTCTTTAATACCCAATTTTCTTTGATACTCATGGATTCTCTACCTCTCCTACAAGAGTATTGATTGAGTCCCAATAATTTAGATTCTAGAACAAAGTATTCAAATAAATGTTTCAATCTATATCCTTCATGTCCACCACCAACCACCTTGTAGGGTCTAATTTTGGGATTGATATCAATCCCATCGCATAGAAGGGAAGTAGGGAAAACACACCCAAGCAAACTGCAATCCAACCCACAATAGTTAGGCCCCTATAGTTCTTATATGTAAGTGCAATTGTCAATAGAATAATAACAATGAGCCTAAGAAATCCCCTAGCAAATGTGAGCATTGCTAATTTGAGATAGTCCAAAAATAAAATCGGGTATAGGGAATTATCTATCACCCCACACAACCACTTCATCCATCCCTATTCGAATCCCCAGAATGGCCCAAAGGCACAATATACCCACACAACATATCCACCATTTTTACGAAACAAGGTGTGGTATGATAAGCGAGGCCAAAGCCAAAACAATCTTTTTAAACACATGACTCTCTTTTATGGGTTAGGGACTTGCATCCTAATTTATGCATAAGGATTTCCTTTTGTAGCTACTAGTATATTACAGACTCCCTATAATTGTCATTCTTACATTTTGGCAACACGTTATTGTAGGGATCAACTACATATGTGGAGACCTGTGAAAATGGATACATAGTGAAACCCAACTTGGATTTTTTTCCATATTCAATAGAAGCCTCTCCAATAAAAGGGACCCAAACAGATCTAGTGTCACCTCACACAACATGGGAGACTAGGAAACATTGCAAGCCTATACAGTTGTCTACCAACTTCGAGATTCGATCCAAGAACAGATCCACAATTCCCTTACTAATGGTATAATGGACACGAGCAAATTTTTTTGGTAGCATCTCCATCTTCGTTACCGCTAATCAGCTGCTTTGGGTGAGAAATACGTCGATATGTGCTGATTCAAACTTCATCGATGCCATTTGGCTCTAAATATAGAAACAAAATACTAGGAACATGCTTAACAACACCTATCTCACTAAAAAATGAAAAGTGTGTTGAATGAATCATAACCACCAACGACAGTCTTATCACTAGGAATTTTTCCATCAGGTTGAATGTCGTGCTCAAGACGTTAAAGATCCCAACAGGCATTTCCAACCTGAATGTCGGCCTAGACTGACCTGAATTTCTTCCTAGCCAATGTGGATGGAAATGCACTCCCTCATTGCCATTGGTTGAAACCCTTGAAACCTTGAAAAAACCCCTAAAAAAAATTGAAAGAATCCTGGTTAAGTGCAAAAAAAAATCACACAGCCTAGGAAAAATGACACTGAAATGAGATTTTCATGAAGACTTATGCAAAGACATCTACACGAAAGAGGAGAAGGAAGAAATAGAAATCTAAATCGTAAGGTCAAATTGCACTCTGAAACAACCTAACTGAATAAATAATATCAAACAGTTTATGACATTTGAATCGTCTAACAAGCCATCTGATGGTGGAGACCATATCCACGAATCACAAGAGGAGAGTTATTCTCAGAGGGGAATGCCTTATCATGTAATTATAAAACATTGTCGAAGAAGTTTATAATTTTCCTTTCTTCGGATTCAAACCTACCATGTAAAAGCTTCTCTTTGTGAATCTCAAAAAAGGAGAAGTCAATATTGATATGAATATATAAGAACTTTGCCCCTTGACACAATCTATCTAGCTATTATTTTTCATAATAAATTATGAAGTACTTCATTTTATCCATTTACTCAAAAAATAACAATATATGAGAAACCATTGATTGTTAGCCTTTACAATTGAATGTCATAAGTAGCTTGGAAATTAGGTGTAATTGAGAAGCTTTTATAAGCTCTATTGAATTTATATTTTGTTGCAAAGTTAATCTTGTGTCAACCTCACATAGGGAAATTTTAGTGTAGACCCTATACCAATAACTTGTGCTACCTACACATTGACATTAGTAAATAGTGGGAAACCACAAACAAATAGGTGGCATAAATCTAAGTTGTAATGTGAAAATTTTAAAAATGCTTGGGAATCAAATTTGTTGAGTCTACTTGGTGAAAAATGTATCCAATCTATTTTTTAATTTGAATTTTTTTGAAATGCTTTAGAATCATACTTGTTGAGTTAACTTGATCCAAAATGCATCCAAATCAATGAATGCTAATGTGAAATTTGAATAAGACAAAAGGAGTGTGAAAATTCATAAGGAAAAATGAGAGTGAGAGAAACCAATGAATTCATTGAAAAAAGAAAAAAAATATGATGTAGAAATGAAGGGTCATGCTTATTGACCTTCACCTTGCCCCCCACCTCCTATGTCTCCATATTTCTTCTTGCACCTTCATTTTAAATGCATGTTTGTCCAAGTTATTAAGAGGCATTGAAATCCATGGAAGCATTATAACTAGAGATTTCCAAGATGAGACATCGAGTCCCCATTTGAAGTCAATTTTCTAATATGGGTTTCTAGGGTAAAATATAGTCTCATTGTAATTGATTACTATGTTCATTGTGGAGTAATTCATTATATATATATATATATATATATATATATATATATATATATATATATATATATATATATATATAAGAACTATAACAAATTGATCATTCATGGTGTGAAATATGATAGACCATGTATAATATAAATATGAATTCATTCCCTCCATTGAGCACTCAAATTGTTCCTTTTGTTATTCCTTTTCTTGACTTTAGGCTACCTAACTACTCTATGTTTCCACTTTTTTTTGTTTCCATTTTGTTCATTATCATTTCTTAATTAAGGAATGGTAGCACTTATAAAACCATGTCATTCAAGTGATAACATATATTGTTAAGTAGTCTCTACCTAGTTTTGGGTTGCTTATGTATTATTTTGGAGAAAGTATGTTTGATTGGTTGCAAATACTCGAAGGAGGCAAATAATTACATGGATTTTTATATGTTTTTACTCCTCTTGCCATTACTTGCAAGTACATGATATATTTCTTCTATCTTGTTATTGGAGCTAGCTTGAGCATCCCATCTTTAACCCAAGCAAAAAAGTGACAAAAGGCCAGTCCAACAATAGACTGGATCTGACGTTGGCCATGATAATTAGGAGAATATTGTAAAAAGTTACCCTTTTGAGTTATAAATGTAACAACAAATATATGTAACAAGTTTTTACTTTAAAATATACTAATTATTTTTTATATTTGGTTGCATTGTTACTCATAGGACTTGTATAAATTCATATGCCTTCAAGGTTGTTATTGTTGAATATTTTGAGTAGCAGGGACTATATCAGTAGATTGTTGTACCATTTTTTATATGATATATTATGCAACTCCTTCCTTTCTCTAAAGTTTTATTTGTGTATAATCTTTCACAACCATCATTGGTGAAGGAAGTTCCCCCTTCACTTATCAGGTGTTGTAACTTGGTTATTAGTTAGATTAATTGAAGTGTATCATAGTTTTGTTTATGTTTTGATTGTATGAATAGTTTCAATTTAACAACAATTGCTATATGTGCTTGTTGCTAGGAGTAGACTATGGATTATTGGTGATAGTGTGATTTAGAGCTGAAATTCGTTGAGTGGTTGAAGTACAAATTGGTTCATAACATTGTTTCTAATTGTTTGTAGCAAGATCTAGTTTGTGATTCTTTGATGAATTGTTTATTATCATTTACAATTATTTAACATTTATTTCTCATTACTGTTACGTATAGAACGATTATATGATGGTTTATAGTTGAGCTATTACTCGTAGAAGATTGATTAAATAATATAGGGCTTGGATTCCTGTGTGGTAATTTTGTTGTTTTCTTTCTCAACGTGAAACTTGTGTTTGATTTAGACTTTTATGCTTGTATTAAATCATTTCAATTTCATATCTTTGATTGTTATAGTGTGATTGGATATGTATATGTTAATTTCTCAACTACACAACCATTGGACAACCAACACTATAAGACATCCCCCACTTGCATATGTTTTGCACACAACCTTAAAATAGCAATACAATCACCTGGTTTAACAAAGTAAATGAAAGATGTTATGGTTGCCTCAGGTAAACAATTGGAGTGACTGACAACCTCTAATATTAGTAATGGAAGCTAGCCTATTTTGACCATCCATTTAGATTATTTAATGAAGATTAATAATTTCTATGAGCTATCTTTAGTGATTTGTATGAGCTATCTTTATATATATCTTATTTTGATCTCAAATTGTGAGATGATTTTAATTATAACCCCTCAAAAAATGCACCGAAGTCATTTTGGCTACTTATATTCTCTCATTTGTCTATCGATGTAATGCTATAGACCTCTTCGAATTCATGTCCATCTCCCCCCATATTGTTTCGAAAATGAACTAAGAAATCTAGTGCCCATGTCTAAAGCAATGTTGCTTGGGATTTCAAAATACACCCTAAATTGTCTAAAGAACAAATTTGTTGCTTCATCCCCATTAATAATATTTTTATAGAGCATGATAATGCACATCTTAATAAACTTGTCAACCATCTTGAAAAATTAATAATTTCTCTTCCCAATAATTAGTAAACCTCTCACAAAGTGTTAAACTAATTATATCTACATGTCCACTTATAAATTCCAAGACTACCCCAATATTTTATTGAATTAAAAGGCCTAATATAATCAACAATGTCTTGTCTAGAAAATGTTAAACATCAATTAAAATGCTCTAATATTCTCTGTGTTTTTCAATAATTTGCACTATAATAATGACAACTTTATAATAAAATATATTTTTTATCTTGCATTTATTAGGAAGATATGTATAAAATAATATATAGATTTTAATATGTTGAGAAATATTTATTAAAATAATGTGACTAACATAATGACCATTAAGTGAGTGTCTTTTTCAATATTATATATTTATTTATTTATTTGAAATATTAAATATATATATATATATAAAATAAAACAATTATAAATATATTATATTTACAAAAATATATGTGCTATTTACATATAGCACATACTTGCTGGCTCCAAACGCATAGACAAAGATCTCTTTCTATATGTGATTTACGCCGAAGCTCTTCTTACAACTGTTATGGATCACAGAAGTCTCAATTTAACAACATTCAAATTATAAAAGTAATGTATACATTGCAATAATTTGAATAATTCATTTTTCTCATTTTTCTTAATTCTTGAGCACTAGTGAATTAGAATTTACATGATTAAGATTCAAAGGAACTCGTTACTTATTTGAGTGGGATGTGTTGGTTTTATGATTTTTCTTTGTCATTCTACGTAAAGGGGATTTAGTTACTCTAATTTCTTTTTCAACTTTTTTTTATATCTATTTCTTTAATTTTATTTATAATAAAAAAATGTATTATCTAATAATATTTTAAACTACTTAATTTTGATCGATATCCATGTTTGATTGTTGATTTATTTTATTCTAATCAATGTTAATATTTGAATTAAATTTCTTGAAATATATATATATATATATATATATATATATAATTTCATTAAATTTGATTTAAAGTTATTTTTCTTATACGATAAGATTAAATATGGAAAAAAATAACTTTTAAGTAACTTGCAAAATGATATATCATATTCTTAAATATTGTGTTCTCATAATACAAAACTTTTTTATATTCTATTTTTACAAAACCTTTTTTTATATTCTATTTTTATTAATCTATTAAAAACATCATCTTAATATCTTGTACATCATACCATATACAAATATACCACATCAAAAAATTTGAGCTCATCTTACTCAATATCTTATGCACTAGTATGTATGTCACATGAATGTTATCCCCATATGCCTATTGCAACATGCAAATTACAACTTTCATGGCGTCCTCACTATCTCATGCATCTTTACTGTTTGTGGATATGTCAAATAATTGATTCGTTCCGTCCTTACTCAAATCTTATTTAGTTTCCTATACATCATTACAACATTGACATAACATTAATATTAGGTGTTAGCTTTTATGTATATTATATATATTTTATTATAATAATAATAATAATAATAATTATTATTATTATTATTATTATTATTATTATTATTATTTAATTTTAATGTCGATTAGTGTATGAGATCACTTTATACCTGGGACAAGGGACAAGTAATTATTTCCCTTGATTTGTGAGACAAGGGACTTGTTTTTATTTAGTGATTTGACTACTAAAGTTTGTGAAGGTATACATACCCTACCCTTTTTAGATTTGAACCCATAACATCTTAAAAAGAAACACATGCTCTTAACCATTACACCCACTCAAAATCATAAATTTATAATAATACTATATTTGAAAAAATATTACTTTAATATAATAAAATCTTAATTAATTTTATATAAACTTATTTTTTAGTTAACCATTTATTAATATTTTGAAATCTATTTTTAAAAATTAATATTTCCTCTTCTTTATAATGTTATCAATATAATCAACCATTTTTTAATAGTATTAAAGATATGGTCCTCCCTCACTCATATCTAAAAGTGCAATCCATTACCCATCCATAAATACCTCCATTTTTCCTTATATATATATGCTTAATGGAAGGTTCTAGTTTCCATCTCCATTTAATGCAATGTGCATCATTATATCTATATGTCTAAAAATAAAGTTATAATAATATGTTACTCCATTTTTCCTTTTATATATGCTTAATTGAAGGTTCTAGGTTCCATCTCCATTTAATGCAATGTGCATCATTATATCTATGTCTAAAAATAAAATTATAATAATATGTTAATTTGTTTGTTTTAATGTTTTGTTGAAAATAAATAAATATAATAAAACCAAAATTTCCTCTCCCAAAAGAATAAACTAATAACCAAACAAAAAAAAACTCCATATTTAATCGTAAATATTATTTACCCAATATGCATTGATACTAACTTACATGTAAGAGATACTTTACACCATATTAGTTAATTAGTCAATTTTATTTACCTAACTCAAATTATCGAAACATTTTCCCATTTAAACTCCATGAACATAAATAATCAATGCATAATTTTTATGGATAAACAATATTAATACGTGGATATAGTTATCTACTATGTGCGGCGATGATTATGTCCCCCGTCTTCTTTAGGTTCATTCGTCATTATGACTCCATGGTTAGTAACATTGTTTTCTTTGTATAATTCGCACCAGCAACATATGGGTATGAATTATAAGAATGTCTAACAAATTTAGCGTTACCCAATAAGCTTTATTGACAGCTCAATGTACGATCTCTTTGAAAGAAAAAAATGAGTTTCCATTAAGAGATGCACAACGAAAATAGGATTGAAAAAAATAATAGTTTATTTAGGTTAGTTAATTTAATTAAAAAACGATAAGTACATTGGTTGGTTTAAAACGCTTCGACAAATATTTTTTTTTATATAATTTACGTCAAAATTTTACTTATAAACATTTTCTTATTCAAATTATACATTTCTTACAACTCAGTTAATCAAAACTTTACCACTTGAAAGAATAGTCTCAAACCCTTTTCTTTCTGGGCAAAGAAACAAAGTACCTTGAATATGTTTCAAAACTATAATTGACTTAGGATGTGAGAGTTTTATCTCTCGATCATAAATTGAATTATGAAAAGCACTTTTTAATCTAATAAATTTTAAAAGTTGGGTCAGTTAAAATCCAATCATAACAGTTAAAGTTAGGCCAGTTAATATCCAATCATAATAGTTGTGGACTTTTTTTAAAAGAATACATAACATAACTATAATTTTAAAAGAATATATAACATAACCATAATTTTATAATTCATGTTGTAGCGTGTGCATTGCTATCATTATTGACAACACTCTGATAATCATTAATTTTTACTCCAAAAAAGCGGGAAAAAAAATTATAAAGTTACTTCAAGAAGTTTAGTTAAACCTTTTTACAAATTGAGTATATATAATAGTCTATGTGCACCTCAACCAAGCTTTACTCGATTGAGACCTCACACTCTCAACCTCAATCGACTTAAAAATTCAATGGAGACTTTTAAACTAAAATGAATTATTTATCTCAAAAATACTTTGATTAAGGATTGCAACTTTAAAGAAGTGAAATATTTTTATATTTTTGGTAGAAGGGGTGGATTGAATTTTCTATTCATAATATATTTTTTCTTATATATTTATTTTTTAAAACCAAAATAGAATTTTGTCTTTATATTTAAGTCTATGCCTATATCACTACAAATACATTAAGTAGTACATATTAATATTTTGAAAAAATATCTTGAGCACTTTTATCAAAGAAAATTTCAAAATTTATTTTCTAGAGGGACACAATAGGGTTTTATAAGTATATCCCGTATGAATTTGACACAACTTTATAATTGATTGATAGTGTGTTTCTTCATAACTATGTAATGCTAATCTATTTAACTCTAAGGAATAGGAGAAACACTGATTTCGGCATTGATTTTTAATTTTCTCAATCTTAATTTACACCATTCATTAGCACATAAGTCTACATATTTATTGAGATGACTAAGAACGTGAAAATATGATATTGAATAGAACCCTTTTGCTACTTTCATAATTATTTTCTATTGTTTTGTCCCTCAAAGAGGAGCCCTTCAGCAAATGTTGAATAAAGAGGGAGTCTCCCACAATAGATAGAGAAGTTGCTTGTTTTTCTTTGGCTAATTTAATCCTTTGTTAGAGTGCATATTATTTATCTTGGTTGTTTGTCATGCATCTTAAGCCACATGAATACTCTGCAACTTTACCTTCCTTAAAGCCATAGAACAACCCTCCCTTCCTACCACAAATTTTCTCATTTTTAATTTCATACTATATTTTTTTTAACTTATACAAAAGAGTTCTCTCAGGTAGTGAAGGCTCCAAATAAAAATATGTCCCTTCAAAAATATATAGTCAAACAATTATAGAAAAACATATGTTCACTTATGGGATGTTTCCTTGTGAAGGAGTGTTTGTGGTTTTTTATATTACATGAATACGAAAAAATTGTTGAGAACAGAAAGGTATATAAAACATAATTTGAATATTAATTTGTAAACTTTAAAATTAATATAATTATATATAATTAAAAAAAAAAAGTGTATTACTTGCATTTCATTACGTTAAAAATCAATTTTAAAAATTATACATTGAAGGTTGAGTTAGATGTTTGGAGCAAAAGTTACTTGATACATTAATAAATATATATATATCAAAATTGCTTTAAAATTTCTTTTTTCTATTTCCTCACATAAAAACCCACAATGTGTAAATGAATTTTTAGGACTTAAATTTAAAAACTATGTAACATATTAAATTTTCATCACCACATTTAATTAAGAATTCTAAAACATTTTCATGATTCACTCTATAGATGTTGTGATTAGTTTAATTTAAGTTATTAGTGATTATAATTAATAGCTATGTTCTTCTTCTTCATGTTGTTCTTCCTATTGGAATTGCTTCTTGACACAGGTGCTACCACTATTGTATTTACTATTTTTTTTTTCTTTAGCCATCAAAAATGTTATTCAAATGTTTTCAATATCGTTGATGATAATATTTCTTCTTATACTAGCCAATATCTTATCTAAATAATGATATCCTATAGTCTAACACATTTTTTTCTTTAGGACCCATAAGAAAGTGTGTTATCAATATTGCAACCACAAAAGTTTAATGTCATGGACCTCCCTTACTAATGTAAAATGGATCTAAACCACTGAATGATTGTAAGTTTTGGTACCTACAGATGTAATTTAGTAATAGATAAAGTTTATATAAACTATTAAATTCAATGCAAATGTGAAAATAATTAAGATAAAAAATGGGGACAAATGAAAAGGAAAAAATAATAATAATAGGAGAGAAAACACTGAGGAATTGGAAATGAAAGGTCACATCTATTTTCCTTCCCATTACCTCATTTCTCCCTATTATTTTGTACCTTAAATCATAGAGGGCTTTTGGCGAAGGAATATCTCCCTATTTATTTTTGTACTTCACTCATGGAAGGTCTTTTGGTCAAAAAAGGGAGACACCAAGAGGCATGAGCTACATTGTAACCGAATATTGTCAAAGTAAAGTACTAAGTAATCATTCAATCCTAGTTTTTACAATTTTTTTAAATGACATTTTTAAGATCACTCCCTAATCTTGAATCATGATCGAGATGTGATTATGAATAGTCCCCCACTTGGACTAGGACATCACTCTCACAAAAAAAATGTTCATAAAAATGTTTTTTTTTTTGGTGCCATTTGTGTTTCCATGGTAAACACTTTGTGTTTTGTGGTGTGCTTTAATATCCATGTTCATTATATTATGTTTTTTCCGTTTAACCATTCTATGTGACATCATTTGTTTAGTGTTATATTAAATGAGTTGAGAATTTCAATTATTAGACTATGTGATGATAAAATTTAATACTTTTCAAAATATTAATATTGACTAATTATCTCTTTTTTTCTCAAATTAATGAATATCATAACTAAGTTTTTCATGAGATTTTAAGATATAGTTATCATAATTTTTCTTAAAAACTTCCTCGGTTCCAAAAAAATTCACATATCACATAAAAATGTTCATATTTAAGGGATGAATAAGTACAACCACATGAATTGGTTTGTAGGATTTACAAGCTATGGTTGTTATCTTAATTCATTCATGTCCTCCTATATATATATATATATAGATATATATATATCCACAAAATTGATTTCTTATAAGAAATAGATAGTAGACTTGAAGCAATAATCTTCAACACTTTATTAATAAATAAATATCATAAAACATCATAATGTTTTCATGGCTTATGTAACTATGATGATCCATTGCAGATAGTAATAGTTAAAGGAAGTAATCCTTTATCAATCAACAATGAAAAGCCTAAACATTCAAACCATTAAATGATGCATCATAATAATCAATTGCATAAGAAACCAAGAGAGTGCACTTATTTGGTTGAGGGTGAAATTATTGAGATAATCCACATTCCACCCAACCATGGGATATGTTGCGCATCATCTCTCTACAACAAACCACCCCCAAGCTAAGTAAAGATACCGCAAGAGTAAAGTATAGTCCTCATAAGATGGTCACTCTATCTCATGTTTATAAAACTTCCAATCAAAAGGTCTTATTCTTAATTCCTCTTGGACCGTTGGAGCCCCACTACCTATATTTCATAGCAAAATGAAAATGCCTTCCTTTTATGCTTCATATTCCCTTAGAAGCCTCTACCTATAATGCCATTATGTGTGCATACATGTCCAACTATTATTCCTCATGCAAGTATAGAAAATTCTATATGCTTTTTGTAGGTTTTCACAACTTCTTATTAAATTGTTCTATCCCATAATAGTTGGATATCAATTATGGTTCCTCCATTACACAACATGAAAAAATTATTGGCTTCATTTCTATGCTAAGAATCCAATTCTTTCTCTACCCAACCCACCCTATAAGGTCTCATTTTCTTTAGAAATCCTCAATGAAGTACAAAATGATCTATAAAATTCATCTCTATCAAGGGACAACCATGAAACAAGTTGTTCCTTTCATCTACTCACTTGAGCCCAACTTGACCCTAAGAGAAATATTTACTTGCAAACCAAACTCATCAATTCAAGAAAGGTTCTTTCCTCCTTCAATCCAACTATATACTTGTGTATGCATGCTTCACTAAATCCCAATAGCCATTCATGTCCATGTAGGAATCGGTTCAAACCACCTCTTCTCTCTCTCATTGCATGCATGAGTGCTCACCTTGTTGAATTATTGACCCTATTGCAATTTGAGTGCCTTAGAATGATGAATTTTATCTTTCATCAACCAGTCTCGTGACCTATAAATCACCGCATGTGAAGTTTATCTTCCAATTATGGCAAGCTCTCTCCAATCCATGAATGGTCCCCTCTCCATCTCCATTTTATTCACCCCCTTCATGTGTGAGAATGATTTTTAAGACAATGGAAGTTACTTCTAGAGTATGATTGGATAATTCTTCTCACAATTCCCTATAAAAGGTTTATTCAACCCCATTCTTCCATAATTCTAAAAGGTCTACCCATTGTTGTCTAACATGCAGGTATCCATCCCATCTTCTCATAATTATTGAAAGCGAAATTTAATGATTTCTTTTGATAAGTTGGAGCCTTTGATAGTAATGAAAAAAAATATTTGGGTAATTGGAATAAGGATTATTAAGCATGAATAACATCCCTTGGACCCCTCACTCTTCCCCTCTTATGGAATCATTGTTCTTATTTTACGTGATCTTATCTCAATCGGATTTTGATACTTTTATTGAATGCATAATAGAAACATTTAATATATTTTTATTGCGAAGGAAGGTCTTCTCCATGGTATAAAATAAAGTATGGTGATTAAACATTTAACTAAATAATAATTAATTACAATTAATTATAAGAATAAAATTGGGGATGTTACAAGTGTGTACGTAAATAATATTCTTGCAAATGTAAATTAGTCGGGTATCTTATACAATAAAATTGGGGATGTTACAAGTGTGTACGTAAATAATATTCTTGCAAATGTAAATTAGTCGGGTATCTTATACAAATATTAAATAGATCATCATATTGAATTTAAATAGACATGAGTGTAATTAAAATTAATATTTATGGGATCCAAATTCACACTTTTGGAATCAAAGCTATTATGTGGATATTTCAAAATTCAACCCTTGGAATTAGAAGTTTCATTTATGAAATCAAAATCACATTTTCGGGTTCAAAATTTATTTGAAGTTCACACATTTGGAATTGAAAATAACACTTTTTAAAACTAATATTATCACTTTTAGAACCAAATTTACACTTCAAAAAGATTGGTATTGAGAATTTTAGAGTTAGAATTTACAATTTGTATTATTCTTATTGTTACATAATTTGTATTTACACGGAGTTAATTATTTATATTTTCAAATAACTAGGTAAGTACAAAGTTGAGATATGAATGCATTTCTTAAGGCTCTTATTGATAAAAATTTAAGGTTATGGACCAACATCATGATATATGACACGTCCAAATCAATAGACACAAAATTATTAAAATTCTATGAAATAGTTACATGGATAATTCATGATACCTTGGGGCTAATATATTTTTGTGGTATGTAAGTTTCAATGTAAATCTATATATCCTCCATCATTTATGTATTTTTTTGGAATATTTTGTTATTATATTAACACTATTTTATATAATCGATGTCTGAGAATAGTTATGATGCACTATTTTTAATTTTGTGCGACTGTTATTAAAAGAATTTTTTATTTATAACCTTGTGAGGGTTTCATAATGGATCTCTAGCAACCAGATGTCTACATGCTCAGCCAACCCTGCGCCAACACTAGTTCTAGAAATGGATGCTTTCAAAGTTATCGTGGCTAATGAAACAAAGTTTCATAAGCCCATGCTATCTCACTTCGTCAAAAAACTTGAGGACATCCCAAAGTGAAGATCCATGCATCTCATTCCAAATCCAAGGCATTAAAGCTAGTTGAACGTGGATTAGTTGGCTAGTTTAAGGGGATCTACCCATCCCCATGCTTCTTCAAGTTGTGCATTGGGAAAACATAGTGGTGATTGATCAAGGAAAATGTTTCTTCTTCTTTCTTTGGGATAGGTTTCTATACCGTCTTCTTTGGAAACAAGGAGGATTGAGACTTGATCTTCAAACGTGGTCCTTATTTTATGGGTTCTTTGGGGCTATATCTAGATCATTGTAGGCTACATTTTAATGTTGAATTTGATGTTACATTAGCTATTGCAGTTTGGGTTAAAATTCTCTTCCTTCCTCTTCATTGTTGGAATGACACCACCTTCAAGACCACTTGAAATTCCCTAACTGGTAAGTCCATTGATCATGTTGAACCACAATAGGGTCTTTTTATTGTGATAGAGTTTGTGTGGAGGTATAATTTGTTAAAGAACTATAAAAGCCCATAAATATTAAGCTCGAAAATTGGTCTCACATCTAAGAGGTGCATTGTGACCAAATTCCATTTAAATGCAAGGTTTTTCATGAGTATGGTCACTTTGCAAGAAACTCTAAAAAGAAATTAGAGGAGAAACATAAGCAAGTGGAAGCAGGAGAACAATGGTAAAGACCGAAAAGAAGAAGGGACCCTACAAGATAGACTAATAAAAAACCAAGGCAAACAAATCAAAATGGAAATAAGGGTAAAGGACTAGACTCTCCAAGAAAAGAAAAGCCACCTCTTGGAGAAGATACTAACAATCTATTGGCAATCAAGGTGTTATGTCCCCTAACAAACTAAGGACAATAAATTAGCATCAAGGTATTATGTCCCTTCTAAGTTGTTGTAAGGATTGAACATGTACAAATTGGATTTACCTCCATCTTGGCGTGTCTTAAAGAAGGTAATTCGTGAGAAAAACCTAGTCCATATTTTTTAATCAAGAATAAATGAAGAAATAAAAATCATTGTAGAACAAATAATTCTAGAAACAAAGATTAAGAAATAGAGAAATAGAGCAATTGAGTATCTATCAAATGGAAGGACCTACCCATGGAAGAGGTGACAAGGGAATATGATTTCTTCATTTAGAAACACCCGCAGATAGTTAAGTATCGAGGAAAACACTTGTTTGAAGGGTAGGGGCTTGTTAAGCCCTATATAAGCCCCATGTTAACCTTGAAACCCCTTATTAATCCCTATATATTGATCTATGGCTATATTGTTATGTAGGATAAAATATTTCATGGTTCCTTTTTTATTATAGTTGTACCCTCTCCCTCTCTCTCTCTACACACACACACACACACACTAAGGGGACCCAGTTTAAGGATTATCAGATATTGTCTTATAAGTTTTATTTGTTGCAAAAGGAGGTTTCCCCTCAAAATGATTTTTAGTGACTAGTTTCTTACCATTTTTAAGACATGAGGCTCATAATAGGTAGAGCCTCATAATGACATGACAATAACTAAAGCCCAATTCAAATTAACTTTTCTCTTCGCCTCTTTGCCCCTTCAGATACTCTATAAACAACCATGGGTTTTCATTATGTTTAAGGATTTCAATTCTTTTATTTCCAAATAGACCTTCAATGATGACTTTTCAAAAGCCAAGCATGAAGGGCAACAACCTATTTTTCATGAATAGAATGGCGATGAAGGGAACAAGGTGGAAAGTGTTATATATGGAAGGATATGAAGCACTACCTTAGCAATTAAGCTAAGAGCGCAACCTAACCACAGAACATGACACACATGTATGAGAAAATTATGTCCTACGATAATATGACTAGACAAATGAATAAATTAGAACATTATGAAAAGCATCTGTCACCACTCACTAAAAGCCATATCACTATCTAATTACATTCAACAAAATCATAGACATATAATCATAAGGTTGCATTCTGCCATCCTAGAGATGAGAAAGACAGTTGATATATCATGGTTGAGATGAGGAAGACATCTACTACATAGTGGTTAACCAAAATCTTAGAGGTGCCTCTTCAACCAATCATCCCTAATAGAGTAACACTTGCCACTTAAAACCAAATTCTGATTTTTATATAAATGATAGCTTATAAATAATCTATATCTTATCATTACTATACATATAAAAAAATCTATATCATGCCTATCATCCCACGCATGCCTTATTTAATTAAAATGTTAACTTATACACAATTAATATGGAAAATAATACCTTGTAATAAAATCTCACTATAAAAATATACGATTATAAAAAGATAATAACTATAATAACCATAAGTATTTTGATCTAAATTGGACGAGCTTGTACCTACGTTCCTTAATAACTCTTTAGCGAAAGCCAAAACATCCTTTAGAACGAGGAACTCCTAACATATACAAATAACCCTAATAACCGTAAGTTAAAAGACACTAATGATACTGAGAAGATATAACGCTAACCCTAATAACCGTAAGTTAAAAGACACTAATGATATTGAGAAGATATAACGCAGGCATTCATGTCCTTCAAAGCTAACTTTTAAACTAACGAGAAGCCTCCATGTCTTTGAAAATACTCTTAATATCCTTCAATTAAGTTAAATTTGTGTCACTGACTAAACCGATGGATAACACTCTCCGAGACACCATAACGTACGCAGCGTTTCGTATCCTCTTACTGCAGATCCGACAGGTGGCCAGGGTGCGAAATTAAAACGGAGAGAGCGGCGAGAATTCGAAGCTAAAACCGAGAGAGAAGAAGAGCCCGAGCAAGAACCAAATGGCTCGTGGCAATTCCGAATCACCCAAGGAGGAGAATCTCCAAACTCCCAAGCCTGAGGGCTGCAGAAGCATTGGCGAACAAGAAGAGAAGAAGCCCAAGAGAAAACGAAAGAAGCCGGCTAAGGAAGAGGAAGCCGGTATTTCAATTAAGTCGAAGGCGAAGGCTTCTGAAGGCGATTCTGACACGAAGCCGAAACGAGAGAAAAAGGTTTACATTCTCCCTGGACAGAAATACGATCCCCCACCAGAGGTACGTGGTACACATTTTTTTTCTAAATTCCTTCTGTTTTTCTGGTGAATTATTTCTAGTTTTGAAGTCGAACTACGAGTTTTTTCGTTCATGCAGAGAGATCCTCTCAGAATATTCTACTCGTCGCTTTACGATCAGATACCTAGCAGCCAAATGGCCCAGAACTGGTACGTAAAGGCTTTCATCTATTAATTTTGATTTCCTCTGTGAAAATGATCATGACCATCTTTCCCGTATTAAGGATTTAGATGTTCAGCTTTCAATGCGAATATTGCTTCTACGTGGAATTCATGTGTATTTGTTAAGGTTTTTAAATAGTTGAAATTGATTAAATTGTGGATTCGAGCTAAAAAAAAATTGATATCCCTTACATTGTTATATTCCAAAATATTATGAAAATATGGATTGGAATTTCACAATATTTTCAAAATCTACTCTAATTAAATTCAACGAATTATAAAATATTAATAAAGAAAGGAGTCATCTAATGAAGTGAATGGCCAAAAGTGGCTTTTAAGACACTTAAAATTTTGAAGTTTAATAACTATAACTTGGATTTACAAAAATCCTGCCAGATTTTCCCTAAATATAACTAAAATTCCCATAACTTTCTGAGCAACTCCTCCACAAAACACCTTTACTCTTTTCTTTTGTATTATCTTTATTGTAAAGAGAATTTTATTGGAAAAGAGAATCCTTCCGTATCCTCTTCCTTGGAAATGGGGTTTAGCTATTAGCAAAAGAGTGCGATAAGAGGATATTTTTTATATGATTTTCCATGCTTGAAAGTCATAAGGTTCTTTTCTCTAACTTTCTATATATAACTGGTTCTGTTATTGTAATGGAAATTGTCAATTTGATTCAATTTAATGATAGAGAGTTTTTATATTTTAAGGTTTAGTTTTTATATTTTAAGATTTTATTTTATGGTTAAGAAAAATAGTTGGTATTATATTTAACTAAATTCATTTTTCTTAATTTAATGGGAAATTATTGAAATTAGTTGTTAGAAGTTTGATTTTTTTGTTCTCATTATTATTTGATTTATTATCAATTAGTTTTAGTTTTCATTATTATTTGATTTATTATCAATTTGTTTTATACTACAACAAGAAGGGGGTTTTTAAAACAATTTTTGGGTAAATTGTCTTAACTTGAGAAAAAAAAAAAAACTTATGTATTTTCTAAATTATTGTCTTTAAGCGAGTGTCTCAAATTATTGTCTTAAAAAATTGTCTTTATAAATACAATATATAACACAAGCCTTATTGTCTCTTAGGAGGCAACTTCATTCATCTATCCAAACCAATAGTTGGGATTAAACACATATTTCCATTTATAGATTATTGTCTTAAAAAATTGTCTCTATAAAGACAATATATAACACAAACCTTATTGTTTCTTAGGAGACAATTTCATTTTTGTCTCTCCAAAGATAATAGTTGGGATAAAATACATATTTCCTTTATAGAGACAATATGTTTTTAATCTTAGCTATTGTCTCTCTAGAGACAATAAAAAATTATATTTAAAGACAACACAATATCATTTTTGTCTCTACAATATCATTGATTAATTCATGTTAAGGCACTATGGAATCAAACCACCAACCTCCTTCTTATATGGAAGGTGTTCTTCCAATGAGATAGCCCTTTAAAGAATTATGTGAGGAGTTATGACATGTAGAAATTTCACCTGTAGATCAAACTAATATATGCAATTTCCTAAAGCATAATACCTGATCTACTTCTACAAAACATTAAGTGGAAGAAAAATCGATTTCATGAGCAACATCAAGCATAAACACATATAACTGATCAAGAGAAATAATCACACATAACACAAAATATATCACTGGGGAAAGCACCAACATAAAACCCCTATTTGTATTATCGATCAAGTGGAAATCCTTTTCTATTTACAAAAAGAATCAGCTCAAGAGCTATCCTGTACTCTCTGCAATCAAAAGATGAAGATCATAGACTCACTAGGCCTCAATGTATAGGCCACAAGTCCTCCAATCCCCTATTTCCTTGCACAATTTTGATTGGGGTCCAATTACAAACATATGTGAATTGGCCCTGGATCATACTTGTTGTCAACCTCAGGTCCTACTACCCAATCCTTGAGGACTCTAGTTCCTCCTGCATGCAAGGAATATTCCATGGGAATATCCAAGCATCTGATAGTACACTGTCCCTCATCTAATCTCAACTGGGTCTCTGTCTGAACTGCCATGCATCTGTTATCCATAAGAAAATACTCAGTTATCTAAAATAATAATTGTTACATGATTGCAAGCATTAACAAACTATATTTTATTATTTTAACAACTTGTTAAAATAATCTAACTGGACTTGACTAGTTAGAACTAAGTCAATTGATTCTCTCATTATAGAACTCATACTTAATTCCTCAATTAGTGGAGAGAATAAAGGATAAATTCCTCAATCAGTGGGACAACTAATTGCATGTTCTCTCAAAGACTTCAAGTTTAATTTTTACAACTAATTAACTCATGGAGATTAATCAGTTAATATTTTAAACTGCTGTTAAGACCAAATTTGATTTTACTTCCTATAGATAGACCAGAGACTGCTATAAATAGGAAGGGAACCAGAAATGCTATTTTTAGAACTTTCTATTTTTAGCAGTTTCACCTCTCACCCAAGGTGGCCAATGACCTCACTAGCCAAACTGCTATTTTTAGACATGCTACTTTTAGGAGTTCTATTTTTAGCACATTCTAAATTTAGCATTTTTTGTTGCACACTTTTCAACACTCCCTCTCAACAAGAAAGGGATTATCAGCAACCTCAATCATGTCTCTGTGGAACTCAAACTTGCCTTTTAACAATGTCGTTGTCAAAATATCTGCATCCTGTTCCTCGGTCGAAATGTACTCCAACATCATGATCCACTTGACCACACATTCCCATAGATGATGATAGCAGATATCTATATGCTTGGACCTGTCATGAAACATTGGATTCTCGGAGAGTTTAATGCAACTCTGATTATCACAATATATCACTGTAGGATCCATCACCTGATCAAACAATCCCACTAGAATATTCCGCATACAGATGGCCCCACATGCAGCCGAACTAGCTACCATGTACTCTGCCTTCGTTGTGCTAAGTGCAACTGATCTTTATTTCCTGCTATACCAAGAAACTGCATTTGACCCAAGGTTGAAGATTCCTCCAGAAGTGCTCTTCCTGTCTGATAGACTACTTGCCCAATCTGCATCTGTGAAGCCTTGGAGCTTCACTCCCTCTGTCCACCTGTACCATAATCCATATTGTGTAGTGCCTCTAAGATATCTCAGCACATGCTTTGCTGCCTTCCAAAATAACTTTGTTGGCTGAACCATAGCTTGACTCAGCTGGTTCACCGCAAAGCACAAATCTAGTCGTGTGTTCACCAAATACATGAGTGAACCCACATGATGCCTATAAACAGTAGCAGCTACTACCTCACCTAAAGTAGCATCATCCTTCCTCCAGTTACCTGCTAGAGGAATCTCCATGGGCTTGCACATCTCCATGTGGAAGCGCCTGAGTATATCATTGGCATACTTGCCTTGAGACACAAATACTTCCCCATATCTCTACCACACCTCCATGCCTAGAAAGTAGTGCATGAGGCCCATGTCCTTCATCTCAAACTCTCTTGTAAGATCCTCCTTGCAAGACTTGATCAACTGATCATCACCTGTCAAAATCAGATCATTGAAATAAAGGACAATAATCAATAGCTTACCATCTACAATGACATGGTAGAGGTTCGCATCCGCTTCACTCTTGGTGAAGCCCAACCCGATGAAATAGCTATCGATCCTGGTATACCAAGCACGGGGTGCTTGCTTCAGCCCATACAATGCTCGCTTGAGTCGACACACATGTGACTCACGATCGAAGGTCTCAAATCCCTCTGGTTACTCTATGTACACCTCTTCCTCAATCTCGCCATTGAGGAATGCTTTCTTCACATCCATCTGATGGATCTACCAACTCGTCTGTGTTGATAGTGCTAGAATCGATCTAATCGATGAGTACCTTGTAACAGGAGCAAAGGTCTCATCATAGTCAATCCCCTCAACCTGTGAAAAACCACGGGCAACAAACCTTGCCTCGTGTTTCTCAATACTACCATCAGCTGCCTACTTTACCTTGTAAAGCCATCAGGAAGTAACCACTAACTTGTCCCCCAGTCTAGGGACAACATCCCACACACTATTCTTCATGATAGAATCATACTCATCTACCAATACATAAATCAAAACTGGTTGCTGCACTGCCTCCTCAAAAGAAGAAGGCTCGGTTACTACACATTCCCTAACCAGGGCCATGTAGCCAGTGTATCTATTAGGAGATCTCCTCTATATTTGCTGAGAGGATGGTTGCCCCATATTCTCTCTCGCATCCTACATCAATCTGTCAGCTTCCCATGAGTGTTTCCGCCCATCTCTAGGAGACTCTCCAGCAGTGGTGATCTCCACTACTGGAATCTCTACATGTGGCTAATCTGCATCATCAGGAGGCCTCTCCTCCTTAGGAAATAATAGTTCCTCATCATCACCATGCAACTTGAGCTCCCTCTCAAGTGATACTTGAATGGCTCGCTGCTCATTGAGCTTTAGATCCCTGTGCACTACGGTCCTCTAACTGGCAGGCAGAAACACACGATAGTTGTGAGGTGTATCCGTGTACCCCACAAGTATTCCCAACTCAGCTGTTGGGTCTAGCTTCTTCTGAGCATCTTTGGTCACATGACAGAAGTCTGGTGATCCAAAGATGCGGAAGTGACTCACCTAGTCTCTTCCCCAAAAAAGCCTCCATAGGTGTCTTCAACCCCGAAATATGATGATGACTTCTATTCTGAAGATATATTGTTGTATTGCATGCGTCATCCCACAGATGAAGTGGTAAGCCTTGGTCATGCAACATCGATCAAGTTTCATCCACAATAGATTTGTTCTTCCTTTTGGCCTCCCCATTCTGTTGTGGATTATGAGGTGCTGTGAGTTCCTATTTAATTCTTTCTGAAGCACAGAAGTCCTTAAAATATTAGGAAATATACTCTCCACCGTTATCACTTCGCAAGGCCTTTACTTTTATCCCTGATTCTTTCTTTGCCAAATCTTCGAACTCACAAAACTTCAAGAAGGTTTGATCCTTCTTTTGCATGAAGTAGATCCAACATCTACGAGAAAAATCATCAACAAAATAACATAATACTTTGCTTTGCGATGGAGGCTATAGAGAAGGGCCCACATACATCTGAATGAACTCACTCCAGAACTGCTCCTACTCTACCATCCTGATCATGAAAGGAATATTTTGCATACTTACCCAAAGTGCAACCTTTGCATGAGCTCATTTTCTCCAGCTTGCACTTGTGTAATCCGATAGAAATTTGTTGCATGATGTTCAAGGCCCCATGATGAAAGTGACCCAGTCTCCTATGCCATAACTCACCAATATCTTGGCCATGCATCACTTCTACTTTGGAACTCAAAGCAGCACAGTCTTCTACCTGTAACTTATAAAGATTCTTAACTCGAATCCCTATCTATTTGGTCTGTCCAATTCCAATATGCCTTAGGAAAACCTTTCCCAAACTAAAGACTACATCATAGCCTTTATCCTCAAGCATAGCAATAGACACAAGATTCTTTTTCAGCCCTGGTACATACATAACATTAGAAAGAGAGAGGGGAGAACCATGTTGCCTCTGAAACACAACCATACCTTCACTTGAGACATGGTATTTTCCGTCATCGCCCATCTCGATCTATATCTGGAGATCCTTCTCCTCCAAAGTGCTGAAAATAGTCTTGTCACCTGACATGTGGAAAGAAGCTCCATTGTCCAAGTACCAAACACATCCCATGTATGGATGAAACCATGCATGCAATAAGTGACAAAACCATCTCAAATTGTGAAGCTAGAACATCACCATCAGATTCCTTGGAGGAACCTTTCTTGGACTTCTTCCTTGGGAAACTAGTAGCATAGTGACCCAACTCATGACAATGAAAGCATCTCACCTTCGAGTTGTCAAACTTCTTCCCTCCTTGAGAAGACTTGGATTGGGATGCCTTCCCTTTTCCTTTCTTAGCTTTAGATGCTAAAGCCAAGTTCTCTTCATCATCATGTTTTGATGAAGAAGCTCCATCTCTAGTGTTCCATCTGATCTCCTGCATCAAATTTGACCATGGTTGTTCCCAATCTAGCAGTTTGTCCCTTCCATTCACTGCTGTCCTAGTAGCTATGCCAGCTATTAGGAAGGCTAAGGAGTGCTCGACTCACCATATCATCATCAGCAGTAGTGATCCCTACGCTTGCAAGCTCATCTCTGTAGTTCGTGAGCTTGTTCAAGAATGTAGTGATCGTATCGCCCTTTTCACACTTGATCTTTCGAAGCTTTTCCTTCAGTGCCAGCTTCCTCTGGTCACTGCTATTATGATATAAATCTTTCAATGTTTTCCACATTGCAAATGGAGTCTCCTTCCCATGGAGGCTCGAGACTATGTGATCTTGAACTCCCTCTAGGATGATTCTCCTAGCTCTAGCCACATTCTTCTTCCAGTCTATAACTTGAGTAGCATCAGTAGGCTTAGGGACATCTTGATCAATGAAGTCCTTAATTCCACTATCTTCCAATACTACCTCCATGTGATCCTTCCAAGCTATGTAGTTTGAGCTACCACCAAGGGAATACTCAAGCCTCAAACCAGTGAAGGCCATATAGATGAAATCTGAACTATGATGAGAACTAGATATCTATATCCCGAATAATAAACTTCGACTTTCTTTCTCTTGCTTGTATATTGTTCCTTGCTTGATTAACTTGGATCCGATACCATGTCAAAATTTCACCTGTAGATCAAATTGATATATGCAATTTCCTAAAGCATAATACTTGATCTACTTCTACAAAACATTAAGCAGAAGCAAAATCGATTTCATGAGCAACATCAAACATAAACACATATAACTGATCAAGAGAAATAATCACACATAACACAAGATATATCACTAGGGAAAGCACCAACATAAAACCCCTATCTGTATTATCAATCAAGTGGAAATCCTCTTATGTTTACAAAAAGAATTAGCTCAAGAGCTATCCTGTACTCTCTGTAATCAAAAGATGAAGATCATAGACTCACTAGGCTTCAATGTATAGGCCACAAGTCCTCCAATCCCCTATTTCCTTGCGCAATTTTGATTGGGGTCCAATTACAAACATATGTGAATTGGTCCTTGATCATACCTGCTATCAACTTCAGGTCCTACTACACAATCCTTGAGGACTCTAGTTCCTCCTGCATGCAAGGAATATTACATGGGAAGATCCAAGCATCTGATAATACACTGTCCCTCATCTGATCTCAACTGGGTCTCTGTCTGAACTGCCATGCATAAGTTATCCATAAGAAAATACTCAGTTATCAAAAATAATAGTTGTCACATGCATGCAATAACACACTATATTTTATTATTTTAACAACTTGTTAAAATAATATAACTGGACTTGACTAGTTAGAACTAAGTCAACTGATTCTCTCATTATAGAACTCTTACTTAATTCCTCAATCAGTGGAGAGAATAAAGGAAAAATTCCTCAATCAGTGGGACAACTAATTGCATGTTCTCTCAAAGACTTCAAGTTTAATTTTTACAACTAATTAACTCATGGGGATTAATCAGTTAATATTTTAAACTGATGTTAAGATCAAATTTGATTTTACTTCCTATAGATAGACCAGGGACTGCTATAAATAGGAAGGGGCCCAGAAATGATATTTTTAGAACTTTATATTTTTAGCAGTTTCACCTCTCACCCAAGGTGGCCAATGACTCACTGGTCAAACTGCTATTTTTAGACATGCTATTTTTAGGAGTTTTATTTTTAGCACATTCTAAATTTAGCATTTCTGGTTGCACACTTTTCAACATGACATCCATTATTTTGAATTCAACCCTAATTTTAACTTGGCCCCAACCTCATGGAAGGTTCTTAGCATAGGGAGCAAACTTGTCAGGTTTTGAACTTGGAGCGTCATTGCTTCAAGCTAGAGTGTAGCTATAGAGTATGAAAACATATTAATGTTACTTTGGGTTGGGCCTTTCAACTAATTAATTTGTAAAATCGATTTCATTTATTTTATTTTTCCAGACTAAATGGGGTATGATATTGAAAATGTCATATATTTGAGGAGACTCCCTATCCTACAAGAAATGCTTTCTAGCTTTACTAAGTCTAAAACACATGGACATCTACCTTCTCTCTGAAATTCCCAAAAGAATGGTCTTTAAATTTGGTATGTTCTTCTTTGCAACCATTATTTAGAAGGATTCTAAGCTTAGTACCTTAATGAAGGGAAGAAAATAATGGTCGACTATTATTTATCATAGGGACACAATCATAGTAAATTGTTTCCTCGAGTCTTGGATTTCTTACTTCATAGCCCATGGGATAAATGCAATACTTACTCTCCTCTATGTGATTTCTATAGGATTTTCCTTTTCTATTTTTGTAGGTAAGTTCTCATAATCTTCATATTGGCACCCTTGTTTTTCCAGTATTTGAATAGAATTGGGCTTACCTTGCTATGATTACCTCCAGCGAAAATGCAAGAGTCGATCACTTTCTTATAGGAAACCCCCCAAGACCATGAGGCGGTTTCTTTAACACTCCAAGTTGGTTTCAGGAAGAGCACCATCCTTGCCTGATACAAAGTAACCGTCAAATAGGTCAGCATTGTAAAGAAATTTTATGGCATTCAATCTGAGTTGAGGATGCTCTTTTGTTGCATAAGGTCCCTAAAGTAATTTTTTTATTTGTTAAACATAAAAAACAAATTCTCTCTATATAATAAGATAGAGATTGTTATAAAATAGAGTCATTTTACCTACCATGTAAGAAATAGAGACAAAATAAATATAGCACACTCTAAACTTATATGAAGCATAACTTATTTGTTTTTAGCATAATAATATAAAAATTATTATCAAATATATATTTATATTATTGGATAAGGAACATTAAAAAAAGAAAATAAACTTTTATAATCTTGTATTAAAGAATTTTAAAACACCATAAAGGAACTAAAATAATTTAGATTCACATGATGTCATTATACATATGGAGGGCCATGTCTATGTGAAATATTACTAGCCTTGGAGATATAATGTTCTAGGATTATTTGAATGGTAGAGAAATATAATGATCATGCATGCTATTAGAATTGAACCCAACAAGATGCAAATAATAGCTTGTATTGAGACAAAAGTTTGGCCATTTTCAAAATCAGCGTAATACTCTTATGAATATAATTTCACAAAAAAATTAATCACAAATAGAAGTAATCTATGGAATCTAAAATTTAGTTTTGTTTTCACCTTTTGATTATCTAGAGTATATCGTACAAACGGATCAAATCCAATTTCCATAGAGCCTTGGATTTCCTAAAGCACTGATGCAGTAGTCAATTATGTTAGATGAAATGCACAAATCCACTAATATCCAGAAAGATTATTTAATTTAATCCATAAATAAATGTTTACGTTATATCTAAACCATTCTGGCGGTAAATCTTGTAAAGTTCTTTATGACCATAATAGTGTGAGACAAATTATTGGAGGAGATATTTCTTTGAAACAACTGAAATCATTTCCAGTAAATTAGTACACGGACTAAAAATATGAAATATAATTTCCTTTGTAATTTCACAATATAATGAACTTAGAATAAGGGATGGGATTTAGACATGGGATTTAGACGAGTTCTTACAGTATAGTGAGGCTGAAACAATTAGTAAACTGGTATGGCACCTCCCCTAAGAAATTATTGTTATTCAATATCATGTATATGATCCAACTCCAATGTTTTTTTCAAAATAATTGTGAACCTATTAGATAAATTTTATTTTACAGGTCATTCCAAGGAACTTACAGTGAGACAAAAAAAAGTAGTTGTCCAAGTTCTTGAGGAATGAGACTTGATAATTGGTTAGCCAAAAGGTTTATACATTGAAGAGATATCACACCAAATTACTTTTTTGTTAAAGTGGAAATGGTACATTAATTAGTGATTGTGGAAGAAAACAAACTATAACACATGTTTGTAGGCTACACAGATCAAGTACTAAGGACTTATGTATCCTCGGTGCTTCTCAGGATTCCAATTTCTTCTGGGAGGAAAATTCTTAAATTATTTGTGTTTTATTTCCACTCAAGTTCCTTGAGTTCACAATCTAATAGAGATCACAAGGATTAATATAACATTTACCCCATAGAAACTTGGTTGTTTTAATAAAAAGTAAAAAAAAAAACAAGAGAATATGAATCAATTCCAAATACTTGCAGCAAAAATAGACAAAATTCAATGATTAAAGTGTCTTTTAACTAGATTTGAATATGCTTGTACCATGTTGACATAAACTTACAATTCAAACAATTGTTCTAACTTCCCCATCTTAGGTGGCATCTACTCTGTAAGAAGACAAAATTCAATGATTAAAGTGTCTTTTTAACTAGATTTGAATATGCTTGTACCATGTTGACATAAACTTACAATTCAAACAATTGTTCTAACTTCCCCAGCTTAGGTGGCATCTACTCTGTAAGAAAATTTTCATCTGGCTGCATGCATATCAATGTACTGGTCACTACCAATGGGGATTTTCTTAACATTCAAATCAAATTTCTAATTTTTTATAGATGTGACTTAAATTCTTACAAGTAGCTTAGCTTTGTCATGTTCCCAAATTCTGGTGGAATAGATCTCGTGAGATTATTACTATGCAAATATCTAAGAAGTAGAAAGTGAAGAGTAACAAAATCAATTTCTTGAAATTTGAAAATGAATGAAATTTATAGTCAAGATACACAGACCTAAAGAGTATAATTCAAGTATTTAAATATGCAAGCAACTTACAACTTTCCATTGTAAGTAAATTGCCTAGGATTGGAGGAATTATTCAAGTAAGATAATTATCACTCAAATCCTTGTAATAAATATAATAATGTATTAATGCACTAAAGCATAGACTAAAATTGTATAGTCAAATCTTTGATAAGGATCAGATAACATTGATCAATGAAATAAGGAATATGAATTGACTTTTCATAAGAAATGTATTTATAAGGTCCAAAACCTTTCTAGGTTTCAATTAGCTAACATTTCATACATTTTATGTGATGAGGTTACACTTTCAATTAAATTGCAAGAAAATTTTGTAGAATTTGATATCAAGTAAACACTTACAAAACATCCAGAACCTGCATGAGACCAATCGATTCTAGAACCTTTCCTGTCAATTTGTTTCCTTGTAGCGACCTATGGAAACCACTTCAAAATTATTCAATGACAATAAAAAAAGAAATTTAACATCATTCCTTAGGTGGTACATACTTAGCCAACCTACATGATATCATATCCCTCCTTATTTAATGAAAAAGTTTAGATACTTACTATCCTTAACTAACATAATATATGATAGATGGAAGATGGATTAGTGATGGTATAAGACACTAGAGCACACCTTAACTCTAGAAAAAATTATACTTACAGAATATTAAGTTGTAGAAACCCAATGTTGAAGGGAATCCCTCCTATGAATTGATTGTATGACAAGTTATTGATATCAACACTAGTACAATAAGTCTTAAATATGTGTCACAAAAGCCATGCATAAAAACATATCTACCAACCTATTTGGCCATTTATAGTTGAGTTGGGAAAAATCAGGAAAACATACAAATTCTTAAACCTTGTTCAATTTCCAATATTATCAAGAATAATGTGCATCAAGTTGTTGCTTCACAGATCACTGCACGCTAGAGATCAAAATGTTTATTAAAAACATTTTAGTTGCATTCTCTAATAGAAGTAGATGTACCGAAAATAAATCATAGGAACAAGAGATGCAAAATGTATCTATAAACTATGGACAAACATTTAAATTGGCTTTAAATGACTGTCAAAATATTTCTTTGAATCCCTTGAATAGATCTCATTGAATATAGTGGAATACAATGACTGTTGGAAATAATTTATCTCCACCAATGTTTCTAGGGAATATGTCATCCTTGAAGAATATCTAAGAGAGATGTGGGTCCATATATTAAATGGGTTTCTATCTAAGACATCTATTAGTAATGCAATAAGGGATACACAAACCAAATGTGAAATAATATAGAATGCAAAATAATTGTTTGGAATAATGCCGAACAATATGCCTTTTTGTACACATTAATTATTGTTGGATATGCTTGAAAAGGAGGCATGAGAAATGTTTCGACATAATTTTGGAGAGGCATGTGGTTTAAGAACTATTACACTTGACCGTTATGCCATGTGTTTGACAAAATGGTTGGACGAAATGTTGTCTCATGGTCCACTACAAGCTCAAATTATCCTATCTAATTTACTTCTCTTTTGCATACCTCCACAGAAATGAAATCCATGCAGAAAGTCTATGCCCACTTGGTCATATGCAAATAAGATAGTAGATGGTGCATGATTGACTGAATCTAGAACTCTCCAATCCAATATTTCTTAACTGTTGAGGACAAGCAATGGACATTGGCATTTTGGAAACCCAGTATACTGATTATTGTAAGAACTATGGTTCTATTCCAAACAATTCCATCTTGTTAGCTTTTTCCAAGGATAAACTTCTAAAATATTTAAATGAAGCATGCATCTTGGAGATCAATATCACCAAGCTCACATAAATTTATTTTGCTCCTCTAGCTAAAGTATTTTCTTTGGAAAATTTATCAAAAGTAGGTGCAATTAATGTACTTCATACCTCACCATGTATAATTGTCATTGGTCAAGAACACTTAACTATGATGTATTGTATTGGCCCTAAAATCCGATCAACTGATTTAAAAGAAGTTTCTCTTGGCAAAGATATTCTTAGGGATCTTTTGGAAAGAGGCTTGCATTCCATATTGTGAACTTGATTTTTTGTTGTACCAGGAAAGTAAACATGACACGACCGTTTTTGGCACTTCACACAATGAATATGGACTTCAATGTTTATGTAATTATCATGCCTAAAGGTTGCTTTAGTTCTATGCCGAAATAGAGAAGGAATTTTATGTGTGGGACTAGAATTGAAAATTGCTAGACAATAGGTTGCATTACCAATACTTCCCTCATTATTGGAGCTTCATTTTGAGAATTTTGTGTGCTATAATGACATAGGGAAATGTGCACTATCTTCAACAAAAAATACTAACTCTTTTGTTCATGAAATTATTTATTTAAATCAAGCATGTAAGGCTTGGTGCATGGAATGGTCTTGTATTGATCATGAAAGTGTTAGGTTCTTTGATTCAAAGTCCTTAGAAATAGACGTAGAGGACTTCCTTGAGATAATCTTAGATGATGTGTCGATTATGTGCCATTATTTAGTTCATAGTTCTCGTGAATATTCTTCAGATGAAAGTGTCGGTGAATTACAATTCCATTTGAGAGAGTCAATACATTTAGAGGACAATCTAGATTGTATACATTCAACAAATAGATTTTCTGGGAAACATGACAAGGGGAAATGGAATCATAGTCATGGACTTCAATGATGCTAATACCTTAGTTCAACATTTTGTGCAAGTAGGAGTAGAGGAAATATTCTGTGAGAGAGATGAAGGGTTTTTCTTCTAGGGAAGATGGATTGATGTCTATTAGAGATGGGGGAATGCAAGGGAATATTAGAGATGTTTTTGGTAATTAATTTAACAATATTGCATCTCTTGATGCATTTTAAGACATAGCAAAGGCATGCACACTACTCAGGGTAAGTGCAATAAGCGATGGAGAAGGGAATTTTGGGGATGAGTTGAACAATGAATCTGTTAGCATTGCACTTAGACAAAATGCTTCACATTATCCCTCCTTAATTTGTTTTAAAAAAAATGTATACTATAGAGAGTTCAGGATAGCCTCGTTACTTGGTATAAAGGTTCTTGACAATTTACCTGTAACCCAATTGGACAACGAGAGAGCATGGAAAATATTTGAACAATATCTTGAATCTCTTTCATAGAATTAGAGAGAGAGATAACTTTTTCAACACTTTAATAGGGCATGAAAATGGAATTGGATTTGGAACACTTATTTATGCAAGTGAAAGGAACTGTGCAAAAGAAATGGTATTGCTATTTCATTTTCCAACTATATTTGTGTAGCTAAAATGGCCCATTGTGCATGCCCAACTTACCCTATTTCCAAATTGAAAAGGAAATATACTAAAAATTCTAGAAAGATTAACAAGAAGTTTTGACCGAGATAATTTGGGTATCATCCATTTGATTCTAGTTTCATTATCTTTGGGACTTTGGATGGGAAAGTAGTTCTGATCAACCATGAAAGTGGTTAAATTATTGGCCATGTTCAGTTAGTTGGATAAAATCATAGTATTCTTAGACTTTGTTGGCTCAACAATGACCCTACCAATACAACAACAGTAGAAACCCTGCCACTTACAAATATGGATATTTTAGTGATTAACATTTGTCAATATTAATGCAACAGATAATTATTTCCTTGCTAGTGGATATTCAAAACACGTTGATCTATATGATGTGTGCAGTGGAAAACGGTTACAAGTTTTTGGAGATCTCTGCCATGAACATATAAATGTGGTAATGTTTTCTCACCATTCCCCATACTCGTTTATGGGAGGCTACATATAAAATTTGGCATTGCCACTATAGGAAGTGCTCAAACTATACTCGGTCATATTACATGAATGGGAGGGATTACATTATTAGTGTGAGTTGTGAGGAAAAAATTGTTCATATATGTTGTGCTTAGATTGGAATACAACTTAAGGATATTGACCTTGAAGAGGAATACTCTGTAAGGAAGAAATCCTAGTTCATATTTATGAGGTAGAGCTACTAGTGAAGGTTTGATTGTTAGCAACAACTTATACAAAACATCTAGAATACTATTTATAGATCTGGAAACATGAATTATGACAAAAACCCCCACGTATTTTGGGTGTTAAATTATCAATTTGGCTATCTATAGGGAGAAGAGTTGGCAACTTCATTGAATGCATTATTTTTAATTGTTAAGGCCCATTTGATATTCTTAGATTATAGATGGTGGCATAATGTCAAAGGAATTCTAGATTACACACATAGAGATGATAAAAAGAATTCAAGGACATGGTTACTATGATGAAATTCTTCTCCCAACAATTGAAAACACTAACTATGAATTTGCATTAACTTAATATTATTTTAGTAGAATCAACTTCCAAATTTACATGTGTGAAGGACAAAGAAAAATGCTTCCTTGTTTACATACTAGTTATGATTTTAATATACTTGGGAGGAAAATTCTTCCAACAAATATACTCAAATCATTAGAATATATAATAGAGATTCAAAGCGACTACAAATAGTAAGAAAAAATAAGTGACCACGAGTAGTTATAGAATCTCTAAGCATATATCCATGGCACCTGTTGCTAAAATTCTCTGGTTAGTGAAAAAAATCAGTTCCTATTTCTTGGTGCTAGTGAATGCATGCTATATGTTTAACAAAATGTGGTATCTTTTATAAAGTTGACAGAGCTTGTGTTTGCCACTTTTTTCAATTACAATGGTTTGAATTTGCCTTTGCATCCATTTCTCAACATGTTAAGGAACCATAAGAGTATGGAAGATGGTTGAGGGTGTTGCATGCGATGAGATGAAGAGAATTACAACAAAACTAAGTGAAATTAGCAAAACCGACACATATATACCATAAGAATTCCTTTAAATTAGATTTTGATCTTCTAGTTTTCCTGCATATCTATTTCCATTTCCTTAGGCCATATAATCAGTTAGGTATTCCATTTGTCTAATGATTCAAATAAATGAGGGTTCTTAAATAGATGATCCATTTTAATTCATCAATTAGTTCTGATATTAGATGGGGCATGATTGAATGAATCTGGAACTCTTGAATCCAATATTTCTCAAGTATTGAGGACAAGCAATGGACATTGACATTTTGGAAACCTGATATACTGATTATTGTAAGAACTATGGTTCTACTCCAAACAATTACATAGCTTTTTCCAAGGATAAAATTCTGAAATATTTAAATGGAGCATGCATCTTGGAGATCAATATCATCAAGCACACATAGATCAATTTTTCTCCTCTAACTAAAGTATTATCTTTATCAAATTTATCATAATGAGGTGCAATTGATGTACTTCATACCTCATGAAGTATTATTCTCATTCGTCAAAAACACTTAACTATGATGTGTTGTATTTGCCTTAAACTCTAATCAGTTGATTTAAAATATGTTTCACTTAGTGAATATGCTCTTAGGGGTCTTTTGTAAAGAGGCATGCCATGCCAAATTTTGAACTTGAGTTCTTGTCGTACCCGGAAACTAAACATGACACGATAGTTTTTGGCACTTCACATAATGAATATGGACTTTAATGTCTATGTGATTAGCCTGCTTGAAGGCTTATTTAGTTCTATGCCAAAAGAGAGAAGGCATTTTACATGTGGAACTAGAATTACACACTTCTAGATAATAGTGGTTGCATTACCAATAATTCCCTCATTATTGGAGCTTCATCTTTATAATTCCTTGTGCTATAATGACACATGGAAATGTGCACTATCTTCAACTAAAAATACTAACTCATTTTTTCATGAAATTATTTCTTTAAATTAAGCATGTAAGGCTTGGTGCATGGCCTTTAGGAATAGACATAGAGGTTTTCCCTGTGATAATATTTGATGATGTGTCGATTGTGTGCCATTATTTAGTTCATAGTTCTGGTTAATATTTTTCAAATGAAAGTGTTGGTGAATTAAAATTCCATTTGAGAGAGTCAATCCATTTAGAGGACAATCTTGTAGACATTCAAAAAACATATTTCTGGGAAATATGACAAGGGGAAATGGAATCACAGGCATGGACTTCAATGATGCTAATACCTTAGTGCAACAATTTGTGCAACTAGGAGTAAAGGAAATATTATTTCAGAGAGATGAAGGTTTTTTCTTCTAGGGAAGATGGACTGATGTCTATTATAGATGGGGGATGAAAGGGAATATTAGTGATGTTCTTGATAATTAATTTAACAATATTGTGTCTCTTGATTCATTTTAAGACATAACAGAGGAATGCACACTGCTCAAGGTAAGTGCAACAAGAAATGGAGAAGGGACTTTTGGGGATTAGTTGAACATTGAAGGTTTTGTAATTTCTGATAGCATTTCACTTAGAAAAAATGCTTCACACTATCTCTCCTTGATTTTTTTTGAAAAAAAATATATGTATTATAGAGAGTTCGTGATAGCCTCACTACCTGGTTGAAAGGTTCTTGACAATTTATGTGTAACCCAATTGAAAAGCAGGAGAGCATGGAAAATATTTGAACAATATCTCGAAGAGAGAAAGAGAATGTTTTCAATAGTTTAATAGGGCATGAAACTAGAATTGGATCTGGAACACTTTTTAATGCAAGTGAAAGTAAATATGCACAAGAAATGGTAATGCTATTTCATTTTCTAGCTCTATTTGTGCAGCTAAAATGGCCCATTGTGAATGCCCAACTTATCCTATTTCTAAATTGAAAAGGAACTATATTGAAAATTCTACAAATATTAACATGAAGTTTTGACTGAGACAATTTGGGTATCATCCATCTAATTCTAGTTTGATGATCTTTGGGACTTTGGATGGGAAAGTAGTTGTGATCCACCATGAAAATGGTAAAGTTATTGGCCATGTTCAATTATTTAGAGCAAATCACAATATTGTTGGACTTTGTTGGCTCAACAATGACCCTACCACTACAACAATAGTAGAAACCCTGCCACTTACAAATATGAAAATTTTGAGTAATTAACATTTGTCAATATTAATGAAACAAATAATTATTTCCTTTCTAGTGGATATTCAAAACATGTTTCTCTATATGACGTGTGCAATGGATAACAGTTAGAAGTTTTTGGAGATATTTTCCATGAACATATGAATGTGGTAATGTTTGCTCAACTTTCCCCATACTTGTTTATGACTTCATTATTCGATCTAGAAATCCAAATGTGGTATTTATGACAAAAGCCTACACATTATTTATATATGATGACCAAATTAAGAGGAAATGTGATGGTTTTATTTACTCGTGATGATCATTATATCCTTTCCTCAATTTTTTATAACAAGGTCAAACAACATTTAGCTTTGGATGGCAGGTTACATATCAAATCTAACATTGCTCCTACAGGAAGTGCTCAGAACTATACACGGCCATATTACATGAATGAGAGGGATTACATTATTAGTGTGAGTTGTGAGGAAAACTTTGTTCATATATGTTGTGCTTAAATTTGAAGACAATTTAAGGATCTTGACCTTGAAGATGAATACTTTGTAAGGAAGAAATCCTAGTTCAAGTTTATGAGGTAGAGCTGCTAGTGAAGATTTGATTGTTAGAAACAACTTATACACAACATTTAGAATACTATTTATAGACCTGGCAACATGAATTATGACAACAATCCCCAATGCATTTTGGGTGTTAAATTATCAATTTGGATACCTATAGGGAGTAGAGTTGGAAACTTCATTGAAAGCATTATTTTTAATTGTCAATTCCCATTGGATATTCCTACATTTATATATGGTGGCATAATGTTAAGGAAAATCTAGATTACACACATAGAGATGATAAAAGGAATTCAAGGACATGGTTACTATGATGATTTCTTTGTCCCAACAATTGAAAACACTACCTCTAAATTTGAATTTACATAATATTATTTTACTATAATCAAATTTGAAATCTACATGCATGAACGACAAAGAAAAATGCTTCCTAGTTTGCATACTAGTCACAATTTTAATATACTTTGGAGGACAATTCTGCGAGCAAATATACTCAAATCATTAGAATATAGAATTGAGATTCCACGGGGGCTTCACTGAGGGAGAAATACCATACCACGTGCATTCATATTGGGGTATATATATTGAGGAAAAATTGACATAATATATTGAGCATATAATAGGGGGTAAAGGGCTTTTATATTGGTAGGTATAAAAAATCAAGCTCAAAATTAATGAGAAAATATAAAGGGGTATAAAAAATGTTAATGAAAAAATGGATATCTACAATATCTAGTGAAAGTAGGGGTTTTTTAAATTGGGAGGGTATATTGGGTCCATATTGGTAGGGGGTTAAATAATGTGATTTTTAGAGATATTATCCAATATGTAGTCAAATTAAGGGTATTCATTAGTATGCCACGAACACACACGCTATATCAAAGGTTCATTAATTGAATCCCTCATTTGAGATTCAAAGCGAATACAAATAGTAAGAACAAATCAGTGAGTACGAGTAGTCATGGTTGCTCAAATTATCTGGGTAGTGAAAAACATCGGTTCCTATTTCCTAGTGCTAGTGAAAATATCTCTATCATTGAGAAGGTGGAGTTAAAGTGTCAAAAATTTAGGAGTCATTGTTGTGGTTGTTGTAGCCACCGATCAAATTACAATGAAATTCGTGATCCTAAGAATGCCTAAATGGTTGAGGACCAATTTCTTGGTGGTTATGATAATTGTGGAAACTTGTACCTTGATGAAAAATAATGAGAGATATCTCTAGAAATATTTACCAAACAGAAGGTATATTGTATTTAAATAATGACCACCAAGGTACCCATCTGATTGGTAATGAAGAGGGTGAAATTTTCAAGTGTTATGTTAGAACATTCAACTTCTGATGGAGCATGTCGCCATGATGGATGCACAACACAATGAAGATATATTATTAATATAGATATCAATAACAAAATGAAAATTATTCTTAATTAACAGTTGAAGCCATATATTATTTCTCTCTCCAGAATACCGTGGCACTCCACACATCCTCATGTCTAAAATTAGAGAAAGGTTGCATAGCTATGAAGACATGGTTAAACTTAGTAACAATGCCTTTCTTGAATGATGATTAATCATCATACCTTCAACAATATAGTGTATGTAGGGGTTTTATATCAACAATCGAGGAGAGATGATTATATTGCACTGAAGTGTGTTCTTGGATGGAAAAGTGTATACTTATAAGGTGTCTATTGCAATTGTGTTCCCAACATTTGAAAAGATCTTTTGGGTGTCTGAGTTAATTTTGGAATACTCAAAATTTCGAGGATTTTAGCATGGGACAAAGAAATTTAGAAGTATTTTTGGACAGATAATTAAACAATGATTTAGATGCAGGGAACCTTGTTATTTCCAGATGAAATTAGTTGGTGAAGGAAAGGTTATTGGTATGTGAGTTTGCAATGCCAACAATTTGGAATGAAACCTTTCCTTATTGAATTTGGACGAAAGCTCATTTATATAGGAAAATTTATAAACATTTATGTTTATTAAAAATATTATGTTTTAATTTTTAATGTGTAAAAGTAAAATTAGGGATTTTTAATTTCTATATACCTTTATATATCTTTAGGAAATATGAATTTAAGATAATTCTATACTCATTAATAAAAGTAGCTACAATAAACCCAATATATGTCCTTACTAGTGTAAATATCTACATCTATCATTTGTATAAACTCTAATTTCGTAATAGGAATTTGGTCATTTTTATTTTGATTGTAGATTTATGGAATATTTTGGGATATGAAGGACAAGATCTTTATTTAGATTATCGATTTCAAGAATATTCTAGAATATAAATTACATGATCGAGGCCAAACAAAACAATTGACTTGGATCCTATTATTCAAATTCAAAAATATTCTCGAAATATACTATTAAATTAAATTCAACTTGTTCATACTGGTACAAATCTCTACACCTATCATTTGTATAAATTCCAAATAGACATCGTAATGGGATTGGAAAACTAATAATAGACATTTAAAAACCTAATATTATTGGCTACAAAGTTGCAAAGCTCTATCCATTGTTCAATACTTTACACATGGGCCTAAAGGTAGCATGGGACAAGAGTTTAGATGGGTCCATTTCCCATATTTGAGGTGGCAAGGCTATATCTCAAGGTTTAGTTTTTTACACATTAATTTTAAGATATACATGAGGCAAGAGAGTTTGGATCCATTGTTTAATACTTTACACATGGGCCTGAAGGTAGCATGGGACAAGAGTTTAGATGGGTCCATTTCCCATATTTGAGGTGGCAAGGCTATATCTCAAGGTTTAGTGTTTTACACATTAATTTTAAGATATACATGAGGCAAGAGAGTTTGGATAGGTTAGTTTCCCATGTTTAATGTGTCCAAAGCATCTGCTAGAGCCAATGTAATGCGCATGAAATCAACGCTCACACAAATTGCCTAGATTTCCAAAGATGTACACAAGAGCTTCACAAGTGACAATATTAAGCTATATATTGGACCTAGAGGTGCATATTTGGATGGTTCTATTTTAGTTCATATTTAATGCACTAAGCACAAACAAGGAGTTAATAGATCCATGCCCCAAGCCCTCACCTTCACTATGGTCTTTTAAGAGTTGTTAGCACTTAGTAGTCATAAAATTGAGGTTTTTTAATAGATAGGGTGGGAGACGTAGTAAAAATAGATAAAATTTCATCTGTTAAGAATAAAGTCATGGTGGGTGAGAGAGATGATAAAAGAAGATGATGCAAGTAAAGTTAACATCTAAGCATAGGTTCTTCATAAACACACATAAAAATAAACTAAAGATCACACCAAGCATATACAGATAAAAATCCTCAACAAAATGATTAATTAATCAAGAAAATATTTAAACGAGAAATCATGGCCTATTCATGGCCATTTCATTCTTCACACTCACTCACACACTTCTATATCATACATGCCTCATAGGATCACCTCAATTTATACAAATGGATCTGAACCAAAATAGGTTCTAGAGCCTCAACAAACTCCCAAAATATCTCTCATAATCCATAAAATCTCTCATCCTATCCCTTATCTCTACATAAGAGCTAATTAATCCATAATCCTCTCAAACCTTCCACAATACTCTCAAATATTCTCCTATTTACAATAATATTCATTCGCTCTTAAAACTATTAAAAAATACATTAATTAATTAAATCCTACTTTACAAACTAACTCCTATAGTAAATGATTGACCCAGGTTAGATTCTATTGCATCAGACTTCCCAGGTAAAAGAAAATCATTATCTCCTGACCATTAGTCTTCATAAGATGATAAAAATCCTCCTGGATCCCAAACTTTAGTTTGTCGTTGATCATGTATTATGCTATGTTGTTGATGTTCTCTGGCTGTCTTTTTTTGGTTTCCAGGCTTCCAAACTTTATTTTGCAGTTGTCCTCCCTTTTTGCTGATGTATATTTGTGCAGTCAGATGTATCTTATTGTTATCCTTTATTTTTCCTTGTTCAATGGACATCTTGATATTCTTTCAACATCAGCTTCTTCATTTCTTCAATTTCAATATCTAACTTGTCTTTTGGCTACACATTATTGTTTTTTTGCTGAACTTTGTTGTCGATCTCTATGCTTCTGTTGTGCCAAATTTATCGATTTGAAGGCATGTTGTATTCCATCTTAATTTCCTTTACATCACGCTCTAGCTTTGGATTGTCTAACCATTCTTCTAAGAGCTTTAGTTTTGCTGCAATATCTCTCATGTTGACATTTGTCCCATCATTTTCCAATTCATCAACAACTTGCTTCATGTATGTATCAATTTGTTGTTCAACAACATATCTTGCATGCACACACCAATGGTTAGATTTAAGAACATGAGGCTTGATAGATGAATATGTCTTCAAGTCTTCATGTTGGTCTCTTGAACAATCTGTAGCCTTGTCTGTGGGACTGAACCCATGTTCATTTCATCATTGTCACCAAGCAATGATCCTTGCTTTGGTTTGGAAATGTATATATTTGTCTAGAGTTTCTCTGCTTCTAAAATTTTCAGTTTATGCTTCTGTCTTCTTTCCATCAATTGTTGGATTGGCCATTTAACTATTTTCTTTATTACCCATTTGTGTCTTTGTCTTTGTAATAGCTTTAGTAACACATCATAACTTTAATTTAACAATCTCTTTCACTTCATCAGCAATGCTAACTGCTATAGCATTATCGTGGCCCTTCTCTAGAATCTTCATGTTCGTGAACTTCACCTTGTTTATTGTAATCTACAACCAAATCACTTTACCAAGTTATTTCCTCTAGACTTGGCCAATGGTTCACTTCACTTGAACCTTCTTTTTGAGCACTCCTTGCTCCTTGTTTTGTTGCAAACAACAACCACAGTAAATCTTCATATTGCCTTTACAATGAATAGACTTTGGCTATTGGGCTCCACTAATCATGCACTCATTACATTCAAAGACTCAAACTTTTTGACTTGACTCTTAATTTTCTTTTGACTTCAAACTTTTACATCAATTCTGCATTAATGGACTTTAGGTATTGAGTACAACCGAAAATGCACCCTTTTACATTCAATATTTTTTATTCTCAAATTCACTTGTAACTTGACCCATTACATAAAAAAATCTCAAAAACTTCTATAACTTTCTTTTATTATGTTTAATTTCTCTTCCAGCTTTAACATAACTCTTTTTACTAGCCACTTTAACAAAATTACTCATCACTTTTAATAATAACTAAGACCTTCACAAATTCATATTACTTACTAAACTCTCATATTACTTACTAAACTCTCTTTGATAATACGCAGATCCAAAAGTCATCTCCTTGGAATCTTCACGCCTTTAAAGAAAAATGATTTCACATTACAATTTCGTTTCCCTTAAATTCTAAAAATATATAAAAATTACTCCCAAAAATCTTATTATAACTCTCATACTCTTATAAAACAATGAATGAAAAGTGATAACATCACTCATTCATTTTAAACTTCAGTTAAAAAATCAATTTAATGACTTTTATGAAAAGTGATAATATCACTCATTCATTATAAACCTTAGTTAAAAAAATCAATTTAATGACATTTATGAAGTCACTTTATGAAAAGTGAATTTTCATTCCAACGAAGGCACCATACATCGTGTAATTCATTGGAAAGATTCGCACAACATTATTTAGTATCGTAGGTTTGTTTCAGATTGTTAGAGTTGTCCTATTGGCTCCAGCGCATTTTCACAGGGAATGCTACTTAGAGCCATAGCGTATTCAATGCATAGCTAACTTATTTGTGACGAGTTTCCATTTGTGCGGATTATCTCTCGTGCATCTCCATTGAATACGCTATATGCCATGCTACTTATATGTAGATTCTTTTGTGCATTTTCACCCAACCGCTTTGTCCACAAGCTGGAGTTTCTTGGTTAAAGAAACAAATTTCTAAACTATGAATTCCTTAACTTGATTCAGTGCTCGCTCCTTCTCGTTGTCTCTAATTTTATGCAGCAAGTATAACCACGCAGTTCATTCAAGTGCTATCTCTTCCCAGGTTCTGTACTATTGATCAAGGCTATCTCTTTTACAATGATCTTCTTCCCAACGATGTACCTTCCACGTTTAGTACTCTACTCAACGTTCAACAAACTTATGCACGAGCTTCAATATCTTGGAAGCACACTTCAACAAACTTCACAAAAGCTTCGATAGCTCAACAACGTACCTCTGTGTTGGGAATAATGCTTAATTAGTTATGTAAATCGCTGACAAATTAGTTAGCAGATTTTGTGTTCTCTGCAAAATTAAGGTAGCAAATTGTTAGGGTGGTCAGTGTCGGAAATTAGTTATAGTGTTAGTGGATTTGGATTTGTTTCAGAACTGATTGATAATCATTTCAGTAATAATTTTACTATATAAGAATGTAGTTAATGGTTCAATTTATATATATGAGATTTACAACACTTTTTAGCTCAGTGTTTTATATGTTTAATTTTTTTATATGTATTTTTCTTCATAGTTATGTTGGCTTATCAGCTGGCTTAAAGAAACCATTTCATATTCTACAAGTGGTATCAGAGCAGGTAAAATTGTTTTGGGTTAAATTTTTATTGTTGGAATTTCGCCAAAGTTAATCATGTCGAATTCTAACCAGATGCCAGCTCCAGAATTTGATGGGAATGATTATGATTATTGGTGCATTAAGATGCTAACATTTTTGTTTGGAAAAGATTTGTGGGAGATAGTTGAATCAGGATATGAGGAGCCAGCTGATTGGAATGCCCTTACAGCGAATGAAAGAACAACAAGAAAGAAAGCAAGGAAGAAGAATGGTCAAGCTTTGTTTCACATTCAAATAGCCCTTGATAAGAGCTTATTTCCAAGAATATCAGGAGAAAAAACTGCCAAAGATGCCTGGGAGACTCTACAAGAAGCTTACCAAGTTAGTGATCAAGTTAAGGTGGTCAAGCTTCAGACATTGAAGTGAGAGTTCGAGAATTTGAAGATGCAAGACGCTGAAAGTGTGAGTGACTATTGTGTGAGAGTCAAAGATGTGGTCAATAAAATGGCTACACTTGGAGAAACTGTAAGTAATGAAGTTTTGATTAAAAAAGTATTGAGATCCTTAACACATAGATGGAATCATATTGCTATAATCATGGAAGAAAGTAAGGATTTGAAAAAACTACAATTTGATCAATTGGTTGGATCTTTGATGTCTCATGAATAAAGATTGAATGACACTTTTGAAGGTGTAGAGAAAGCTTTTTCCTCTAAATTACAAATTACAAAGAATGAAGATGCACGCAGTAGCAGTGTCAAAATCAATCAAGTTCAAGGTAAATGGCAAAGCCAAAATTCTTCAAGAGGTAGAGGAAGAGGTGGCTCAAGTGGAAGAGGTAGTTTCAGAGGAAGAGGCAGAGGTAGATTTGATAAGGGAAATGTTCAATGTTACTATTGTAACAAGTATGGCCACTTTGAAAGAGAATGAAAATTGAAAGAAATTAAAAATGCTAATTATGCTCAAGAAAGTGGTGAGTATCCTCTAGATCACTTATTTTTATCTTATGCCAAAGGTGAAAATACTAGTAAAGATGTTTGGTATCTAGATTCTGGATGCTCTAACCATATGACAGGGAATGAAAAGTTGTTTTCAACAAACAATGGAAATTTCAAATCCAAGATCCAGCTTGGTGATGATGAATCATTGGAGGTTGCTGCCAAAGGAGCTATGGAGGTCCAAACAAAAGAAGGTATAAAGAGTATTCATGACATTTATTATACTCCACAATTGAAGCATAATTTGTTGATCGTTGGGTAGCTATGTGAGAAAAAATATAAAGTATTCATTGAAAATAAGACATGTACTATCTATGACAAGAATAAGGGAAATAGGGTGATCATTGTTGTGCCTATGACAAGAAATAGGATGTTTCCCTTGAGGTTTGATGACCATAACAACAATCTTTCAAATATGGCTTATGAGGACTCAATTTGGTTATGGCATCTCAAGTATGGGCATTTAAATTTTCACAGCTTGAAGTTTCTAACCTCACATGCATTAGTTTCTTCTTTTCCCAAGGTAGAAGAGCATAAGGAGGTTTGTGAAGGATGTGCTAAAGGAAAGCATGCAAGGGAAAGGCTTCCAAAGGAAACTGCATGGAGGGCTCATTACCCACTTCAACTTGTTCATTCAGACATATGTGGTCCTATGCAAACTAAGAGTTTGGGTAAGTCATCATATTTCATCACTTTTATTGATGATTATTCAAAAAATTGTTGGGTATATTTTTTGAAGGAAAAAAGTGAAACCCTGGATACATTCAAGAAGTTCAAAGCCCTTGTAGAAAATGAGAGAGGGTGCAATATCAATTTTTTGCGGACTGAACATGGAGGAGAATTTTTCTCAAAAGCTTTCTAGAGTTATTGTGATATGAATGGCATCAGGAGGTAGTATACTATAGCATACACACCCCAACAGAATGGCATAGCTGAAAGAAAAAATCGTACTGTGGTTGAAATGGCAAGATGCATGTTACAAACTAAGGGATTGAGCAACTCTTATTGGGTAGATGTGGTTGCTACAACAATGTACATCCTCAACCATAGCCCCACCAATGCATTGGAAAAGATGACTCCATATGAAGCTTGGTATGGAAAAAGGCCTAATGTTAATCATTTCAAAGTTTTTGGTTGTTTGGCTTATGTGCATGTACCTGATCAGAATAGAAAAAAGTTAGATGCAAAGAGTGAGTTATGTATTTTTATTGGGTATAGTGAGACAAGCAAGGCTTATAAATTATATAACCTCTAACTAACAAGCTTATTGTCTCAAGAGATGTAAGTTTTTATGAAGGGGGAGTTTATGGTCATCAAAAAGGCCATGTTGAGAAGACAAAATCTGTTTTGAATGATGATATAATTGTTGATAATGATCATGAGCAGCCAACTAATGTTTCTGTAACTAGTGGCTTAACTCCACCAAGCAGCCCTTCATTAATTTCTTCAACATCAAGTTCAAGTCCAACTTCTTCTCCAAATTCTACAAGGAAGGTAAGAATATTGAGTGATATTTATGAGAGGATTGAAAATCAAGCACATGAAGAAAGCCCGATAGGTGAGATAGTAAATTTTGTTTTATTAGCCAAGGCTCATTTTGAACCATCATGTTTTGAAGATGCATGTACTAATGAGGTTTGGATGCAAGCCATTCAAGAAGAGATGGATTCCATTCAAAGGAATGACACTTGGAAGTTGATAGAGCTTCCACATGACAAGAAAAAGATTGGAACCAAATGGGTCTATAAGACTAAATTTAACAGTGATGGGAGTGTTGAAAGACACAAAGCAAGATTAGTTGCTAAAGGATTCACACAAAAGTATGTCGCAGTTACCTCAGCAGGTACATAAGATCTTTGGCTCAGAAAAATCTTGGAAGAAATTGGAGAAAAACAAATTCAGCCTACATTAATTTATTGTGATAATGTAGGTGTCATCATGTTAGCAAAGAATCGAGTTCATCACAGCAGGACAAAACATTTTGACATGAAATATCACTTCATTAGAGATTTGGTGCAGAAGAAGGATATTGAATTGAAGCATATAAATACTCAGCATCAGCTAGCAGATATCTTCACCAAAGTAGTTGCAAAAACTCAATTTTTGGCACTACGAGATAAGATAGTAAATCCTCATTAATCATTAAGGGGGAGTGTTGGGAATAATGCTTAATTAGTTATGTAAAATGCTCACAAATTAGTTAGAAGATTTTGTGTTCTCTACAAAATTAAGGAAGAAAATTGTTAGGGTGGTCAGTGCTGGAAATTAGTTGTAGTAGTGTTGGAAATTAGCTATAGTGTCAGTAGATTTGTTTCAGAGTTGATTGATAATCATTTTAGTAATAATTTTACTATATAAGAATGTAGTTAAGGGTTCAATTTATATATATGAGATTTATAGTGCTTTTTAGCTCACTATTTTATTTGTTTAATTTGTTTTATATGTATTTTTCTTCATAGTTATGTTGGCTTATCAGCTGGCTTAAAGAAGCCATTTCATATTCTACACTCTGGACCAGTTGATGGACTAGTTAACGCACCTCCTTTCTGCTCGTATTCACCTTGGCACAGTAGGTGAGGATATAAGCTGCGATCAATATCAATCTATCGAACTCCACTACAACCTCTGAGAAGATCGAATTCTCCAGCGATGCCTCTACTTTTCTAGCAGTGGTTCTGTGTGATTTTAGATTGCACAGATAACAAATAATGCAGCAGATCATTTTATCTTGATACGTTTCTCTCACATCCAGTGCACAATCTCAATTTTGAGATGCCATATTTGCAGCAAACAAAACAGCGATCATTGGTAGAAATCTTTACGCACAAAACCTTGCTCCAATAACATTGCCCTCTTCACTCTCCAGTTTATTTTAATGAAGAATAAATGTGTACAAAATTTGACACACAGACTTCATGCACAAGCTCAGTTCAATTTTACAAGCTGTCGGTCAGTAAATTATGGTACTTTTTCTCCAGCATGCAGTTAGCAGCCTTCTTCAACAACCATCCAATCACATATATCTAGCACTGAGTGCTTCCTTTCTACACATTCACACACAAATTACAACCTCAGACAATGCTCAATACGAAGGTGGCAGCATCTCAAGCCTAAGCTAGGCTCTTATACCAAAAATTTGATGCATATAAAATTAACATTTAACCTAAGGGTCTTCATAAACACATAAAACTAAACTGAAGATCACACCAAGCATATACACATAAAAATCCTCAAAAAAATGATTAATTAATCAAGAAAATATTTACACGAGAAATCATGGCCTATTCATGGCTTTTTCATTCTTCACGCTCACTCACACACTTCTATATCATACATGCCTCATAGGCTCGCTTCCATTTATACAAATGGATTTGAACCAAAATATATTCTAGAACCTCAACAAACTCCCAAAATATCTCTCATAATCCATAAAATCTCTCATCCGATCCCTTATCCCTACATAAGAGCTAACTAATCCATAATCCTCTCAAACCTTCAACAATACTTTGGAATCTTCTCATATTTACAATAATCTTCATTATCTATAAAACTATTAAAAATATACATTAATTAATTAAATCTTGCTTTACAAACTAGCTCTTGTGGTAAATGGTTGACCCAAGTTAGATGCTCCTCCATGGGTAGATAAAATAATTCATAACTTATCTATAACTAAAAGAGTTGAACTAAAACTTATAGTAAGTGTTTTTATTTATTTATATAATATTAAGGTAGATTTATGTTACTGGATTACCCCATGAATGGATTAATCACCCCATTTGTAGTTTCACCCAACCTCTAGATTTAGTTTGCGCCTAAAAAAATTAACAATCAGGCATGGAGAGACTCCACTAACCTGAAATGTAGTGAAGATGAAGGGTGATTGGGGCTAAAATTTCGCACCCTGAATTCATATTTCAGGCCTTAACTCCTTTACATTTCCTCCCCATCAGTATGACATTCTCCCCGTAGCATAAGGGAAATAATTCAAAAAATTTCCCTTCAACTTGAATCCATTTGGAAGAGTATCCTCATTAACTACGCATTTCCCATCCTGTATCATTCAGAAGAATCAAGGAAACTCAAATATGCCATAATCAATTACAATTCTACAATTCCCATGGCTCATGGTGGAAAAATATAAGAAAATACTATTTTTGCACAAGCTACTTAACAAAAGAATAGTCAAGAGTTTCAGACAAAGATACATGAAGGTAATGCATCTCACCCTTGGGTGAAGGTGGCTATATCATTGCATTCAGTGTTTTATTGATCCTCATGTACGTTAGTAGTGGAAATTATTTCTTCAAGGAGATTGTCTTATACATGTTGATGCTTGTAGATCATGTAGAGGAACCATGATAATGCAATAGTTATTGTGTCACAAGCAACAACGATGAAATTGAGAATAACATCATGTAGATATTTATCATAAATGTTTCCACTTCTCCATTTCTCTCCTAGTCATTTATGATGATATAGTGAGAAAGAATATCTAGTCTTACCTATATTGGGAGATAAAGAAGAAACAATCAGTCCACACTACCATAACATTGAATTGTTTTACTGGCATTAAGAGCACCTACTTGGAGCGTTACATGATAGAAGAGTAAATTGGTGAAATGAATTTTATTCAAACTTGGCAAGTGATCTCTCTAATCTTCTTGAGACCCACCAATTATCTAATATTCTCTTAATGTTTTTGCAGTGCTTACAAGGTTTAATAAGATGGGTATCTTTGTTGAGATGGAAATCAACAATTCCATCACCAAAACTAGGAGTGCAATGGGTGCTTTCAGGGCTCCTACTATTGATTTCATGCTCATGACAAAAGCTAGGCTACCGAAAGTTTTCCAACAATCCAAATATCAAAATTCTCATAAGATAATTCCATTAAGAAACAAACTAATATTAGAATTAGACTTCAATCATTACAAATTATTCATATTCATGATAAAAAAAATAGGTTACATATAATATTAGGTTATAGAAAGATTTTGGAAAGAATGCAGATATCAAAATGTTTAGTATTTTTTCAGCTCAGAAATATATTTTTCTCATCTCAATGGAAGATTGAGAAACAAATCATTTCATTCTTGGGATGTTCCAAATGAACGATCCAAGCATTACTTTAATAAGATCAGTTCATTATTTGGCTATTCTTAATGAAAGATCCAAAGACATTGTTGTGATCAGATTAGTTTTGTTATGATATCAATATAAGTTAAAAGTGAACTAAAAAATAGTCTTCTGTAAGGTTATTCTCATATTATATTGATTGCAAATTCTAGAATACTATAGAACTTTAATGGAAATAAAAGAATTCAACCATTTGACTTTGTATAGACATTAGATCTCCAAACTATTCTAGTATCGGTAATAGACATAACCTCACCCCTTTTCGAGTTATACATCCTCTACTCTGCCACTTTCTAAATAATTTTTAAATCAATTGTAAAATTTTAATTATAAGAATTTTGATTGATCTTCATCAATTTCCTTAGTGCCTTTAACAGGGGTTGTTGATTTTATGCAATTTTCTCTTTTCTTGTTTGTTATGCAATATCTAGAAAGAAAACTCATCATGTATGTCAGCAGGATCTCACATCTTAGTGGTCCAACAAAGTAGTGTGTTGTTCTTATCTAAGTGATATAACAAGATAGTTTTCCTAGCAATAGTAGTCCCACGTATTAGGGTTTCAACAAAGTTTGTGATCAAATATCAATATTTCAATGAGAATGTACCAAATCTTAATTGCGTCTTCTCTTCTATGTGAATTTAGAGAATATTTGGATTTTTTTTTTCTAGTACATGCACGTGAATGGAGATAATATGCTTCAAAATTTTAGCATGTGGTTTTATCAAAAAGAGCCTCCTTGGGTGCATTTTGTGGTATGCATGGTTAAGTTATTCAAAATTTCTTACCTCATCACTACTTTCTAAGTTAGACTGGGCAATAAATAAATTGCAGGAACTGTGAGTGACTCACACTTATTGTTCCAAGGGATTATAAGAAATATAACTATTCCTATCAATAGAACTAACATTTTCTACAACTGTGCATCTCTCTGAAACTTGAGTTTATTTTATTCTACTGATGTTACAGGCATCACCAACAGCTATATCTATTTCTCAATGGCATTTCCTTGGTTGGGTCTAGAAGGAGACCTTGGATACTTAGAGCTACCCATCTTTCTCTTTTTCCTGTGAACCCAAATGATACTGTTGCATCACCTAATTTTTTTTCTTGGGTTTCCCATGTTTCCCAAAGTTGGTGTACAACTAATATTTTCTTGTAACCTTTTTGTATGTCATTAACCAACAATGGTCATGTTTTTCTAGTCTTGTGTCGTTTTGTTTCACCTTCACCAATGTCATCACACGTTATTTGGATATATATATAGATATATATATATATATATATATATATATATATATATATATATATATATATATATATATATATATATATATATATATATATATATATATATATATATATATATATATATATATATTATATATATATATATATATATATATATATATATATATATATATATATATATTTTCTGGTGCCTGTTGTGCACGATTTAGAAATTCGATACAATAAATTCCTTACAAGGCCATCTCGAGATATTCTTGAAGCCAAAAGAGATAATCTCACTGTCTGACTACAAATACCAGTTGATAATAACTAAATTTATAAAGGTATCTAATTGGAATCAAAACATCCATTTTTTAATCTAGGAACCAAGCTGAGTTGGATTGAGAGAAAATATGTTTTTCTAAAGCTACACATTTTTAATAGAAAGTAGTTGGAATTCATTTTAGCCACAAATAGATGGAGTAAACTAGGCCCTAATATTTATCCTATCTTCTCTAATGATCCTGCTGATTTTGTTGGAATTCTCCTCCTAAGAAATTTTTATCTTCTTCGTTTGGGATAAAATAAGAAGTTCATTCTAAATAGAAATCAAGGGAAATGAGATACTATTTCCACTTAATTCAGGTTTAACCAAATAAAAAAATCGAGCTTATTTGTAGATGTTATCGGGAAAACTAATTTCCATTCAGAGCTGCTAGCCCCACTAAGACAGGTAGCTATCTTAGAAACAAACAAACCAAAGTTACTTTTGTTTTCCTTTATGAGAGATAGATGAGAGAGAAGCAGAGAGTACCAACCTCAGTCTTTCACTAGTCTCCTTGCTTGTTTCCTCTCTCCCTTGATAGAACTTTCGCCACTCCTTTCTCACTTGTCCCGCTTCAAAGAACACCTGTAGAGTCAAGGTAGAAAAATACCATCAAAGCATAGAGATCTATAACCATAAGCAATATAGGATCAGATGTACATTAACCATACAAATGCATATATAAATACAAGATTCATAGATATACAAGTATATGGAGGAAAACTCAAATAGCTTTATTGATAGAAGTAGTAGAAGAGAGGATTACAACCAAGTTGTCTGATCTAGCATCATCCTCCCAGCATGAAAGCCCTCTTCACCTCATAAAAAGCAAGATCAACCAACAATACAATGTCTCAAAGAGAAACCAATAGCACTTCCTTACAAATTACAAAATTCCAGCCTCTGGATCTCTAGGATGAGGGATCCATATATAGATGTTTGCAAGAGAGTGAGTTAGCTTTTGGGATTTTGATTAGTGTCATTTCACTAATAGTTCTCGATTCCAGTTGGAGATTTCATGATCTCTTACTCATCCCTGAGCGAATTCAGAGAGGCAAGTGTCATATGAGCAGTTTCTAGAAGATTCCTTGAGTTTCCACCTAGCAAACTGCTTCTGCCACTTGTCTTCTCTCGCTCATCGCACCCTACAGAAGGTATTTTCAGTATGCATCGCACCCTCAACATGGAGCAATTTGTATGGTCCAATTTTGACTAGTTCTGAGCAGTTTTTGAGGGAGAACTTCTGGGAAATTATGTAATCAGTTGACATTGATCCTTTAGGATATGAAACAAAACTTTTAGGAGTTTGAGAGCCCTTGGTTTATTGACATATGTGATTGGGGTTGCAGTGCCCAAATATGTCTATAACAGTTGCCCCCTGAAGCATGAGGTCATAAATCTTCTGATGTCGGGTGAAATGCTTTATCATGAGGATCCAAGGTTTTTCGAACCGGAAGGCGACTTGTAATAAGATACAATACAATACATTATCTTCATAATATTTTCATGATCTAGCTAAGGTGGGCATTCCCATGCTCAGCTTTATAAATTCATTTTCATGTACATAGGACAGACAATCGTCTGTGTGGCAGACTGATGATTCTGGTAGAGCCATCATCCATTAGCTTGGATGATTATCTGTGCAACTATGATGTACATTTGATGTCTTTATATTCCTAAATATATCGCAGCCTGGATGGATGAAACTAGATCTGGGGTCTTCAAACTCATTCAATCTTCGCCCAAAGTACAAGTCGATCCATGTGAAAAGATGTTCTGATGTCGAACATGGAAAGACATCGCCTGATTACCAGCCAATGATGTAACCTGTTAACAGGCGTGAGAGAAATCACTGATAATGATGATGACCCTCAAGGTACTACAATACAATTCACGTGGTGTGAATACATGAGTCGATGTCGAACACCACGCAAAATATTTTGGCGAAGGCCATTGATGTAAACCTGTCACAGGAAGTGAGAAACTTGTCATTGAGGCATGCAAGCTTCAAAGTACTGAAAGGGTTGTTCCTAAGTCAACTTCTTGAATAATGAGCTGATGTCGAAAAGAAGTGACCCATTGTAGGAGGACCTTAATAAATCCCACATCTATGACATGGAACAGAGCAAATGATTTTATGGAGGTGAAAACGATCTGATGATACAAGGTTCAGAGTGGCGGTCATGAAATAATGGAGCGTTAAGGTATTGCAGTGGATGAGACGTTAGCTGGGTTGGTGAATACTCTAAGCGATTTCTCTTGAACATATCGGGGACACTAGGATGGATTGGTAGCGTTAACCCCAAAATGGATGCTACGGAGGACCAATGGTGATATGATCGGTGAATGGAATAACCCAACCCGACTCAATCATGGTGATGGAGGGAAAGTGTCATGTTCAAGAGTGACCTACTACCAATGAAGATATTCAATTTTTCTTCCCTTTTTCTCCAGTCATTTCTGACCAATACCTCTTTATTTTTTTCAAGCTTGAGGAGGATAACATATGCTTGTTCTATAATTTTCCCTTCGGGCAAACTTGTCGCTATTTTTTAGCGAGCCTAGCGACAGTGAAACTCGTTCTTGTCTGCATGGACAAGTTTGTCGCTATTGTTTTAATGAGTTTAACGATAAATATAACTCAGTCCTTTTCAATTTTATAGAGTCTAAAAGGAGAAGGAAAGGAAACTCCAGAAGTCCTTTTTCGTAATATAATCCCTTAAGTCTGAAAAAGTATAAAATAATACGAAAGGGATGACTTTTCGATAGTTTGAACGAGTTGAACAAGACAAATGCTCGATCTTTTTGTGTAATGATCCCTCAGGTCCAAAAAGATTAAAATATAGAGGAGGGATGGCACTTCCAATCACTTTAACAAGCTGGACAGGCCAATTGCTCGGCAATCTTTTCATATTTTACGAGTCTAAAAAGAGCTTAAACGAGACTCGTTTTTTGAGGAACGAGTAATGTTTTTGGATAGCAACTAGTTCTAGGTAAGGTTTGGAACTTTTCAATCACGACAGTGTAAAGAAGGTGGCTAATAGAATCACTCGTCGTGGCTATTCCTCAAAAGGGTAAACAATCAAATGGAGGCGTATGATCAGCTAAAAAAGAGTGGAGGTGATGGTAAGAACACGACCAAGGTTCAAAAGTTGATAGATATGCGATCGCAAAGGTTAGTTACTGAAGGTAGGCTCATTTTTCAATGAGCTTGAACTCTGGGGGAACATATGCTCATTGCTAGGTTTATTTTTTAACGAGCTTGAACTTCTCGTAAACCTGCTCATGCCAATCGTATAATAAGGATGTCTCTCATTGGTAGGTTCATTTTTTAGGGAGCTTGCTCCATGCGAAACTTTGCTCCGGAGCCTTTTGTATGTAAGTTAGGAATGACCAACTACTGTCCTAGGGGTTAAAGAACTACTGAGGTTAGGTAGGATAGTCTCTCGATGAGAAACAATCTCGTTTACTTTGTCGGTGCCAATTCGCCCTTGCAAAGGTGAATGGTTGATCAGACCAATCACCTAACTTAAGTAGTTGAAGTTAGTAAAAACTACGGGGTTAGAGTTACGCTGGTCGCTTTTCACTTGTCTACAAAAAGGCTTGCATGCCCCCAGGTATAAAGAAGAGTAAAGTTTCCAGGTTACCATACGGAAGTTCTTGCATTAACAAGATTGTTTTGTCCGCATTTGCAGACAACACACTTCCTTGGCTCTGTCGAAAATAGACAAAGGTGAATGGTGGGAATTTCCAATCACATAACTTTTAACGGAGGAATCCTTTTCCAGTCTAATCCCATTTTCCTAAATGGACGGGTGTGTCAGACTAGTCATATATCCTACGCGGAAACCTACCTTATATCTGGGGTTTTCCTGCTGAAGTAGACCAAGGCGCATGCCCCCTGGGTTTAGTCACATTCACCGAATCACTCGCGCTCATCGGGTGGATGGAATGGAGATTGATGAGACATTCCTTGTGAAAATAGGCCATTTAGGGATGGCATATGACTAGAAGCTGTGTTTGAACTAGGGAATGAAAGCTGGTCAACTAGTTGGACCATTCTGCCTTCATATGGAAAACACATCACTCGAAAGAGTGAGGAAACAATAGCTCCCATGCTGTAAATGTAGTCATGCCCAAGGAGTAGATTGTAATCTAGAGGCCCTTGGACTACCATCACATTTAGATGAACAATTTTCCTTCTCAAAGTTATAGGCAAGTTTGGAAGGATCCCTAAAGGTCGACTGGCTCCTTTGTTGAAGCCTGATAGATTTCGAATCTCAGGCAGAAGCGATGGTGAACCAAACGCTTTCTAAGAATTTGAGGAAAGGATACTCACAAAAGCCCGTTCATCTATGATAGTACCAGCCATGATCATTCTGTAAGCTTGCACTATGATTCGTAATGGTACATTAGATGGTAGGCGGGGTCTCCCTAGTAGATTCCAATCGAAAGAAATGACTAGATTGCTTGGAGGAGGGACCGAATAAACAACCAGATGAATCTCTAACGAACTTCCTTCCTGTGGTAAAGGAATGGGTAGATTGCCCCCATGTTCATCAGATTCTGTGTTAACAAAAATAATTTGAACGGTGTCGTTCTCATTCTCTTTGGTGACTGTATCATCTGAAGGTGGACCTTCTGAAGACAAGACCAGTTCGACTGCCATCGCGACCTATTGACTTTGGTTCGGTGTGGACTCAGAGGGTTTATCTTCAATGATAGGTGCTTCGACCAACAATAGAGGCGTGTCAGTTAGATTTTCAACTAGTGATGGACTTGGTAAGAGTTTCTTGTATCCAGGTGGAAGTCACTGCGGTGAAGCAGGATGATTATCCAAGACTCTTTTAGCTTCATCTAAGGGAAAACGGTGGAGGGCATGATCACCTTCACACAGCCTACAAGGAAATTTAGATCTTCCTTTCTATCCTTTGACTTCATTTTCACTAGTTGATGGTGTGCTCTCAACATGATCGTCAGAGGTTGAAGACACCGGATTGTGCAAGCAGGGAGACCAGTCTCTTAAGATCCGTGGGATGCAAGGACAATCTCGATGATAGTGGTCTCCTTTACAAATGACACATGGAGATTTAGGTTTGGAAGGTGCAGTGTGTGGATTCTCGCCAGATGATGCATGGTTGCCCCCTTTCGTCGTTGGCTTCTTCCTCTTCTTCTCCTTCCCTTTCTTCTTCTTCTCAGTTACTTGGTTTTTAGTGTTACTAGTTTCACCAAGCGAAGAGGAAGAAGGAGAGGGAGAAACAAATGATGTAGAAGGTGGGGGATAAAATTTGGTATCATCTAGTTTCTGATTTGATTGTTGAGGAATTACAGTGTTTTGAACAACAGAGGTCGAGAAAAGCCATACTGGCAGGCCAATTGTGAGTCTTGGAAGGGACAATGTAGCCATGTGTGGAGCACCAACATCTCCCCAAGAGGAGAAAGGAATAGGATTTCCCCCAAGGGGAAATCCTTGATTGGCAGACTCCATTTTCTCAACCTAAGACCAACGAGGGAACAGTGATGTTATTCTTAATTAAATGAATTTTATGACGCTTTGACACAACTTGCTTTTTCAATTTTTAAGAGTCGAGAAAAAGCTAAAGATGACTCTAGTCGCCTTCGATTTTTAATGAGCCTGAAGAGACAAGTTCTCAGATGGACCTTTTCTTTTAAGGAGTCTGAAAAGGAATGAAAGTGTGGAAATCTAGATAGAGGGATTACCAAACCAATCGCAAAACTGTAGAATAATTTTTACTGTACGGTAGTCAATCTTCCCGAATGTTGTGTTCAGTGCATTGCGATCGATAGGGTGGTAGACACGGCTTCCTAAGGATAAAGGATGTAGCCTATTATGGTCTCCCAATATATACTCGATGGTACGTGGGAGCACAAGTCCGTACTGGAACTTGTCATATCAAAGAGGAGGAACCACCCAACCTACGATGAAAACGATAGTTACCAAGTTTTACGATGCCGAAATATGTCTCTAGCCTAGACTTCTAGATGTTGTGTGTTAGGTTCCAAAGCATTTTTATGTTCATTGAGGTTTATTTTACAGTTGATCTTTCTTAAGAAGTTTGCCTTTAAGTTTCACCGCATGATGTAGATATACAATTCCTAAACATGCAATCTAAGATGATAAACAGTCGTTTACTTTCCTTTAGCAATGAAAATCCTAGCTACTAAGGAAAGAGAAATAAAATTCTTTCAACATAGAGCAGAGAGCACACACTAGATGCACTTTTCCTAAATCAATTTCCGCATGCAGTCTAAATGAAAATGCACATTCATGTATTTTTTCAGTTCCCTTAATGTGAGAATGGCAAAATGAAAACTAAGTACAGATCTGAACTATTTTCTTTCAAAGCAACATTACTAACAATTTTCTCTTTTCGAAACGAAAGGAAGACTAAGATGACACTTTGCGATTTTGAATTTAAAACTGCTTTCGACACTTGAAATACTAATAATTCAAATCAAATACAATGACAAAAGTGTAGTCGACTATCTAAAAGAGGAAGACTTTTACGACACTCTTTTTCTTGACTAAAAACGACAGTTGCAACACTTTCAAATCAAAAGACGACAATTCGATTAAGCTACTATTTCCAAAGGAGAACTATAAACGATGAAAAATACATAAAAAACATTCATAATTCTTTATTGATGGAGGCTGAAATGATGCAAAGGAAGAAGGTTTCAACAGTGATATACTGATCATAGACAACAAAATTACTGAATAAAGTTTAAGACAATGAAGAAAAGACAAAAATCTGGAGGCAGAAACAGTCTTACTCAATCATCGCACCTATAACATAGGGAAATAGGGATGCATCTCACCTACAACATACGGGAGGTGTGATGCATCTAGGTTGCTAATGATAGATAGTGTGATGGTCCAGGGATGAGACTGAGCTTGGTTTTCACTCACAGTTTGCAGCTAAGTTCAGGGATTTAGGTTGAGCTAATGATAGACAGTAAACACAAAGTACAGGGGCTGATCTAATGAGGTTATTTGAGCTACCACCAGGGCACTTAGGATGTTTGCAAGTCAGATGTTCAGTTCATAAACCAACCCAGAGATTGATTGAAGCAGCGTTGATCTACTTTGCAGTTGCATAGAAAAAGCAGTTCGAAGGCTAGCTAGCTTAAATTCAAGCTCTGTCTATAGTTTATAAAGCAAAAAATAGTAACAAACAAACAAACTATTCACTCCCCAGTGGAGTCGCCATTTTGTTATCGGGAAAACTAGTGTCCATTCAGAGCTGCTAGTCCCACTAAGATGGGTAGCTATCTTACAAACAAACAAACCAAAGTTACTTTTTTTTCCTTTATGAGAGATATATGAGAGAGAAGCAGAGAGTACCAACCTCAGTCTTACGCTAGTCTCCTTGCTTGTTTCCTCTCTCCCTTGATAGAAATTTCGTGTAAAAATTTCTGTTTTCCCACCCCGGTTTTCAGTTTCTCCTTATTTCTCCCATGTAGTTAAATGCCCATTCCCATAACCATACATTTAACAGACTGAAAAAAATAAATATTGCTGAAAACACAAATTCTGGAAAATTTTCAGAATGCTGGAAATTGCAGAATTAAAAATCAGCAATTAAAAACAGCCATTAAAACACATTAAAACACTGATAGTTTTGGTCAACTTGACCTTGGAAAAACCCCCTACAACTCTTGGGGAAAACCAGTTTGAGAGCTCTTCTTTATTTCTGAAAATTGTCTTTTTACAGTGAGAATTATTCAGCAAAAAATCAGCAAGCAAATTTACAACTTATCTCCTTTCCCGTGCCTCACAGCAATCTGGAAATTACAGCAAACAGGACAGCAATAAATGTTGTACGACCTCCGTTTTGTGTGCAGAAAAATCAGCAAACTGCTCCTCGATTTTTGTGCAAAAATCTGCCTTTCACTATGTGCTGAATCAGCTGTACAAATCTGCTCAACTCCTGCCTTGGAATGTGTGCCAAGCTTCTGTCTCCTTCTCCTTCCTGCTCAGAAATCTCTCTTGCTCTCTTGCTCTCCTTCTCCCAATCTGCTCATGAAAGAATGAATGACCTTTTCCTCCTTTTCCTCCTTTAATATAACTCCAAGTGACTTTTGGGTGATCTCTAAATCCAATGGCTGAAATAGATTTAGATCAATGGTTGAGATTAAATGCTCATTTAAATCTCACTTTCTATTTTTTAATTCACCCCACTTTAATAAAGACCCACTTAGTCATTTATTTCCAAAGTCACTTTTCCTTTCTAATTTTTCATTGACTTTATAAAAGTCACTTTAAAATTAGACTTAATAACTTTATCACTTAAAGTCACTTTTAAATTAGATTTAACTTTATAAAATTATAAAGTCACTTTAGGAGAAAAATTAAATTCTTTTGGACACTTTTCCCTAGGCCAAAGATCAAAGCCTAAGGGAACCACCTGTCCTCCGGTACCAAATTTCAACACTCCCTCTTACCGAGGAAGGTGTTCCTCACCACACCCATCTTGTCTCTGAAGTAGACATGCTTGCCCCGTGGTAAGGCTTTGGTAAGGATATCTGCAACCTGCTCATCAGTGGAAATATACTCAAGCTTCACAGCTCCCTTCTGAACATAGTCTCTGATGAAATGATATCTGATCCCGATATGCTTTGACCTGTCATGAAATACTGGATTCTCTGTGAGTTTAATGCAACTCTGATTATCACAGTAAATCACTGAAGGTCTCAACGGCTGACCAAATAAGCCAAACAACATCTTGCGAAGCCAGATGGCCTCACAACTAGCTAGACTGGCTGCCATATACTCTGCTTCCGCTGAACTCAGTGCTACTGACTGCTGCTTCCGGCTGAACCATGACACTACTGCTGAACCCAACCCAAAACAACACCCTGAAGTGCTCTTCCTATCAGAAGCACAACCTGCCCAATCAGAATCAGTGTATCCTGCCAATCTCACTCCATCTCCCTGCCTGTAGTCCAGACCATAATCCACTGTCCCCTGCAAGTACCACAAAATGTGTTTTGCAGCCACCCAGTGAACCTTCCTAGGCTCACACATAAACTGACTCATCGTGTTGACTGCAAAACAGATATCTGGTCTAGTGTTGACCAAATACATCAAGGAACCAATCAGCTGCCTGTACAATGTGGGATCCACCAACTTGGAATCCGAAGCATGAAGCTTCTTCCAGTTGGTGATCATCGGTGTCGACATGGGTCTACAATCCTCCATGTGGAATCTGCTAAGGATGTCCACAATATACTTCCCTTGCCCCAGGAAGAAATGCCCCTCCTCCTGCCACACCTCCAAACACAAAAAGTAATGCATCAAGCCGATGTCCTTCATCTCAAACTCCGCCGCAAGATCTCTCTTGCAGTGCTCTATGAGTCTCTCTGCACCTGTAATGATCAAGTCATCCACATACAGCACCAGAATGAGAGGCTCCTCACCAATCACAATAAAGTAAAGGTTCGGATCTGCCTCACTCTTTGTGAAACCCATCCCCTGCAAGTATGCATCTATCCTGGAGTACCAAGCTCTGGGAGCTTGCTTCAGGCCATAAAGGGCCTTCTTCAATCTGCACACATGGGACTCCTTCCCATGCACCTCAAAGCCCTGTGGCTGCTCAATGTACACCTCCTCCTGTATGAAGCCATTGAGAAATGCGGTCTTCACATCCATCTGGTGGATCTTCCAACCCATCTCTGCTGCTATCGATATAATGGAGCGGATCGAAGTATATCTAGCCACGGGAGCGAAGGTCTCCTCATAATCAACTCCCTCTACCTGGGAGAACCCTCTAGCCACAAACCTCGCTTTGAATTTCTCAATGCTGCCATCTGCAGCATGCTTTACCTTGTAAAGCCATCTGGAAGTAACCACGGATTTGCCCTCAGGCCTCGGCACCACCTCCCAAACATCATTCTTCATGATAGAAGAATACTCCTCCTGCATGGCCTCTCTCCAGACCTGCTGGCTAGCTGCCTCCTCATAACTAGAAGGCTCAGAGTCAAGGATGCTGGTAACCATCGCCATATAACTACAAAACCTCTCAGGTGGTCTACTCTCTCTGACCAGCCTCTTCGGCTCAGCAACAGATGTGGCATCTCTCAAGGTGTCCTGAAGCCACTTGGGCTTCCTCTTCCCTGAGCATGCTTCTCCCATAGGAGAATGAAACTCCCCCTCCTCATCACCATCAGTAGCCTGAACTCCTGACTGTCTGTCTGCTGTCCTCCTGCCTGCACCTGAACCTGTAGAAGCTGAGGTACCGTGTGAACTATCCATCAGTGGACTCCCTAGTGAACTGCTCTGTGAACTGCTCGGAGCACCACCCCTCTGGCTCGGCGAGCCACTGCTCACTGATGGACCTGACATCCTCATAGATGTACCTCCGGATCCTCCTGATCCCTGCCCACTGGATCCCTGCGACTGACTCAACTGCTGCTGAGGGTCTGGCTGATCCAGATACTCTAACTCCCGTGACCTCCTAAAGGCCCTGTCCTCCTCGAACTTCACATCCTGTCTGACAACAACTCTCCTCTGTGCAGGAATGTAAATCCGAAAGGCCTTTGAGGTCTCACTGTAGCCCACAAAGATACCCTTCTCTGCGGTGGGCTCTAGTTTGGTCCTCTCCTCCTTGGGTATATAGGAGTATGTAATGCATCCAAAGATATGAAGATGACCAAGATCAGGTTTCTTCCCAGAGAAAGCCTCCTCAGGAGTCATGTGCCCCAAAGCACGATGCGGACTCCTGTTCTGCAAGTAAACAGCTGTGTTGCAGGCCTCTGCCCACAAGAACAATGGCAACCCCTGATCATATATCATGGCTTTGGCAGCCCCTATGATGGATCTGTTCTTCCTCTCCGCAACCCCGTTCTGCTGGGGGTTGTAAGGAACAGTGAACTCCCTCCTAATGCCTGCCTCCGCACAATAATCAACAAACTCTCCAAGGGTGCACTCTCCTCCATTGTCCGACCTCAGGGACTTGATCTTTCGACCTGTCTGAGTCTCCACAAGAGCTCTGAACTCCTGAAACCGCTTGAAGACCTCACTCTTGGTCTTCAAGAAATAAATCCAGGTCCTCCTGGAGTGATCATCAATGAATAAGACATAGTACTCATATCCACTCAAGGAAACATGAGACATCCGACCGCTCACATCGGAATGAATCAAATCAAGTATCCCCGTCGCTCTGCTGTCACTGCTGGGAAAAGGGGATTTGGCAAACTTGCCCATCGCACAACCTCTGCAAGTATCAAAGTGATCAGTACTGAAATCTGGCACACCTGTAGTGATCTCCTGCAATGTCCTCAAGGCTCCGTGATACATGTGTCCCATCCTGCGGTGCCAAATCTCACACAGCTCAGAACTGCTAGCTCTGCTGTCGGTACTACTACTCAATGCCAAAAGGGGCTGGAATGCAAACTTGTACACCTTTGCATGGCGTACACCTATCACTCTAGCTGAATCAGCTGGAGCGTCCCTGGGATACATCAACACCTGTCCTCCCCTGAACAGTACCTCATATCCTCTGTCCTCCAAAGCTGAGACGGATATGAGGTTCTTCCTCATCCCTGGCACATAAAGAACCTCTGACACCTTCAAGGGAGGTTTGGACTCCCTCTGAAATGTCACTGTCCCCACCCCGACTACTCTAACAACTCTGTCATCATCGAGTACTACCTCAATATCAGTGCCACTCTCAAAAAGCTCTGAGAAGTACTCCCGGACTCCTGTCATGTGACGTGAAGCCCCACTGTCCACATACCAGATACCTGAAGATGCTCCGCTAATCGAGGGAAAAGCATGCTCCCTCTGAACCTGTGTGGTAGGTGATCCTGTACTAGAGGACTCACACGTAGTGAACGCAAACTCTCGGTCAAAACGACCAGCAAAGTCCTCAATCTCTGCTGAAGCTGCCACGTCCTGGTTCTTCCCCTTCTTCTTCTTCTTCTCTGGACACACAACTGCATAGTGTCCCATCTTTTGACAATTCCAACACTTCACCTTGGAATAGTCCTTCTGTGAGTTACCCTGTTTACCTTTACCTTTGCCTTTGCCCCCACCACTGCTTGTGGAAGCCTGCTTCTTCCCTTTGCCTTTCTTGCCTCCTGCCACCAGTGCTACGTCCTCATCCTGCTCAACTGGCTTGGCTGCCCCAAGCTGTCCTTTCCTGATCTCTGTCTGAATACAATCATCCCAAAACCTCTCCCATGTGGGAAGGGTCTCACGTGCACAAACCCCATCAGCAAAGTTCAACCATGAACGGGGGAGGCCATTCACTGCAATACGCACCAACTCAGTGGATGGAATGGCCTCTCCAATCGCTGCCAACTCATCTCTCACATTGGTAATCTTTGTGAGATATCCAGCTGCACTATCATTCCCCATCTTAATGTTCTTCAGCTTCTCCTTCAGGACCATCTTCCGGTTCTCATTGGTACTCTGGTAGAGATTGGACAATGCTGTCCACATCTCATGGGCATTGCTCTTTCCTCTCACATGAGGAATGCAATGGTCTTTGATTCCGTCTAGAATCAGCCTCTTACCCTTATTGTTCTTATTTTTATACTCAGCCAACTGAGTAACATCAGTGGGCACAACAACAGGGTTCTGTGCGGTATGCACCATGATATCCCAGACTTCTGCCTCCTCAAAGATACTCTGCATTCTCTCCTTCCAAACGCTGTAATTTATATGCCCATCCAGCCTATCCTCCACCCTCAATCCCAATGACATCCTGCTGTCCTAAAACTGAAAAATAGCACTGATGTAGTAAAGATAAAACTGCTGTTTATGAAAAAATCAGCTTGCTGGAATTTTCTGAGTGAAAAATCAGCAACTGTAATTTTTCCTTTTGCTGTCCCAAACTGCCCTTCAGCACTCAAGCTCTGATACCATGTAAAAATTTCTGTTTTCCCACCCCGGTTTTCAGTTTCTCCTTATTTCTCCCATGTAGTTAAATGCCCATTCCCATAACCATACATTTAACAGACTGAAAAAAATAAATATTGCTGAAAACACAAATTTTGGAAAATTTTCAGAATGCTGGAAATTGCAGAATTAAAAATCAGCAATTAAAAACAGCCATTAAAACACATTAAAACACTGATAGTTTTGGTCAACTTGACCTTGGAAAAACCCCCTACAACTCTTGGGGAAAACCAGTTTGAGAGCTCTTCTTTATTTCTGAAAATTGTCTTTTTACAGTGAGAATTATTCAGCAAAAAATCAGCAAGCAAATTTACAACTTATCTCCTTTCCCGTGCCTCACAGCAATCTGGAAATTACAGCAAACAGGACAGCAATAAATGTTGTACGACCTCCGTTTTGTGTGCAGAAAAATCAGCAAACTGCTCCTCGATTTTTGTGCAAAAATCTGCCTTTCACTATGTGCTGAATCAGCTGTACAAATCTGCTCAACTCCTGCCTTGGAATGTGTGCCAAGCTTCTGTCTCCTTCTCCTTCCTGCTCAGAAATCTCTCTTGCTCTCTTGCTCTCCTTCTCCCAATCTGCTCATGAAAGAATGAATGACCTTTTCCTCCTTTTCCTCCTTTAATATAACTCCAAGTGACTTTTGGGTGATCTCTAAATCCAATGGCTGAAATAGATTTAGATCAATGGTTGAGATTAAATGCTCATTTAAATCTCACTTTCTATTTTTTAATTCACCCCACTTTAATAAAGACCCACTTAGTCATTTATTTCCAAAGTCACTTTTCCTTTCTAATTTTTCATTGACTTTATAAAAGTCACTTTAAAATTAGACTTAATAACTTTATCACTTAAAGTCACTTTTAAATTAGATTTAACTTTATAAAATTATAAAGTCACTTTAGGAGAAAAATTAAATTCTTTTGGACACTTTTCCCTAGGCCAAAGATCAAAGCCTAAGGGAACCACCTGTCCTCCGGTACCAAATTTCAACATTTCGCCATTCCTTTCTCACTTGTCCTGCTTCAAAGAACACCTGTAGAGTCAAGGTAGCAAAATACCATCAAAGCATAGAGATCTATAACCATAAATAATATAGGATCAGATGTACATTAACCATACAAATGCATAAACAATATAGGATCATATTTACATTAACCACACAAATGCATATAGAGATATACAAGTATATGGAGGAAAAATCAAATAGCTTTATTGATAGAAGTAGTAGAAGAGAGGATTACAACCAAGCTTTCTGATCCAGCATCATCCTCCCAGCATGAAAGCCCTCTTCACCTCATAAAAAGCAAGATCACCCAACAATACAATGTCTCAAAGAGAAACCAACAACACTTCCTTACAAGTTACAAAATTCCAACCTCTGGATCTCCAGGATGAGGGATCCATATATAGATGTTTGCAGGAGAGTGAGTCAGCTTCTGGGATTTTGATTAGTGTCATTTCACTGATAGTTCTTGGTTCCACTTGGAGATTTCATGATTTCTTACTCATCCCTGGGCGAATTCAGAGAGGCAAGTGTCATATGAGCAGTTTCTAGAAGATTCTTTGAGTTTCTACCTAGCAAACTGCTTCTGCCATTTGTCTGCTCTCGCTCATCGCACCCTACAGAAGGGATTTTTAGTATGCATCGCACCCTTTGTGTGTAGTAGGTGAGATGCATCGCACCGTCAGCATGGAGCAATCTGTATGGTCTCGTTTTGACTAGTTCTGAGCAGTTTTTGAGGGAGAACTTCTGGGAAATGATGTAATCAGTTAACCTTGATCCTTTAGGGTATGAAAAAACACTTTTAGGGGTTTGAGAGCCCTTGGTTTATTGACGTATGTGATTGGAATTGCAGTGCCCAAATATGTCTATAGCAGTAGATAATGGGATTTCTTTTAACCTAGGTCTAGGTTATTGTCCCAAGGGGTTTGGATGTCACTATATTTATCCAAAGGCTCAGAAAACCCTCCATCCAGTCAATTTCATTTGAGTTTTGAACTTTTGTTTCATTATATGCTAACAACAACTGAAAAAATTGACAAGCCTTACAACATTTTAGAATAAATATTGTTTACGATTGATTTCAACATTTATGATTAATCTACTTATGATTGAATTTTGCCAAAAAATATTGATAATAAAGTAGTATTAAGTCAAAATTTATCAATGGTTGTTCAAGCTTGACAATGTCTATGCAAAAATCAAAACTCACTTTCTAGCCACCCTCATTAGAATTTGGTAAAGTAAAACATCCAAATTTACATGCTAGCTAGCTTACAAATGGATTTTTTGATGCTAAGAAAACTCTTAGTACAAAGTGTGAAAAAATAAAAACTCACATTTTCCATCCACTCTCATCAGAATTTGGTAAGCAAATCATCCAAATTTACACGCCAGCTAGCTTACAAAAGGTTTTTGTGATGATAGGAAAACTCTTAGTACAAAGTGTGAAAAAATAACATTTTAGAAGAAAAACAGACAGTTGCAAAAATTTGTTTTTGGGAAAATGCAAGGAGGTCATTTATCAAATTGTTAGGCACATGTAACCTGATATCTGCGATATCTGTAGCAAACAAGAGGAACCTAACAACGAAGCCCAAGAACCCAGAAAAATTTCTTAGCCAAACAGGAAATTGAAAGAGCTTAACCCATATACTTCAAATAGACAAAGATTTAGAGGAAATTTGACAAAAACCCTAGGGAAATAGAGTGTTTAGATTAAATATATTTGGATAATCAAGGGTTTGAAGGAAATTTTAAGCTAAGGGTTTATGGACCATTAATAGAGAAACCTCCAGCAGAGGAATAGATAAAGAGCAATGAATTGTAAAATCCTTACTGCCTAGGAAAATTTGATTATGAGAGAAGTGCATCCCATGGCTAAGCCTTGAAGACCCTCCTTGCCTGCTTTAGCATGCTCAATGTGCATGAAATACACAAATGTGTAGTTTCTCTATAGGTATACCGATATACTGTCGATCTCCCAAAACTTAACAAACTTTTCCATGAGCATAGGGTTTGTGGTCTCATTGGACATATTACCTAAAAAAAGAATGTAGAGAGCTTGAGCTTCCCCTTCCTCACCTCCCTTTTCTTGGAGGGTGTTCCCTGGTAGTGGCCCCCCATGAGGGTTGCTTTTCTCTTCTCTACCTTTTTACATGTTTATCGTATGGCCCTAGATTTATCCATGTGCAGAGAGGAACTAATATATCATTGATGACAAAAGAAAACAAAGTTAGGTGCTTGCTACACACTAGACGCAGTGAGGCAAAGGCAACATTAAATGCATTCTCTTCGTGAGCACAACAATCAAAGGGATGGAGGTTAATATCATGTGGGGTCCTTCGTTTAAATCCTGAGCAAGTACCGGGAGGGTCATTTTCCATCACGACATTTGGAGTCCCCAAAAGAATTACGGGAGGGAGGGGGGTGGAAATGGTGTGACGGATATGTTAGTGCCACCCCCAATAGGAGAAAAGTAAATGGAGGCAATTTGGTGGATCAATAGCCCAGATTAGCTCTAATGGGGTTTTGACTCGATCTTCACTCCTGTTTTTCCACCCATAGGAGAGATGGGGACCACATTTGCTACGCCATGCATCAATATGTTGTTAACATCAAGAAGCGAGTGCTATAGTAAAGAGGTAAAGGTATCCCCCTCCATAAGTAATCTATTCACCCTACAAATCCCCTACTAGCACTTGTCACCTCCTCATGTGATCACTTCGCCATGTTACCATTTGATCCCACCCATAATAATCTAACCCATTAGCCGTTTGAATTTCATATTTTATCTCCTGCAATCAAATCCTTCTGCTACTCCACTGGCCTATGACAATGTTCACCTATAAAATATCTTAGAACTTCATCAACGTTGTTAAGTCAAAAATTCACCTAGTCAATCAGATAGCCCACAAGCCTTCTACTTATAATTTTTGTGCTTATGCTAAAAATGAAGAAACTTGTGCCTAAAACTCCTAAACCGTAAGATGTTAAAACTTCTTCCAACATTGACCCTGTCATGGATAAGGAATCTAAATTCCATGACTCACCCTTCCCCTACCACCTGTCGAACCTCTAGTTCGACACGTATGACCTCCATTTCAAGGGGGATGCCCCCTTTATGGTAGTGGAGTGAGGGTTGTACTACTAAATTGCTCCATCTATCTACCATTTCCCAGTGTTTGTTTCACGATGTAATATCTTATGTTGAAGACAAAAATTACTTCATATCATCTACTGGAGTGAAGATCCTAGATATGACTCCATAACTTATTCAAAAGGCCCTCGTGTACCTAGTTTCTCCTAATGCAGAAAAAATCACAGAAACTACCCTATTTTACAGCTACAACACTCTCTTAGTTGCGGAATAGTAATCTTTCTTATAGATGGTTCTAGCTCCTCGACACCAAACCCTACCCATTGCTGATTATTTTAACGTACGCTTATTTATAGAAGTCGTGCAACATATCCTCATGGTGATTACCCTATTTATTGAGGAAGATGGCGACACTAATATTACCAAATCCGCAATGGGGTTTATGAGAGCGATGATGCAACCAAGCTGTGTTTACGATATACCCTCTCTCCTAGTTGAATCCACTAAGTTCCAGGTTCACCATTTTCCTATCACTGCATATTTTAGATACTACTCCCTTTTGTTTCACATGTTCTTGTACGACCACATGTATGAGTTTAAATACTTGGGCCTTAGTCTCATGGATTCCCACAAATAGAGAAAATATGTCTTTGACTGTGATGTTGCTATCATGAAGAAACCCAACAATGAGGTTTTTTCTCATTTCATGTCCACCTATATGGCTATGACATACAAAAGTATCCATAATGTCTCCCACCCAAGGATTCTTCCCTAGCAAAAATAAATTCTCTAATGATGCAAAGACACCAGGGTGGGTGACTACTACTTATTCAAGGATTATATTGAAATTAGGGTTTATGGGTGTGATCTTACTCCTCACAGTTTACCTATCTTTATGCCCATGACAATATTTGCTTGAGAATTCATCAAGGAAAGCCTACATGCTTATTAGGTCCACTTTGTGCTTGCCAATAAAGGCCACATGTTCAAATTGGGCAAGCTAATAGGTCCTCTCATTGTAAATACCATACAAGTCTTTCAGCATATTGAAGATTTGTTAAAGTAACTAAACTTTGAAATGGGATAAATTTGGTACTATGAACCTCATGGCATAATTTCAAAGAAAAGGAAAATCATAAATTCCTCAGCTTGTGATAATGAATATACGCCTGAAGTTGAATGGAAGGTTAAATTCGGTTCCTGGCCTATTAATACAGAGATGGAGATTCAGACTTGGACTTCAAAGGATAAGGCTCAGAAGAGAAATGTGGACCAGACTGGAGATGTTGAAATGGAAGAAGTTAACTCCAACAAAAGTGCTAAAGTCCAAGAAATAGTTGATAAGGAGATCGAGACCAGGTTAACTATGAAAAACTGAGATAGAACAGGCTTCCAGGTGACATTAGAAGACCCACTGCAAGCTTTTGCCTCCACATCTACATAGGTACCAATTCTGAGTTCTTTTCGGAGCTTAGCAACAACATGACCTAGTTGGGCAGTAGGAAAGGTGATAGAAGAAAACAACAAGAGGATCAGAGAGGAGATACAACAAAAATTGGCATCATATTCCGTCCCTTACCAAACTAGACTTCTGGCTGCCATGGACATGAAGATAAATCAAATGAAGTTTTCATTATATCACCCCTCAGAATAGTACCTTCTATCAGGATCATAGTTTAGTATTGTCAATGTATCATTGGACAAGACTAGTGTCCCTCTGTCGAACAAAATAAAATTTCACAGACAAGTGGGAGAGATTCTTTATAGTGAATTGAGCCCATATTCAATGAGAATCAACAAAGTTGAGAAGCTACTGGAGAAGGCTTCCATAAAGTTGAAGCAAAAGAGAGCCAACTCTAGAGCTCTCCACTCATAGAATGAGAACTTTAAAGAGTTAATTGTCAAGCTAGGAGTGAACCCAGAAGACAAAGTTGTGATAAAGACTTTTAACCAGAGTTCACACACTGATATCCAAGAGCTAATTCATAACATGAAGATGTTTGCAAGTGAATATGTGCAGTCCAAAGAATTAGCCCAAGTGGAAGGAGAAATGAGATTCTAGATAAAGAACTGATATACATGAATAATGAAGTGGTGGCCCTTAAGCAATAAGTAACAGAGCTCCAACAAAGAACTGACTCTCATATTTGTGCAGTGCTTGTACTAGAGAATACTAAGACCCTCATCGAACTGTAGCTCCTTGAAGGTGAACTCAAGAAAGTGCAAGTTGATTTGGATAATGCAAAGCGTGATTTTACACAAAAGAAGAAACAGTTTGAGACATTGAGTAACGCATATCAAATCAATAAGAATAATTGACTACAAATCAAGAAATTGTTGAGCTAAAAAGTAGGTTGAGAATATCTCCTCTCATGAGAATATCTCCTCTCTAAAGGGAAAGACTGTAGTGAGCTATCTGAGAAGAGATTTCTAGTTTTTATGGCTGGTGAGTACCTTGTTTCACACTAAGACAAATTATGCAGGGCTCACCAACCTTAAGATTGCATATCATAATTTCTTTCACTCTCTTCTACAAAGCCCATCACTGTGGTAGAAGTGTGACTAGTTCATCAATCCTCCATGACTCTAGATCATTGAGCCAAGGTCTTTTCCTCTAGAGGCAACCCAATAGTGATGAAGATATTTTGATTGTGTCAATCATGACACTTTACTGTTTTTATGTCTTCGTAAATATTTCATTTTAAGAATGCAATCAAGTCAGCTAGGGTTTAGTTAGTACAACTGTTCAAGTAGCACGCTAGCACCATTTTGTTGTGATGAATCATTAGAAGATCAAGAAGGAATATTTTGTGAGGGACACTCGTCCTAAGACCTTATAAAATTGTTTATGACATATTTTTGAAAGGTTCTGAATTTTTCTTTCAAAAGGGCTCTTTAACTGTAAATTGAGAAATACTAAAGGTGTATGCTCTATATGTGGATTAACAAATATGTGATGGTGATTCTAATTGCATGAAGTTGTAGTATGTAATCTCCCCTGTGTTTATTCCATTATATGTTTGTTTCTTCTCAAATGGAATGTAATAGTAGCTATTGGATGTAGCCTTTTAATCATGGATTCATCTATGTATAATCTTTATTGAAGATGCTTGTGATTAACAAGACTTAACATCCTTGATATGCACTCCATGTTTTCTGAATATTAGTTACAATGTTATTTCCTTGTTTCCTACTGAAGTTTAATGTATGGGATTTTGTCATAATCCTTATGTATTTAATTTATTTTCTTCACATTCTTCTTTCATGTATGCTACAATGATAAAATGAACTATGTTCTTTTGCAGGTTAGCCACCAAAGCCTAATGTTAAGTCTTCTATAGATATTTCTGTTTAAAATTGAATGTACCCTCTTGAAAGAGATTATGGACCATTTCTAATTCATAATGTGTTTGAATGTTGAATGTAAATGGACAATTCCTTTAAATCTTAAAAACACTCTAAGATGTCCTAGGAACTAACCTCTCCTCAACTAAGAGATTGTCTCTAGGAGCTACAACATCTTTTGGTTCTGTTGTTGTGGAAGAATCAGAATATTTTCCGTGGTTATGAAATTTATACACCCCTTGGTCATGTGAGCAAAAGGAGTTGTGAGTTGAAGATCTATAACCTTGGAGGCTCTTCTATATAAATCTTCGGTTGACCACCCTAGATTTCAAAAGGCCTCATACTCACTTTAACCCTGAAAGAATTATTTTCAGTAGAGTGTGGAAAGAGAGAACTCCTAGCACTCCAGATCTTGTGACCTCATTTCTTGAAATGTCAACTTCTAGTGCATGGAAGGTTGAGATAAACTACCCTGAGTTCTATTCCAAAGTCTTGGAGTATTTAGAATAACTTTTCCCCATATTTAGCTCATATTCCTCAAGAATCAAATCTAAAGAAGCTTTTTTCAGTTCACCTACTTTCACGTTCCGTACTTTCCTAGACACTGAAGAAGTAAAATATATCATTATTATTGGTTTGATTCAGAGCATTAATAATACTCCACCCTAGCTTGAGTTAGTTATTGTCCATTCAGCGCCTCAACTAGACCCTATGGTAAATATTCTTCCACCTCCATTGAAAGACATGGTTGTCCCTAGTTTCTATTTAATAAATATGCTCCACTCAACTTGCAGCAACCTCTAAATGGGATGCCACAAGATTACCTTAAACGCCTACCAAGATTCACCGAAGAGGATGATATTTCAAACCAAAAACATATAGAAATATTATTATCCTTTGGTGAGAGTTTAAATATCGAACATATTGATGTAGTCCTAAGCCTCTTTGTTCAGTCCTTAGATGGGGAGGCTAGGAAATGGTTCAAGCTCTACCAAATGCTTCAATTAAGACCTAGGAGGAGATGGAGAACTATTTCATCTAGAAGTGAGGGGAGAAAAGGGACCATGGGTATAATCTTATGGAATTTAATGAAATAAAGAAAAAACATAACGAGTATTTCTTAGAATTTATAAAGAGGATTAATAAATTAAATAACATCCTTCCTGCCAAAATTAAACCTCCACATGCTGCTACCAAAGTGGCTTTTGATGGAGCCTTTGAACCAGATTTTGGGTTTACTCTCAGAGAAAGAAATCTCGTACTCTGGAACAAATTTAGGAAGATGCTTTGGAAGTTGAAGAAAAATTCATGTCCACTAGAAAGTGGAAAGGGAATACCGAATATGGTGATAGGAGGATGAGAAAGGATGGAGCCATTTCCTCGGCCCAGGTGAAAGAAACCCAAGAACAAAAGTTGGACAAGATGAACATGCTGATAAGGAATTTTTATAACAAAATTGTAAAGTTGGAATTGGAGAGAAAATAATAACCTCGATAAAATCAACAAGCTTTGAATATTAAATTTAACCCCTAGTATAGGAGGCCACCTTTACAACTCTTGCAAAGAGAGAGAAATGATCATCGAGATAAGATTCAGCCTCCTCTATATTTAGAAGATACTAAGGAGGAGAATGTTAAAGATACTATAGAAGTATGAGAAAACTAGTTCTCTTCCCTCTGAGAGGGAGAAAATGAGATAGAAGAACATGAAGGAGAAGCGGAAGATTTCGATGCCCCACTGGATGACGATGAGATAGATATTTACTGCAAACAGTTTTCTGACTTCATGCAAGTCTAGATACACATCAAATATGATTTGAGTTCATCTAGAAAAGGGTCCAGGGTGAAATATGAGAATGAAGAAACTCTTCACCCAATTCCCCCTAAACCAATATATAAAGGGAAGAAACAAGTCAACCCTATCCCACCGACTAAAAAAGAGTCATCCAATCCCCTTCCCCTTGAGTATGGAGCCTCCAAAATAGAGAAAATTCCAAACAAAATAAAGCTAATATAAAATGAAAACAACGAAAATTCTAAGTTAGTTAAAATTTATAGGAACTCCTCTTCTTTTAGTCTTCAAAAGTAACTAGAGAAGTTCAAGATAGTTGTTCCTTTGACCAAATTATTGAAACAACCCAGTTATAAAGCATAAGTTTCTCAGTTAATGAGATCACTCACCACCACACCCCTTCAATATGGCATTAATCTGCAAGAAGAAAGGCCCATGGTTGTATTTGGACCACATGTGGAGGAGGAGGACCATTCCACTCCTCCATTCTATGTCACCCAGTGATTCATGATTTGCTACTACATAATTGTATGCTCGACTCGAGAGCTTCTCATAATTTAATGTCGTTATCTGTAATATAATAATTATGTATGAATATAACAAAAAAATAGAAAGATTTGTATTTTTTGAATTCAAAAGAGTAAATTTCCTATGTATGATAAAAAATATAGAGGTCAATTTGGCTCAAATCCTAGTGAAGAGTGTAGTAATGGATATTGTAGTTGCTAACATCCTTGCAAGATTTGTTATGCTTTTTCTTAGATCATGGGGGATGAAAATTGTGGGGTATATTACACTTGATCTAACATATTCTACCATTCCATTGTTTGGTGGAGAGGAGCATTGATTATACAGGGAATCTAGATTCATAAAGGCAGTTACAAAAGAAAAATGTTCAAATAATGCTCCTGTGTATGGTAGCGAGAAAGATTTTTCCTATCTTTTAAGAGAAGAAGATGAGCAAATCATGGGAAACACCCGGGTGGAAATTTCTTCCTAGTTGGGTAAACAACCACTTAAACATGATTAGCTATGGAAATTACATTTTGATGGTGCCTATTTTAGGAAAGGCAATGGAGCAGGCACATTTTTTGTATCCCCTGAAGGTAGCTTTATTATTTTTTCTTTAAAGTTGGAATTCGAGGCCACAAATAACGTTGTTGAATATTAAGAATTGTTCTTGGGGCTGCAAGTTATTACAAACCTTAATATTGGATGTTTGATTGCGTTAGGAGATTCTAAACTGGTGGTGAAACTAATAAAGAATCAGTGTCAAACCAAGCATCCAAGATTGAAGTCTTACAGGAATGAGGTATGGGATTTGGTTGAAATTTTTTTCCTAGCATTCAATTTTTTGTTTCTACTCGGGGAGCATAATAGGATGGTTAGCTCCTTGGAAATTGTTGCTAGCAATTTTAAACCCCCCAAAACCCCTTTCTTAAATACGAAGTTTAGGTCATATATAGGCCTTCAGTACGAGATAATGTGAAGTACTGGAAGGTTTTTGAGAATGAGGAACAAATCAAGCGCTTTATGGAGGTGATTAGGGAATTCTAAAACTTAGTGATTGATAGGGAGGATGAAAACAAAAAACACAAACAATAGTTCGGTTTGGAGGAATAAATTGTTGGTCACAAAATATTACAATTAAAGGGAAATACCATCCTCATAGGGTTAGTTCCATTGGAGAGGTTGTTTAACTCAAATGATGTGGCTACTAAGCCAACTAAACAAGAGCTTGAATAAGATGTGGATAATTGTAATATTGGAATAGAAGGAGATCCTAGAGTCGCCAAGTTAGCTAAAGGAGTCCTAAAAGAGTAAAAATAAAGATATATTTATTTTTTTAAGAAGTTGTTATGAAATAAGCTCACAAAAAGATAGAAAAGATAGATCAACGCCTTAGAAATAAGCCTCTTCGAGGGGGAAACCTCCTTTACATTACACAAATGAACAATTCTTAGATGATTCAAATGACAAAACCTCCTTTCTATATATAGGAGTATAAGGGGTCACAATATAACCAAAGCCGACCTAACAATAATAATATAAAGGCACAAAAATAATAATAGTGGGATTCTATGGGGAACAATAATAGTAATATGGGGACAATAGGGGCACAAAAATAACAATAAGGGATACAACATCAATAGTAATGGGGGAATCACTTGTATTATAGGGACATAAAATGCCCCTTTCCTTCAAAAAATTGTTGTCCTCAACACTTGAGTAGTTCTGGATGTTTTTGTATAAAATTCTCATCTTCCCATGTGGAATCTTCAACAGGTAAGTTCTTCCACTTGATGAGATACTCTGAAATTGATCAATTTTGTAGTTGTCGAGTTCTTGTTTCTTTGGATGCTTCAAGTTCCAATATGATTTTTCCTTGCTCATCAAGTTCTGGCAATATTGTTTGAACTGGAAGCTTGTCATCTATAACCTTCTTTAAGCATGAAACATGGAAAACTGGGTGCACTCGGGAAGTTGCATGAATCTCCAATTTGTATGCCATAGTACCTATCTTTTGCAGCACCTTGTATGGACCATAATACTTTGGTGATAATTTATTATCTGTCTTAACTTGCTTGAGGGACATTTGTTTATATGGTTGTAACTGTAGGAATACCCAATCACCTACATCAAAACTTCTTTCGTTGTGATGTTGATCTGCCTGCTGTTTCATTCTATTTTGTGCCAAGGTGAGGTTATCCTTTAAGAGTTGGAGAACTTGTTGCTAATGCTCGATGTGATATTCCACTACTTGAACCTTATAATTTTCTCTCAAATATGATGTGATGAATGGTGGATGATATCCATAAAGTTCCATAAATGGGGTCATTTTTGTTGCAGTATGGAAGGAAGTGTTATACCACCATTCAACCAGAGGCAACCATTTGACCCATTGTGTCTATTTATCAGATACAAAGAAACGCAGATATCCTTCCAAACATTTGTTTACTCTCTCAGTTTTCCCATCAGATTGAGGATGATAAGATGAGGTATGAGCTAATTGAGTACCAAGACAAGAAAATAATTCTGTCCAGAAATTTCCAGTGAAAATGGGATCTCTGTCGTTTACAATAATCTTTGGGTTTCCATGTAGCTTTTGAATTGTTTCCATAAATGCAGTAGAAAATGTACTCGCTTTAAATGGATGAGATAATGCACAAAAGTGTGCATACTTGGTAGTTCTATCAATTACCACCTTGATAACACTCTTTCCTTCAGACTTGAGTAAACTTGTGATAAAATCCATTGAAACCTCCTCCCAACGTTGGATTGGAATGGATAAAGGTTGTAATAGTCATGGGGTCTTAATTGTTTCAACTTTTTTTTTGCGCAAACCAAACATTTAGCCACAAACTTTTGAATATTCAATTTAAGGCCATCCCAAAAAAAATCCTTCTTAACCCTGTGGTAGGTTTTTAGAAATCCAGAGTGCCCTCCTAAGGGAGAGGTGTGCAATTCCCTAAGAATCTTTTGTTTGAGTTGTGAATTCTTACATAGGTATAACTGATCCTTGTACTATAACGAATCATTTTTCCAGCTAAATGTATCAGATGTATTGAGATCTTGTTGTATATTTTGAATGAGTGACCACACTTCCTCGTCATTCTTCCATTAATTCCTTGATTTGTTTATCCAATCTGGTTCGATAATATAAATGGCGCAAAGAAATTCTTCCACATCCTCATTCTTTCTTGAGAGTGCATCTACCACAACATTTTGCTTCCCTTTTTTGTAGATGATTTCAAAGTCATAACCCAACATCTGTGTGACCCATTTTTTTTGTTCTTTCGAAGATAATCTTTGTTCTAAAATTTATTTGAGACTATCATGATCTATTTTTACCTTGAAGTGTCTTCACATTAGGTAGGGTTGCCATTTCTTAAGTGCATGTAGTATTCCCAACATTTCCTTCTCATAAATAGCTTTGTGTAAATACTTTCCTTTGATTGGATGACTTTCGAAATCAATGGGTCTTTCTTTTTGCATTAAAACAATACCAATTCCATTTCCTAAGGCATCGCATTCCACAATAAAGGTTTTTGTGAAGTCTGGTGTAGCTAAGACTGGTGCTTGGTACATTGCCTCTTTAAGATATTCAAAGGTCTTTGTTGCTTCTAGAGTCCATGAAAATGCATCTTTCTTCGATAATGTTGTTAGAGGTGCTGCTATTCTCCCATAATTCTTAACAAACTTGCGATAATACCCTGTCAACCTGAGAAATCCTTGTAGATGCTTTATGGATGTGGGAATTTTCCATTCCTTAATGGTTTTAATTTTGCTAGGTTCTACCTTAACACCTTCATGAGGTACAATATGACCCAAATATTCCACCTCTTATACTCCAAAGAAACATTTGGAGATTTTTGCATATAATTGTTTCTCCTCCAATAGTTTGAGCATCATGTCAACATGTTGGACATGATCCTTCCAAGACTTGTCGTAGATTAGTATATCATCAAAAAATACTAACACAAATTTTCTAAGGGTTTGAAAATGGAATTCATTAAACCTTGAAATTCAGAAGGTGCACTAGTAAGGCCAAAAAGCATGACCAAAAATTCATAATGACCCTCATGAGTTTTAAATGTTGTTTTTGGAATGTCTTTAGTCTTCATTCTAATTTGATGATATCCTAAACGAAGATCCAACTTGGTGAAGTAAATTGATACATTGAATTCATCCAATAATTCATCAATGACAGGAATGGAAAATTTATCTTTAATAGTGAGCTTGTTGAGCTCCCTATAATCTGGACACATAGGCCATGATCCATCCTTCTTGTGAACCAATACCAGTGGAGCAGAGAAAGAACTTTGACTAGGTTGAATTATACCAGCCTCTAGCATTTCTGCAACCATACATTCAATTTCACATTTTTGGACATAGGGATATCTATAAGGACTGGTGTTTGGAGGAACAATTCCTGGAATCAAATTAATAACATGATCATGATCACGAATAGGTGGGAGGCCTTTGGGAGTCTCAAATACCTTGGAATGATTTTCCAAGACTTTTTGGAGATCTGGAGATATGGATGATTTCGATGTGGGAACCTCTAGTGAACATAATTGTGCAATTATGCCTCGTTGTTCTTTCTTTAGAAACTTTGTCTTCTGTTAGAGCTGATTATCTTTCCTGGTTTCCCTGTGATACCCCTTAATTCAACTTCCTTTCCTTCTGAAGAGAATTTCATGAAAAGTTTTTGAAAAATAAAAGCTATTGTACCCAAGGATTGTAGCCATTGGAATCCTAGTACAACATTAGCACTACCCATTGGAATGGAAAGAATTGGGCTATTCAATACATATTCTCCCATGGATAGCTTGATATTATGGCACTTTCCTGAGAAATTTATGGTTCCTCCACTTCCAACCATCACTTGACACTCCGGTGTTGGATATAGGAAGCAATTCAATTCCTTGGCTATCTTACAATGAATAAAATTATGGGTACTTCCCGAATCAATCAACACTATTACCTTTGTCGCCCTTCTATCTTGATAGTTTGAGGAGTGGTAATCCTAGCCAATGCATTACAAGATATGGTCGGATTCATTTCTTCTTTTTCTAGGGTTTGTTCCTGGCGAATCCTCTTCTTTTGACGTTTCTTATTCCTTTTTTTCCTCCTCTTCACAATCTATGTAAAATAATTTCTTCTCGGCACGTTTATGACCTTTGGTGTATTTTCTATCACAACTGTAACAAAGCCCTTCTGCTCTTTTTTCTTCCAATTGTTTTGGTGTGAACCTTGTAGGTTGTGGATGGCTAGGGGCAACAACATTTCCATCTTTATGATTGTGAGTGGTAGGTTTCCTTGTTGCCATAATTTTTCTTTCCATTTGTCTTGCCAAACTGAATGCCTTCTCCAATGAATCTGGTTCCCAGAGGCGAACCTCATGTTGTATGCTATCTTTTAAAGTCCCTATGAACACATCAATCCTATGCTCCTCTAGAATATATTTTACCCTTATATTTAATTTTTGGAAGTCCTCAATGTGCTCCATAATTGAACCCTTTTGTTTGAGATTTATAAGTTGGCTAAAAAAAGTGTTTCTTTTTGTAACCTCATAATGTGCTATCATTTCATCCGTAAAAATAACCCAAGTGACAATCTGATTACGAGAGAAAAGCCATGGATACCATACAAACTGATTTGGTTCCAAATATAAAGTTGCAATACGTACCTTTTGTGTGTTTTGCACATTATGGAGATCGAAAAATTGCTCCATCTGTAGTATCTATGTTCTGGGATCCTTTCCATCAAACTTACTCATATCGATCTTTGGAACATGGTGGTTCTTCGATCCAACGTTAGAGTCTATGAAATCATGATTAACATTTATTTTTTTCTCATCATGAGTTTCCTTTACTACCCTTTCGCCACTAGTAACCATTTCTTGTAGAAGCTTTGTCAAATATGTCTTCAAATCTGTCTTCAAGTCTTCCATGCCTTTCTTTAAATCATCCATCTTAGCTTCCACTCCATCCATCTTAGCTTCCACGTCTTCCATCTTAGCTTCCACGTCATTCATCTTAGCTTCTACGCCTTTCTTTAAACCATCCATCTTAGCTTCCACAGAATAAATATTAGCTTCTACATCTTTCTTTAAACCATCCATCTTAGCTTCTGTTACTTTTTTTGCAAGTGAAATTTGTTGCATTTGGTCTTGTAATTTTGATATATCATGTTGCATTTCTTCTTCTTCTTCATGAGTCATGCTAGAGCTTTCAGTTTTCTTACTAGGTGTTTCCATTTTCTTTCTTCGGGGCATCAATTATTCATAATAATGCTTCACTATGCCCTTTGAATTCCCTCAAACTAATTTTTCAAACCAAGCTTATGCAAAAATTTAAAAAAAACTACACACCTTTTTTCACTTTGTAAGAGCTCGATATTGAATCTGATGTATCTCTATAATTGTGGATCTCCAAGGTCTGAAATTTCTTCTTACAGAAACCCTCTAAGCAATATTTCTAACCTCAGAAGTCTAATCAAGATTGTATTCTCTAATGAAGTGTTATGCCAAATCTCCCACAATGACCTGAGTATGGACTAGTTCAGTAGAACGAACTTGTACGACGTGCCGCATGTCATTGTTTCAACCTTAGGTTCTGTTGTGGCCACCAACAACCCCCCTCTTTGTTTGGTATTAGCAATAACACCAAGCAAATGGGGACCCTTAATAAAAAATCCAAAAAACATTTTATGAAAATTTTTGTATTCGACTCCTTAAAACTGTATCGTATCGCGAGAAGAGAATAAAACATTTTCTTATGAGCATAATAAACTGCGAAGAAGTGACGCGAAATTCATCGCATCACATACATTATGAAGCGCTATTAAAAGAAAAATCTTAAGAAATCTCTGACGGCCGATATGCGACGTCGCATATCGCAACATCGTGTAAGCAGCACACAATGATTGAATGACTAAGCGCGATCTGTGATGCCGCAATGCTGCGAACTGCGATAAATGCGATATGCGATAAATGCGATTTGCGATAAATGCGATCATGAATTTCTGTGATAAAACATCTTGACGACGCGATCCGCGATGCTGCGATGCAAGTCGCAAAAATCACCCATCGCAAATTTTCCTCGGCGCAGTATTCAAGGAAAGCTGTCCGTAAACCAAAATTGGGCGCGTGCCTTAAAAGAAATTAATGAATGTACGCCAAAGTATTCAAGAAGGACAGTTTTGTGTTTTTTGAAGAGTCAGTTCGCTATGGGTGTCATGATTTTATACATTCATAAGAGCTTAAAGCTTTCATGTCAATCTTTATTATCATTACTCTTTTCCTTTGCGTAAATTGTAAGACAGGAAATAACATGAAGCAATGTGCAAGAAACATCTAAGAAAAAGGGGAAAGCGTCAATGCTCGGAGAACAGAGAAGAGATGCCTTCATAAACGGATGCCGCATGCAACAGGACCACAGATTCCAGAGTATCACTCAATAGATGCTGATGTCAATAGGCCATCCAACGCTCAGAGTCAAAAGCGCACAAAAGCAGCATGTTTACAAAAGATCCTGAAGCTTATGCCCGGTAAAGGAAAAAAAGGTGCTAAAGAAGGAAAACGCACCAAAAAAGCCCGGAACAAAGAATGGAGGCAGTTTTCGATGCACGATAAGAAAATTGTTCAGAGAGCAAAGTCCCTAACTTGTTCAGTCATTTGCAAGGCCGGAAACCGAAATAGCAAAAGCAGAATCAGTTTGAGAGAAATTTGGGTTATTACCAAGTATACATGCAGTGAATACACCCAGCCAGAGGAAGATTCTCGAAAATATCTTCTAGTTTACCAGAAAGTGGTGCCAGCGCTTGTTATTTCTATTTTCATAGCTCAAACGAAAGCAGAAGGTGACCAGCCGACTCTTCCCAGGCGAATGTTGCATGCTTGCAGCACTAAGGAGAAAATACAGAAATGGTTAGGAATTAGATTCAATTTTTAGAAATAGTTTTGCTTTAGCAGAAGGGCGGTCATTTAAAACCGTATCCTAAATTTATGTAATGAAGTTAATTAGTTAGTAGTATTTAAACCCTTCTCAGGCATTAGGAGAAGGGTCCAAAAATTTGTCAAAAAACTTATCCTCAGAACATGCACTTTTTCACCCTCGGAGGGGGTTTTGATGAATGGATAGATCAAGTTTTATTAATGTTTGCATTTGATATTTGCTACTGATGTTGCACTTCTGTACTCTTAGTAGATGTTAGAGCAAGGAGAGATAAATCATTGTTGCTTGAAACTTATGAGTGGAACCAGTCATAAATGGTACTTTTATCTCTTGACCGTTTCTGTTTATATTCTTAAAGTGATATACAGTTTTTAGTTGTTTATATGTTACTGCATGAATGTGTGAGTTACCATTTGGCACTTTTGTACAGTAGAGTCATTTATTTATGTTTGATATATGAATAACTTATTATGCGATATGCTGTTCACAACTGTTTTGCCTAACTTTTTATGCAAAGTGGTTTATCTTAATTGATTTCTATTCTTATGATAGCTGAATGATCTTTATTACCAGTTATTGTTTGAAATCTCTTTAGATCGCATAATAGAAGAAATACACCCCGGGTTAGCGTAGATTAGATGTATTGTTTCTCATTAGATTACAATAGCATAGAGTTAGTTTAAAAGTTTGAATTAAATTAACTTTAAGTACTCTTAGATTAGCATCATCCAACTCTGCACACACACACACACCCTTAAATTGGGAAACTGGTCCCATTATCCCCAGTCAGACCCGCTATACCAAATGGATAAGGAGCTACCAACCAAGGTCCGAACTGGGTGGGTATCCCCCTTGTTGTCGACCCGATTTTTAGGGCTTCAACAGGTTCTAAAAATGACACCCAAAAAACCTACAGTCTATCCTCTGTCGGTAACTTCGTACGAAAATTCAATCTGATGCTCGGAGAAAAAGTTATGACGATTTTCCCATGGTCACCTGTTTGGAATGTAATTCAGGGGTCTGCAAAAACCCCAACTTCCTCAGATTATCTCTCAAAAAATATAGCGAGACAAGATCTGAAATTCGGGTCTAAGGTTTAGTGAGATTTCGTCTCAAATTGGTTTCTTTTTTTAGCTTCTGAAACGTCGCAGAAAAAAATTTATAGTGAAAATTCCACGATGACCTATTTGGAGCAGCGAAACCCTAGAATCCAAAGCTCTGATACCAAATGTTATGAAACCAGCTCACAAAAAGATAGAAAAGATAGATCAATGCCTTATAAATAAGCCTCTTCGAGGGGGCAACCTCCTTTAAATTACACAAATGAACAATTCTTAGATTATTCAAATGAAAAAAACCTCCTTCCTATATATAGGAGTCTAAGGGGTCACAATATAACCAAAGCCGACCTAACAATGATAATATAAAGGCACAAAAATAATAAAAATAATAACAATATTGGGAAAATAGGGGCACAAAAATAACAATAAGGGATACAACGACAATAGTAATGGGGGAATCACTAGTATTATAGGGACCTAACAGAAGTATATGGATGTCTTTTATTGGTTGTATGATGATTTGAAGACATCTAACCCTAGTGTTATACAACACAAAATTCCCTTAAAAGATGGAATGAATCCCTACAAGCAGAAGCATGGGAAAATAAATCCATTGCTACTCCCATCAATTGAAAAGGAAGTGAAGGAATTGCTACAGGCTAATATTATTGTACCTTTGAGGTATTCATATTGGGTGGCAAATTTAGTCCCTATCAAGAAGAAATATGGGGAAATTAGGCTATGTGTAGATTTCATAAATTTAAATAAGATCTTACTGAAAGATAACTACCCTTTGACTAAAATGGATTATATTCGACAAAAAGTAGTAGGGTCTACGAGAATGTCCATGATGGATTATTTCTCCAAATACAACCAAGTCGTTGTACACCCTAGGGATCAGAATAAAATAGCTTTTACTACATCTTGGGGGACATTTATGTATTCTAGAATGACTTTTGGCATCATAAATTTTGGAGCCACTTTCCAAAGGGAAATGGATATAATATTCATTGGAGAATGGGACAAATTGGTAGTGCTTTACTTGGATGACATAATTTTTTTCTTAAAATAAAATGAGGAGCATCTCAAACAATTGCAACTCACTTTTGCAAAATGCAAGAGATACGGTCTATCTTTAAACCCCAAGAAATCATAGTTTTCTTTAAGTGAAGGCATGCTATTGGGCCATATAGTGGCAAGGGGAATGAGTGAATATTGACCCGAAAAGGGTGGAGGCTATTAGAAATATTCCATTACAAAGGAATAGGAATGAAATTCAGGTCTTCTTGGGTAAAATTGTAGGTTTTAACCCCGTACAGAAATTACCTGCATACAAATTCTATAACACATAAAATAAACAATGCGAGAGTATAACACTTAAGACACATATACATAGAGATTTTCCCTTGGATCCAAAAACCGGGACTACCAGCTTGATTTTTCATTATGTTCCTTTAAATGTTATAATGCATATTTATACATGCCGAAGCATCCAATACCATGGACTGAAAACCATCGCGTCCAATACCATGGACCAAAAAACATCGCATCAAAAAAACATGTGCGAAATTCATGCACAAAACCATAGGTGGGTCTGCCCAACCCAACATAGGGTCCAAAACCAAAATTTCTTGGGGCGTTACCCCGAACCCCATAAAGTGGGGTTACGGGTGCCCCTCAAACCCCCTATTAACTACTTGGAAAGAATATAACACAATCCAACATTCTCCCACTTGTTGTTTTCTTTTCATAGGGGGCCACAAGAGAGCTTAGTCATTTTTCCAGCCCTGAAATGCCCATACTCTCTCTACACCAAGAGAACTTCTCAGAGCTCACAGATTTTTTCAATGCATCTGCAGTATTCTTCAAAGTGTCCACCTTTACCAGCAAAACCTTTTTTTCTTCTATCATATCCCTCACAAAGTGATACTGAACATCAATGTGCTTTGTCTTTGAATGATATGTGGAGTTCTTTGCCAAGAAAATTGCACTTTGGCTGTCACAGTCTATCCTTATAGCTTCTTGTACTAACCCCATACTTGAACACAATCTCTGCAACCAAACTACTTCCTTGCTTGCATGAGTGGTTGCCATGTATTCTGCCTCTGTAGTTTATAGTGCCACTACAGATTGTTTCTTACTCATCCAACTGACTGCACCTCCAAATAGGTTAAACACATACCCACTTGTAGATCTTCTCTGATCCAGATCTCTAGCCCAGTCTGCATCAACAAAGTCATGAATATCCAACACTTTGTCCAATCCTGGTCTTCCTTGGTAGCACAAACCATAATCACTAGTGCCATGCAAATACCTGAAAACCCCCTTCACTGTTGTCCAATGCTCCTTTCCTGGTTTTAACATTAACATGCTCAATACTCCCACTGCATGTGCAATGTCTGGTCTAGTACAGACCATTGCATACATCAGGCTACCGACTGCACTTGCATATGGAACACGAAACATGTCCTCTTCCTCTTCTTGTGTCTTGGGACACTGTTCAGCAAATAACCTCACACCTACAGGAATAGGAACCTTCACTGGTTTACTATCCTACATATTAAACCTCTGCAATATTGTCTCGACATACTTCCTATGGTTTAACCAGAGCTTCCTCTTTGCCCAATATCTTTTAATTTCCATGCCCAAAATATAGTTTGCAGCACCAAGATCTTTCATGTCGAATTTGGAGGACAATTGGGTCTTCAAATCCTGGATAATTTCTTTTTCATTTCCAACCAGCAACATATCATCCACACACAAGACTAGATAAATAACACGGTCACCAATTAATTTAAAATACACAGTGATCTGCTTTGCTTTTGGTGAAGCCAAGTCCCCATATAAATCTATCAAATTTCTGATACCACATCCTTGGTGGTTGTTTTAACCCATACAGAGACTTCTTTAACTTACATACCAGTTCTTTCTTACCCTTCACTGCAAAGCCTTCAGGTTGCTTCATGTAGATCTCCTCTTCCAGATCCCCGTGAAGAAATGATGTCTTCACATCCATCTGTTCTACCTCAAAATCAAAAGTAGTAGCTGTTAGTGTCGGTCTTGAGCCATTCATCAGTGATCAATAGCTCTTTGCATATGCATAGGTAGGTGTCTCACTAGTGTCAGTTTTGCATCCCGCTAGGCATGCCATAAAACTGAATGGAGGGCTGGTCTTTGTTCCCTTCTTAGCTTTGCTGGATCAGGTCATACCACAATGAAATTGAGTCATGTTTGTTTTTATTTTTGTCTTGAGGTCCCAGGTATTAGGTCTAGGGTTTTGAGTCAAAATCACTGCAAGGTCATGAGTTCAAGTTCAGTGAGTGCCCAGCAAGCCAGAAGGAGGTATGTACATATGTTTCATTGTTATTTTCATCAGCTACAGGTCATTTAATGCCTTGGATTTAAAAACCCTGTTTTTAAGTTCAAGGTCATGAGAAATTTGTAAAAATAAAGAAATTTTCAAAAGTTTTCAAAAGTGCCGGCAACAACCCTGGTTCATTCGCCACAGTCCATCAGATGGTCAACCTGCAAAAAGAACGGAGTCAAACGCCTCAAAAAGCTAATTTCAGGACAAAATCAACTCAAAAACAGTGTTAAAAAGAATGCAAAAGTGAAAACATTATAAAGTGGGTTTTTCAAGTTAATTTTTTCAAATGTGAGCCTATAAAGGCCAATTCCCTCTCAAAAGAGACTCATTGTGCATTTGAAGGCAAGAGAACACAAGGAGAGAGGCAAGAGGGCGAATTTGGTAAGTTTTAGCAGTTTTCAGGCTTTTTGAGGGTGCGCGACCACTCCACCAGGGTGCGCGACCACCTGGGAGGTGCGTGACCACTCCAGCAACATTTCCCTGTGTTAATTTGGTCGGGCGCGACCACTCGAGGGGGGCGCGACCACTCGAGACTGGTGCGCGACCACTCGGCCAGCTTGCTCCAGAACGCATCAAAACTTCAAAATTTTTTGTGATTGCTCGTGAATTCTCTGAGGTAGGCCTCCCTTGCATTGTTAATGATTGTGCCATGGATTCAATGGATGATTATGGTCATTTTTATCACGAGAAATTAATGAAAAGATAGGTTAAGTGATTGTTTGTTTTGCAAGCATTATGCTAGGGTTATTGTTTGTTCTTCAAGGTTTTTTTATTCCTTCATTTCCCTCCATGGTTTCCCATCATTATGCACAAATGTCAGAGTGTTAATTTATTCAATCTCATTTGCAAGTAATGCTAAACCCCAGTTCACTTTCCTAAAAAAAACCCAATCCCTCCCTAAAACCCTATTCAAATCCTAATTTCTCCCATACAAACTTACCCAAACCCTAGTACTATGTCATACAGCAAATATATACGTAAAAAACACAGCAAAAAATGAAAATAAACATTTTGAAAAGAAAAAATATGATGGCAAGAGGCATGCACATGAATATCATAAAAAGCAGAGTAATGTAATTATGCATAGCCTAGTAAAAGACATGAGCAAAAAAGGATATGTTGCTGTATAAATATCAGAGGTTAGATAGCTGTGGGAGTGTCCATGACAAAGTTTATCAATGTACTAGTGGTCAAAATGAACAGTTTGTTGTGCTAGGGTTTGCACAAGGGCATGATACATCTCCCTAATCCCAAAACTCTGTTTTTCTACCCTTCCCTTCACCAAAACCCTAATTCAATTGCTCTATCTCTTCCTAAAAGTTCCTATGCAATTGAAATCCCTTTCCCTTTGTCAAAGCATGTAAATGAAACCTTATTTCACCTATGACAAAAAGCATTCATGAAGCTGCCAGCATTGTTAAAGGAACTGCTGTTATAAAGTATAGTTGGCAGAGATTGTTAATGTGTTCCCCAGTCCCAAAATCCTAATTTCCTTTCTCCCTCCATCTCCCTAATACCCTTGATACAAAATATCCCTTTTCCCTTTCAAACTGTCATAAAAACCCTTCCCCTCCCCTATGATCAAATAAGTAAAGATCCCTGTTTCCCATTAAGCATCAATGGCCATTTTAAATGTTGAAAAAACAAAGTATGCTCATGAAAGGCATTCAAAGACAAAATAAAAAAGGAGCAGCCTGTTAATTGCTTGTGGTTGATGCTACCTCATACCCTGATGATCATGCCCTCATTCTCTCCATGATGAAAATTTATATCGTCTTTTCCCTTGGTGATCATAACACCTATTTTCCCTAATAAAGTATTTATTTGAAAATGATGAGAGATAGAATGACATATTTGACATTATGTGATTATTTCCTTCAAAGTTCCCTGTTGTTTATATATATTTTCCCTTTCCTTATGTAAATTCCCTCCCCTAACATTTCCCTCATGATTTTTCCCCTTGAAAACAACATACTTCTCAGCATTTTTGCAGGCAGGGCAGCAGTCATCTTGGCTTATTTGTTCCACCTTGCTCAATAACATCATGTCAACCACTGAGACTAATGAGCAAGGTGATGACCGATCTTCATCCATGGAGGTTGAGACACAGTGGAGGCCTCGTAAGGGTGGCAAGGGTGGTCACCACAAGAGAGAAGAGCCCACATCCTTGGCAGAGTTGCAGGCTTGCCCATTGGCAGTGACTGGCTTTCAGTACATGTCATGCTATCAGTTTTGCGAGAGGCTTGCACAGATTCAGCATCATAGGGAGCTGGCCCGGTTATTTGTTCTACACCTTCATGACGGGCAGGTCACCCTTGCAGGGGTGAATTTTGTGTTTTCTCCAGAGGCTATTTCACTGGCTACCGGGATACCCAATGTGGGTGAGGTGTGGCCAAAGCGCAAGTGGCTGGATTTTGTTTACTTTGAGCCATATGTCAGGCCAACATACATACACAACTTATCAGGGAACTTTCCTTTCAGATTCCTCCGAGAGGAGTATGCTCCGATCATGCGGCTTATCATGCATTACTTCACATGTGAGGGAAGGTTTTCACGAGTCTTTGCTTGTCACATTCGCCTGTTGATGCACTTTACCCGAGTGAGGATGATGAACATCCCGGTTTACTTCTTCCAGGATATTCAGAGGATGGTGTCCATGTTTCAGAGGCAGTCCCCAGCTCAGCAGCTCAGGAGCTTGTGTCATCATGGTCTCATCCAGCTGGTTGTTTCCCATCAGCTGAGCCAGCAGGGCATTTCTTGGGCAGATTTTATCTCCCGTGAGTTCTTCACACAGCCACAGCCACAGCCAGAGGTCATTCATGAGGTGGGAGGTCCATCACACCAGCCCGAGATTATTGTTCCGAGACATGTGGCTTCTTCACCTCGGGTCACCTATCAGAGAGGTCCTAGGACCTTATTTGCAGCAGCTCGACGAGTATTTTCTCCACAGCAGGTGGAAGGGGTCTCGTCATCTTCTTCAGATCAGCGAGTGTTATCTCCACACCAGGTGGAAGGGGCCTCGCATTCTTCATCAGCAGAGGCAGTACGGGAGGGCAAGCAGCCCATGATTGAGGATGAGAGAGCTGGTGATACACATGATGATTTCATTGGTCGTGATGCCCGCTCTCCTTCTTCATATTTTTATGAGATTATCAGGCAGAGAGAGGAGGAGAACCTCGTGTTGCAGCAAAAGCTCCAAATGGCTCAATGGACCATCACTTATCTAGAACAGCGTACCAAACAATTAGAAGAAGAAAAAGAACTTGATGAGCTATGGAGGATCCGCAATGATCGAACTTTGAACCGTAGGAGGCCCGGTGACCCATTGCCTGCTGACCGGGAGTCCATGCTTATCAGTGTGAATGCACACTTGGAGAGATTGTTGGAGAAGGAAAATCGTGACAAAGAGCTGCTACGCAACATGAAAACACACTATTGGGCAAGATTGCATGTTTGCAAGGCTAAAATGAAAATTCTCCGAAGGAAGTTGTCAGAGTCCCAGAAGAAGAAGAAAAGGACAAACCCACTCCGTATCTTGGCTGAGGCATCCCTCACTCACCATGGTACTCATTAGCCTTCATCCAGCAGCAAAATCAAAAAATTTTGAGAGTTTTGGAGCATTTTGGAAATTTTTTGGAAATTTACAGGTTTTTGCCTATGGAGTGGTCTCACCCCCCGCGCGACCACTCGGGAGGACTGCTCAGAATCACAAAAAGTTGACATTTTTGGAAAGGGCATGCAAAAACTAGAATTACCTATACTTGGGGTCAACTTGATTTTGAGATTTGGGCCTCCAAAAGCTCAAAATACATCAAAATTTTGACTTTCTACCCACTTTTTGAGTTACAGAAAGTGACCTTGGGAGAATTGACTTTTGAGGGGTCAAATCAACTCCAAATCCAGAAATTCCACTTGGGTTGGAAAGTAGACTCCCAGACCTTTCCAATGAACCATCTTGCACTTGATTTGGACAACTGGAACCCACTCAAAAAGTGCTGCAAAGGGGCGCGACCACTCGAGCAGGGGGCGCGACCACTCGAGCTGAAAATTCCCAGTTTTGACTTTTCGGCCTGCAAAACTCAGTTTTTACCTTGGTTAATCATTTGTACTTGTAAATGATGGATGTATGGATAATTTTCATGGCACATTGATAGATTTAATCTCTCTTAACCCTTCTAGAAGCTTCCTTGATGTAAATAGTGAATATTTAATGCATGGATGAGTTAGCTAAGTTTTAGGGGCAAGTTGTTTTGACTGCCTATTATCTAGTGCTAAGTTTAGAATTAGTTCAAACTGCTCCTAGGAAGCTGTGCTCGACCCCTAGAGGTGGGGAAAGGAGTTAGATGGTCTATATTATGCCTTCTCTTGCTCATTTTCATGGTTGGACTCTTGTGGGAGAGGTATTATTGCATATTGTACATCTATTACTGCAATTTAAGGAAAAGGAAGGCCAGGGTTTTGCAGATATCATTGTGGATTCTTGTGGATTGTTGTGTTGATGGTGTGTTCTCTACATGTTATTGTAAGTGTGTTATGTGTTCCATCTCTTTCTTTGCTGCTAATTGAACAGATGAAGTGATAAAGTTTGAATTCATGCATGCCATGCTCAGCTTTTAATTTTATTCAATATCTATGTTTTCCACTGTCTAAAGAGGATTCAAAGTTGTTGTTTGCCCTCTTTAGCTCCTCCTCTATCATTCCTGATCATCCATCTCAGATTAAGGCATCAGCACTCACTCCTACCTTGCCCCAAAGATCCCCCTGCAAAAACTGAGCCCAATCCCCGCACCCTGAATTGCACTCCCTCCAAATTGCCACCAAAAACCCCAAAAATCTTTAAATCAACCTCCCTTATCAATTTACTAGCCTAAAATCTTTATTCCTAATTGGTCAGCTTATCCTATTGAAAGATCTACCGAATCTGACCCGAGAGAGCCTTCTCATACCTCGTAGGGCTAGCTACGAGGTGAAATGGTTTGATGTAGCCTTGAGAGTTTGTCTATCTCAGCCTAGGTGAATTCCAAGAGCTAACAGTAGCAACAAATAAAAGTAATCTAATAGAAGTTACCTTGGCAACTGGAGAAAAAATATCACCAAAATCAATTCCGGCACGTGGGAATAACCTTTTTCTACCAACCGAGCTTTGTATTTCTCCACTTTTCCTTCTGCATTTGTCTTCTTTTCGAACACCCATTTGCTGCCAATGGGTTTCCTTCTAGTCAGCAACTCCACCAGATCCCAAGCCTCAATTTTCTGTAAAGATGCCATCTCATCAACCATGGCCTCTTTCCAGAGTTTTCCATCCTCTGGATCCATTGCTTCCTTCACAGTTTTGGGATCATCATCAGTAACAGGCAAAGAAAAATTTGAACAGAAATCAGATGGACTACACCTTTCTAGCTACCTTCTTTCTGGAACTGATCTTCTCACAGCCAGAGTTTGTGGCTCTTCATCCTCTGATTCCTCCTCTACTGTAGAGTCTGATTCTTCCTCCTTTAGCTCAAACTCTATCTTCTCAACTCCTTTGGCTGGACTTCATTTTTAATAACATCTTTCACCTCTCTGAACACCACATCTCGGCTATACACAACCTTCCTTGTTACTAGATTCCAAATCTTATAACCCTTTAAACCATCCTTATACCCAATAAAGATGCACTTTTCAGATTTACTATTCAAATTGGTTCTTTTCTCTTTTGGAACATGTGCATATGCATCACGTCCAAATACCCTCAGATGTGAAAGAGAGGGTTTCTTACCAATCCATACCTCTTGTGGAGTCTTATCCTCCAATGTTGATGAAGGTGACCTATTGACCAGGTAACATGCAGTATCGACTGCCTCTGCCCAGAATTCTTGTCCTAACCCGACACCACTAAGCATGCTTCTTGCCCTTTCCATCAACGTCTTATTCATTCTTTCTACAACTCCATTTTGCTGAGGTGTATATGGAGTAGTCTTTTATTGTGTTATACCACACTTCTTACAAAATTCTTCAAATTCCTTGCTGCAAAACTCTCCACCATTATCTGTCCTCAGCACCTTTATCTTCTTCTCTGTTTTATTTTCCACAAGAGCCTTAAATTCTTTAAACCTGTCAAAGGCTTCAGATTTCTTCTTAAGGAAATATATCCATGTCTTCCTTGAGAAGTCATCTATAAATGATACATAGTACACAAACTTACCCAATGATGGAACCTTTACAGGTCCAAACACATCACGGTGCACAAGTTCTAATAGCTGTTTCACCCTCTTACTACCAGAGGGGAAACTCACTCGATTTTGCTTCCCATATACACAATTTTCATAGAAATCAAAATCCAGAGAGTTATTACTCATACCTTCTACCATACCTTTACCGTGAAGTATTCGAAGGCCCTTCTCTCCAATATGTCCAAGCCTTTGATGCCACAACATGGTTTTTTCTCTAGAAACCACTATATTTTCTGCTCCACTTTTAGGAACCACTAAACTATTGCACCCATCAACAACAGTGCTACCTTGCAGCTTGTACAGAGTTCCAATCTGAACTCCCCGCATCAATACCAATGCTCCCCAAACCATCTTGCAGGTATCCTTCTCGAACACTGTTTTTACACCTACATCATCCAGCTTACTAACAGAAATCAGATTTCTGGCTAATGCAGGAATATGTAGAACACCCGGAATTTTTCTAACCCTTCCACCTTGCAGCTTCAACTTTACTTTTCCATGACCAATGATTCTAGCCTTCCTGTCATCCCCCAAGAAGAAATCACCACCATCCTATTTCTCATACTCATAGAATGACTCTCTACGGGCAGTGAAGTGAAAGGATGCACCTGATTCAATCAACCATGCCTCATGATCTACATGTGCACTTGAAGAAGCCAAGTACAGATCCCCACCTTCATCTGAGGTGGTTTTCGCCTTTGCAGAAGGAGCCTCATCAGATCCTTTTCCTTTGTCAGGAGCTTTAGATTTACAGTCCCTTTCGAAGTGGCCTTCCTTTCCACATTTCCATCACACCACCTTTACAGGTTTTCCTGGAGATTTAGATCTCCCTCTAGATATAGATCTCCCACTCGATAACTTATTTTTGTTTCTGTTCTGGGACCGTCCTCGTATAGACAAGGCATCACCATTTTGGCTCTCCATATTTTTCCGTTTCATCTCCTCCGTCAGCAAGGCTAATACTATTTCATCAAACTGCAAGGTAGTTGCATTGCTACCTATTGCAATAACCAGACTATCCCACGAATCTGGTAGAGAACACAACAAACTGATGCACTTATCTTCATCTAAAATTTTAATATCAACAGATGCTAACTGACTTACCATATAATTAAATGCATTCAGATGCTCTGTCACCGAGTCTCCATCTTTCATCCTCAGGTTATACAGCTTTTTCCACAGGAACAATTTATTCACCAAAGACCTAGATTTGTACAAAGTCCCTAGCTTGTCACACAAAGTCTTTGTTGTAGCTTCCCCTGATACATTCAGCAATACTAAATCTGATACACACAATCGTATTATGCTCTTTGCCTTCCGATCCAACTTCTTCCATTCTTCATCGGACACTCCCATTGGTTTAGTACCCGGATCTACCGCGATCCACTAATCTTTATCCACCAACAGATCCTCCATCTTGAGTTTCCACAACTCAAAAGTCTGACCATTAAATTTCTTGATCTCTATCTTTCCACTGCTCGCCATCTTCTTTCACCACCAGAATCGATCTCGCAGATCTCCCACTGAACAGGGTCTACCACAGGCCCGAGCGAAACCCCTCGGCAACAAAGGCATCCCCTTGAAGCCAAATCCGCTCTGATACCAAATGTAGGTTTTAACCCCGTACAGAAATTACCTGCATACGAATTCTAAAAACATAAAATAAACAATGCGAGAGTATAACACTTAAGACACATATACACAGATATTTTCCCCTGGATCCCAAAACCGAGACTACCAGCTTGATTTTTCATTATGTTACTTTCAATGTTATAATACATAGTTATACATGCCGAAGCATCCAATACCATGGACCGAAAACCATCGCGTCCAAAAAGAATGTGCGAAAATCATGCACAAAACCATAGTGGGTCCACCCAACCTAACATAGGGTCCAAAACCAAAATTTTCTGGGGCACTGCCCTGGACCCCATAAAGTGGGGTTACGGGTGCTCCTCAAACCCCCTGTTAACTATGTGGAAAGAATATAACACAACCCAACAAAAATAAATTTCCTAAGAAGGTTTATACCAAGCTATGTTGAATTTTTCAAAGAAATCACATGAATGTTAAACAAGGATAGGGAGGCTAATTGGACTATTGAAGCCCAATAATTGTTCTCTAGAATCAAAAAGGATTTGGTGGAAGTGGTAGTCTTAGCTATCCCAAACTATCAAAGGCCATTCCACATTTTCTCTTTTGCCTCTCCTAACATGGTGGCAGTTGTTTTATTGCAAAAAAATAGTGAAGGATAGGAGCAACCAATTGCGTTTTTCTATTAGGTGTTGTGAAGAATTGAAATACAATATCCTATAAAAATAGGCCTATGCCCTGGTCAGAACTCTGAAGGCCTTTCGCATTTATGTCCTACAACCGAAGGTAATCACTTATGTCCCTACAACTGTTGTGAAAGATATTCTCATACAGTGTGACACTCATTACGGGAATTTTTTGGTATAAAAAAGGCCTCCTAAGGAAATTACAAAATAATAGTGGAATTAATAAAATAAGATTAGATTACATCATCAATGTTTAGAGGGAAAAAAGAAAAAAGTATTTTTTTTCAACACTTATTTTCAACTTATCTCTCTATGGGTTTACTCAAATTTCGAGCGGGAACACTCATTGGATGTAGAATTTGACTCTCCATCCAAGGAGTACTCATGTTGGATACTTTCAATGTACCCCGCTAAACGAAAAATGAGAAATACATGAAAACCATGATTGCAGTCATGGTTTTCCATGTATTTCTCATTTTTTGTGTAGCAAAGTCCATCAAAAGTATGGAACATGGGCACTCTTTGGATTAGGAATTAAATTTTCATGCAATGAGTACTCCCACTTGAAATTTGAGTAAAACATTATCGAGATAAGTTGAAAATACGAATTGAAAAAATAATTTTATTGTTTTATTATTTTATTATTTTTAATCTTTTTGCATTTTTACTCCAAAAATGGTGAATCATCCCCCATGGTTGACATCATCATCTTGAATCCTATTGGTTCTTATCAATTTTATTTTGGTTTTACATTTTTCTTAGAGGCCCATTTTAGACCTCAAAATTCCTATAATGGAAGGCAAGAGAGGCAAACAGATTGCAAAGGTTCAAGAATATGATATGGATATCAAACCTACCAATTTGATCAAAGGGAAAGGATTGGCTAAAATGTTGTCTGAAGCTAACTTCCAAGCCTTGGGCATAAACCTATCAACAAACCAAGAAGGAGAAAGCAAAGATGAAGGAGAACAAAGGAACACTAAAAGCTCAACATAGAAAATCCAGATGAAGTACCTAGTCTCATATTGGTTATTCTTCATTATTTACTTTTTATTAGTTTCCCATTGAATTTAGATAAAGTTAGATACAGTACCTTGAAGTACAATCTCAAAAGTTTCTTATCTCAAATGACAAGTTGTACTAAAAGGAACCAATGGGGATCTTGCTATTATGTCTGGTGGAAGGGGATATTCCTAAGGTGATTAATGAGTTCCATAGCTATTTTTGTGGGAGACATTATAGCTTGAGAGCTACAACCCATAAGATTCTCAAAGTTGGCTTGAATTGGCCAAGTTATTTGGTGAGGTTCATGCATATGTTATGGCTTGTTAAAAATGCCATATTTTTGCTAATAAGGGGCTAGAATTTATTGGATATATGCATAGACCATCCATAGGTTAACACAAATGGATAATCAGAAAAACATATTAATACACTAAATGGGTGAATTCCATCCTAGCCAGGAATGCAACTAATGCATTGGTAATCAATTTTATGGAGGGGAATATCCTTGCTAGATTTGGTTGTCCAGGTAATATTATCACTAACAATGCTCAAGTATATAAGTCAACCAAGTTTATTAGTTTCTTTCAAAATTACAATATGTTTTTAGGACACCTAGTGTCTATTCGATCTGCTAGTCCCACTAAGACGAGTAGCTATCTTATAAACAAAGAATCAAAGCAATTCGAGATTTCCTTTAAGTGTAATAGATAAGAGGGAAGAAAAGAGGACCAACCTGGATCTTTCGCTTGGATCCTTGCTTGATTTCTCTTTCCCTTGATAGAATTTTCCACTCCTCTCCTACTTGTCCTGCTTTAAACAGTACCTGTAGAGTCAAAGTAACAGAAAACCATCAAAGTATCTCTATCTAAAACATCATAAAAAATGCAGAATCAGAAACACATTCATAAACAATAAGATTCACAAACACATGATTATATGCAGGAAAAATCAAAGAAATTTATTAATAGTAGAAGAGAGGATTACAACCTAGCTGCCTGATCCATCATCATCCTCCCAACATAAAAGCCCTCTTCACCTCATGAAAAGCAAGATCACCCAACAATACAATGTCTCTTCTGACAGATAAACCAACAAGACTTCCTTACAAATTACAAAATTCCAGCCTCTAGATCTCTCAGATGAGGGATCCATTTATAGATGTCTTGCAAGCATGTGAGTCAGCTCTATGTTTTTTATTAGTGTCATTCCACTGATAGTTCTTGGGTCCACTTGGATATTTCATTGATCTCTTACTCATCCCTGGGCGAATTCAGAGAGGCAAGTGTAATATGAGAAGTTTCTAGAAGATTCCATGATCATCCACTTCGCAAACTGTCTTTGCCATTTGTCTATTCTCACTCATCGCACCCCACAGAAGGATCTTTTAGTATGCATTTCACCTGGCTAGTGTAGCAGCCAGTATGCATCGCACCTTGACCATGGAGCAGTCAATATGGTCCAGTTTTGGCCAGTTCTGAGTGGGTTTTTAGGTGGAACTTCGGGGAAATGATGTAATCATTTGACCATGATCCTTTAGGTTATGAAACAACAATTTTAGGGGTTAAAGAGCCCTTGGTTTGTGGACATATGAGTTTGGGGGTGCAGTGCCCAAATATGTCTATAACAGTTTCCCCCTAAAGCATGAGGTCGTAAATCTTTTGATGTCGGGCGAAATGCTTTATCATGAGGATCTGAGGTATTCGAACTTGAAGGTGACCAGTATAAGATACAATACAATACATCATCATCATGTTATTTTCATGATCTAGCTAAGGTGAGCATTCCCATGCTCAGCTTTATAAATTCATTTTCATGTACATAGGACAAACAATCGTCCACTATTGCAGATTGGTGATCCTTCGCATGAAGAGTCATCTTCCCTGGCTTAGATGACTATCTATGCAGCTTCTGTGTATAATTGATGTCTTTATTTTCCTGAATATATCGCAGCCCAGACAGATGAAACTGGATCCAGGGTCTTCAAACTCATTCAATCTTTGCCCGATGTATAAGTCGATCCATGTGAAAAGATGTTCTGAAGTTGAACATGGAAAGACATCCCCTGATTACCAGCCAATAACGTAAGCTATTAACAGGCAGGAGAGGAATCACCGATAATGATAATGACCCTCAAGGTACTATAATACAATTCACGTGGTGTGAATATATGATCTGATGTCGAAGACCACAAAAAATCTTTCGGTCAAAGGCTATTGATGTAAACCTGTCGCTAGAAGTGAGAAACTTGCCATTGAGGCATGCAAGCTTCAAAGTACTGAAAGGGTTGTTTCTAAGTCAACTTCTTGGATAATGAGCTGATGTCAACAAGAAGTGACTCGCCGTAGGAGGGCCTTAATGTATCCCACATCTACGACATGAAATGGAACAAAAAGATCTTCTGGAGGTGAAAACGATTTGGTGATATAAGGTTCAGGAATGGCGGTCATGAAAAATGAAGGGTGAAGGTATTGTAGTGGATGAGGCATTTGTTGGATGGTGAATTCTCTGAATGACTTCTCTTGAACATGTCGGCGACACTGAGATGGATTGGTAGCATTAACCCCAAAATATGGATGGTACAGAGGACCAATGGTGATATGACCGGTGAATCGAATAACCCAACCCAAATCAATCATGGTGATGGAATGAAAGTGTCATGTTCAAGAGCGACCTGCTACCAATAAAATTCTTCAAGTTTTCTTCCCTTTTTCCCCAGTCATTGCTTACCAGTACCTCTTTATTTTTGTCAAGCTTGAGGAGGACAACAAATTCTTGTTCTAAAATTTTCCCTTCGAACAAACCTATCGCTATGTTTTAGCGAGCCTAACGTCAGTGAAACTTGTTCTTATATGGGCAAACAAGTTTGTTGCTATTATTTTAACAAGTTTAACGACAAATATAACTCGGTCCTTTTCATGTTTAGAGAGTTTGAAAAGGGACGAAAAGGAAACTCCAACTGTCCTTTTTCGTAGCATAATCCCTTAATTATGAAAAAGTAGAAAATAATACGAAAGGGATGACTTTTCAATTGCTTTAGCAAGCCGAAAAGGACAAGCGCTCGATCTTTTTGTTTGATAATCCCTCAGGTCCAAAAAGATAAAATATATAGTAGGGATGGTGCTTCTCCTTACTTTAACGAGTTCGAAAGGCCAATAGCTTGACAATCTTTTTATATTTAATGATTCTAAAAGGAGTTTAAAAGAGACTCGTTTTTTAGGAACGTGTGGTGTTTTTGGGTAGCAACTGGTTCAAGGTAAGTTTGGAACTTATCAAAACATGGTACTGTAAAGAGGGTGGCTGATAGAACCACTCGTTGTAGTTGTTCCTCAAAAGGGTACAAAATCAAGTAGAAGTGAATGATCGGCCAAAATAATGGAGGTGATGGTAAGAACACAACCAAGGCTCAAAATTTGATAGTAGGGAAATCATAAAGGTTATTTACTGAGGGTGGACTCATTTTTTAATGAGCTTGAATCAAAAGAAACTATTCTCAGTGGCAGGTTTATTTTTTAATGAGCTTGAACCTTGTGGAAACATTACTCATGCCGGTCGTTTAAAGATGTCTCTCATTGGTAGGTTTATTTTTTATTTTTTTAATGAGATTGAACTCTACTATAACATGTGATCATCGCCTTTTTATGTAAGCTAGAAATGACCAAACTACAAAGGTAACTACACTAAAGCTAAGGAACTACTGAGGTTAGGTAGGATGGTTTTGTCTTTCATCTAGACAACCTCTCCTTCGCTTCGTTTTCGCGCCGCAGAAAAAGGTGAATGGTGGTCAGACCAATTGCCTAACCCAAGGAGCTGACACTAAAAAGCTAAAAAGCCAAAAAATGCTAAAAAGCTAAAAAATGAAATTGGTCATTTTTTCACTTACATACAAAAGGTTTGCATGCCCCTAGGCATTTAAGAAAAGGAGATATCCCAGGTCACCATATAGAAGTCCCTACAGTTAGGTAGGATTGTTTCTGTCAGTGGTAGACAAAAAACACTTCCTTGGCTTTGTCCATAGAAATAGATGAAGGTGAATGGTGTGAGCTTCCAATCACATAACTTACAAGGAAATAGCTGTTTCAGACTGATCACATAACCTACAAGGAAATGGTTTTTCAGTCCAATCATATAACCTTCAAGGAAATCTCTCTTTTCATCTGGGTTCGCCTGCCGAAGCAAACCAGGGTGCATGCCCCCTAAACTTCGTTACATTCACTGAACTACTTGCGGTAATTAGGTGGATGGAATGAAGGTTGAAGAGACATTGTTGATGTAAAGAGACCATTTAGGGATGATGGTTGATTCATAGTTGTGTTTGAATCGGGAAATGAAAACTGGTCGACAAATTACACCAGTTTTCCTTCATGTGGAAAACACATCACTCGAAAGAGTGTAGAAACAATAGCTTCCATGCTATATATATAGTCACGTCCAAGGAGTAGATTGTAATCTAGTGGCCCTTGGACTACCATCACTTTCAAGTGAACAATTTTCCTTTTCGAAGTTATTGGAAACTTCGAAAGGATCCCTAAAGGTCGACTGGTTCCTTTGTTGAAGCCTAACAAATTTTCTGTTTCAGGCAGAAGCGATGGCAAACCAAGCACTTTCCAGGCAATTGAGGAAAGGATACTCACTGAAGCCCCTTCATCTATGATAGTGCCAGACACGATCATTTTGTAAACTTGTACTATGATCTGGAATGGTACATTAGATGGAAGGTGGGGTCTTGCTAGTTGATTCCAATCTAAGAAAATGAATAGACTGCTTGGAGGAGGTACCAGATAAACAGCTGGATAAACCTCATGAACTAGGGGGCTTTCCTCCTGTTGTAAAGGAATGGGTGGATTGCCCCAAGCTCACTAGACTCTATATCGACAGAAAGAATTTGAACGGTGTCATTCTCATTCTCTTTGGAAATGGTATCATCCGAAGGTGGTCCTTCTGAAGGCATGACCGGGTCGACTACCATCTCGGCCTGTTGACTTTGGTCTGGTATGGACTCAAAACATTCACTTTCAACGATAGGCGTTTTGACCGGCAATTGAGTTATGTCACCGGGTTTTCAACTAGCAATGGACTTGGTAAGAGTTTCTTGTATCCAGGCGGAAGTCGCTGCGGTGAAGCTAGACGATTATGCAAGATTCTCTTGGCCTCATATAGAAAAGGACAATGGGGAAGGTGATGGTCTCCCTCACATAGTAGACATGGAGTTTTGACCTTTCTTTCCTGTTCAAGACTTTCATTTTCACTAGTTGACAATATGCTATCAACCTGATTGCCAGAGGTTGATGACACTGGATGGTGCGAACGGGGAGACCATTCTCTCAAGATCAACAAAATGCAAAGACAAACTCGATGAAAATGGTTTTCTTTTCAAATTAGACAAGGATATCTAAAAGATTTAATGTGTGAATTTTCACCAGATGATTCATTGTTGCCCCCTTGCTTAACTGGCTTCTTCTTCTTCTTCTCACCTACTTGGTTTTTAGTATCACTAGTTTCACCAAGAGAAGAGGAAGAAGGGGAGGGAGAAGCAAGCGAAGTAGAAGGTGAAGGGACCACTTCAGTATCATCTGGTTGCTAATTTGATTGCTGAGGAACCACGGTATTTTGAATGATAGAGGTTGAGAATAGCCATACTGGCAGGCCAATTGTGATTCCCGGAAGGGACAATGTAGCCATATACAAAGCACCAATATCTCCCCATGAAGAGAAAGGACTAGGATTCCCTCCACGAGGGGTTCCTTGATTGGACTCCATTATCTCAACCTAAGATCAACGAAGGAACAGGATGTTATTCCGATTTAAATAAATTTTAAGACACTTTGACGCAGCTTTTCTTTTTCAATTTTTGAGAGTTGAGAAAAAGCTAAAGATGACTCCAGTTGCCTTTGATTTTTAATGAGCCTGAAGTGACAAGTGCTCAAATGGACCTTTTCTTTTAAGGAACCGAAAAGGAATGAAAGTGACTACTCTGGAAATCTATACAGAGGATTACCAAACCAATTGAAAAATTGCAATATACACCTTGGTGGTAAATTAAAGAGAAATTACCAAGGAATTTACATATGGCAGTCAATCTTCCTTAATGTTGTGTTCAGTGCAATGCGATCGATAGTGTGGAAGACACGGCATCCCAAGGATAAATGATATCAGCCTATTATGGTCTCCCAATATATACTCGACGGTACTGGGAGCACAAGTCTGTACTGGCACTTGTCGTATCAAAGAGGAGGAATCACCCAAACTTCGGTGAAAACGATAGTTACCAGGTTTTACGACGCCGGAACACGTCTCTAGCCTAGACCTCTAGATGTGTTGCATTAGGTTCCAAAGCATATTTATGTTCATTGATATTTATTTTAGCGTTGATCTTGCTTAGAAGTTTGTCTTTCAAGGTTCACCACGTGATGTAGATGTAAAATTCCTAAATATAAAATCTAAAATGATAAACAATCGTTTATTTTGTTTTAGCAATGAAAATCCTAGCTACTAAAGAAAGAAGAATACAATTATTTCAATATAGAGCAAAGAGCACACACTAAATGCACTTATCCTAAATCATCTTTCGCACACAGTCTAAATGCAAATGCAAATGCATGTATTTTTTTTTCATTTCCTTAATGTGAGGATGCTCAAAAGGAAAAATAAGTACAGATATGAACTATTTTCTTCAAAGCGACATTCTAACAATTTCTTTTCAAAACGAAAGGAAGACTAAAACGACACTTTCTGATTTTGAATGGAAAACTTCTTTCGACACTTCAAATATTAACAATCCAAATCAAATACAATGACAAAAGTACAATCGACTATCTAGAGGAGGAAGACTTTATGAAACTTTTCTTTTTGACTCAAAATGACAGTTACGACACTTTTTTGCATCAAAAATGATAGTTCAATTAAGCTACTTTCGACAAAGGAGGACAGTAAATGATGGAAAAGTACATAAAAACATTTACAAATCCTAATCAATGGAGGCTGAATAATGCAAAGGAAGGAGGCTTCAGCAATGAGATACTGATCATAAGCAGCAAAACTACTTAATAGATCTGAAAACAAGGAGAGAAAAACCAAATCCCAAAGAGAGAAACAGTATCACTCAATCATCGCACCTATCCTTAAGGGAAACAGGTATGCATCTCACCTGCAACACACAGGAGGTGCGATGCATATAGGCTGCCAAATACAGATAGTGCGATGGACCATGAGCGAAACTGAGTTTGGTTTTTGCTCAAAATTTGCAGCCAAGTTCAGTTATTTCAGCTAAGCTATGATGGACAGTAAAAACAAAGTACAGGGGTATGATCTCAAGAGGTTTTTGAGCTACAACAAAGATGCTTAGAATGTTTGTAAGTCAGATGTTTAGTTCATAAACCAACCCGAAGATTGACTGAAGCAGCATTCATCTACTTTGCAATTGCATAGCAAGAGTAGATCGAAGGCTAGCTGGCTAACTTTAGGCTCCGTCTATAGTTTATAAAGCAAACAACAATAACAAACAAACAAACTATTCGCTCCCTAGTGGATTCGCCATTTTGTTTATAGGAAAACTAGTGTCTATTCGATCTACTACTCCCACTAAGATGGGTAGCTATCTTAGAAACAAACAATCAAAGCAATTCGAGATTTCCTTTAAGTGTAATAGATAAGAGGGAAGAAAAGAGGACCAACCTGGATCTTCCGCTTGCATCCTTGCTTGATTTCTCTTTCCCTTGATAGAATTTGTGACTCCTCTCCTACTTGTCCCACTTTAAATAGTACCTGTAGAGTCAAAGTAACAGAAAACCATCAAAGAATCTCTATCTAAAACATCATAAACAATGCAGAATCAGAAACACATTGACCATACAACTGCATTCATAAACAATAAGATTCACAAACACATGATTATATGGAGGAAAACTCAAAGAAATTTATTAATAGTAGAAGAGAGGATTACAACCCAGTTGCCTGATCCAGCATGATCCTCCCAGCATAGAAGCCCTGTTCACCTCATGAAAAGCAAGATCACACAACAATACAATGTCTCTTCTCATAGATAAACCAACAGCACTTACAAATTACAAAATTCTAGCCTCTAGATCTCAGATGAGGGATCCATTTATAGATGTCTTGCAAGGGTGTGAGTTAGCTCTAGGTTTTTGATTAGTGTCATTCCATTGATAGTTCTTGGTTCCACTTGGAGATTTCATTGATCTCTTACTCATCCCTGCACGAATTCAGAGAGGCAAGTGTCATATGAGAAGTTTCTGGAAGATTCCATGATCATCCACTTAGCAAACTATCTCTGCCATTTGTCTATTCTCACTCATCACACCCCACAAAAGGCTCTTTCAGTATGCATCGCACTTGGCTAGTGTAGCAGCCAGTATGCATTGCACCTTCACCATGGAGCAGTCAGTATGGTCCAGTTTTGGCCAGTTCTGAGTGGTTTTTCAGGTGGAACTTCTGGGAAATGATGTAATCAGTTGACCATGATACTTTAGGGTATGAAACAACAATTTTACGGGTTAAAGAGCCCTTGGTTTATGGACATATGAGTTTGGGGGTGCAATGCCCAAATATGTCTATAACAACTCAACCACTTACTATCCATAGAAAAAATATATTAGTTGAATCTTCAAACAAAACCCTAGTGATACTTCTAAAAAATACCATAGCAGAAAATCACAAAAATTGGGACTCACAACTGAAATTTACATTGTCGGCCAATAGAGTTACTACCAATAGATCATCTGAAATGTCTATTTTTGAGTTGGTGTATGGAAGAGTGGAAATTTTTTTGTCCAATTAGCTATGACAGTGGCCAAAAATTCTATATGATGCTGAGGAGGAACCTAATTCTCTAACTAGGAGAATAAATTAGTTGGTGGAACTACAAGAAAACAGAGGGCAAGTAACTTAGAATCTAATTAGATATCAGGAAAATATGAAGGCTCTTTTTGACAAAAGGGAAAAGGACAAATCCTCATAGTCAGGAGACTTTGTGCTTAGATGGGATGTTAGAAGAGATAACAAGGGAAGACATGGGAAGTTTGACCTCCTTGTGGTTGGGAGATTTCAAGATAGCTAAAACAAAAGGAAACAATACCTTCTTGCTAGAGAACTTGGATGGTGAAGTGCTGGAACTACCTATAAATGGGCAGTTTCTCAAGATCTATTTCTAGCATTAAAGAAATTCCACTTCCATTCATTGTATATACTGGTGAGCCATTATCCATACCAGATATGTTTTTTTATATATATCAATACTACTTTTGTTTTTACATTATACGTTCCTGAAATAAATTGATTGCATGCCCAATGGATAAGGCGCTAATTTGCAGGCTCTCAATGCATTTCTTACAAAGCACTGCCCCCAGTTGGATTCGATGGTGTTCTCTTCTCTACCTTTTTACATTTTTATCATATGGTCCTAGATTTAGCCTTGTGAAGATAGGAACAAATATACCCATGATGGAAAAAGAAAACAAAGTTAGGTTCTTCTTGCACACTAAACACACTAAGGCAAAGGTAACATTAAACACATTAGTTTTGTGAGTGTAGTAATCAGAGGGATGGAGGTTAACGACATGTGGTGTCCTTCGTTTAAATCCTAGGCAAGTATTGGGAGGGTTATCATCCATCATGACCTTTCACGATATGTCAGCACCACCTATCGGAGGAGAAAATTCAATGGAAAAAATTTGGTGAATAAACGGCCTGTATTAACTTCATGGGGTCTCGGCTCGATCTTGACTCCCATTTTTCCACCTACCAGAGAGATGGGGACCAAATTCAATAAACCATGCACTGGGATGCCATTAACATCAAAAAGCGAGTGCTACAGTAAAAGTGTAAAGGTATCCCCCTCCATTGGTCGTCTAGTCACCCTACCAATCCCCTATTTCCACTTGTCACCTCCTCGTGTTCTCACCTAACTTCATGTTAATGTTTTCTCTTGCCTATGAGAATCTGACTGGTTAGCCATTTTAATTCCAAGGTTTATCTCGTACAATCAATTCCTCCTAGTGCTCCACTGGTTCGCGGCGTCATTCACATATAAAATAGCTTAGGGCTTCCTCAACATCATTCAGTCCAAAATTTTCCCGATTAATCAGGTAACCTGCAAGCCTTTTACTTATATTTTTTTCTTTATGCTAAAAATGAAGAATCTTGTGCCTAAAACTCCTAAACCGTGATAAGTTAAACCCTCTTCCAACATTTACCCTCTCATGGATAAGGAATCTGAAACCCATGACTCACCCTGCCCCTACCACCTGTTGTACCTCTGGTAAAACATGTATGACTTCCATTTCATGGGAGAAGATGCCTTTAGGGGAGTGGATTCAAAGTTTTACTACCAAATTGCTCCATCTGTCTACCATTTCCCAAACTTTGTTTCATGGCTTGCAATGTCCTGTGTTGGAGACAAAAATTACTTCATATCATCAACTGGAGTGAATATCTTAGAGATAACTCTTGAACTGATTCAAAAGGCCCTTGTGTACCCATTTTATCTTAACTCTTAAAGGTTCATAGAAAATACCATGTTTTACAACGACAACGCTCTCTCGGCTGGGGAACAACAATATTTCTTGCAGATGATTTTGACTCCCGACATCCAAAATCTACCAATTGTTGATTATTTTCACGTACCCATGTTTACAAAACTCAGGGAACCTATCCTCACAATGATTTCCCTACTATTTGGGGAAGATGATGCCACTAATATTACCAAAGCTGCCATAGGGGTTTTTAGAGCGATGATGTAGTCAAGCTATGTTTTTGATATACCCTCTCTCCTAGTTGAAACCATTAAGTTCCATCTACACCATTTTCCTTTCATTGCATATTTTATATACTACTCCCTTCTATTTACCTGTTCTTGTACACCCATGTGGATGAGTTTGAATACTTGGGCCTTATTATCATGGGTTCTCACAAATAGAGAAAGTCTTTCTTTAACTGGGATGTTGTTGTAAGGAAGAAACCCAACAATTAGGGGTTTTCTAATTTCATTTTCACATATATGGCTATGACATACAAAATTATCCATAATTTCTCTCCCCTAATGTTTTTGCCCCAGCAAAAATAAATCCTCCAACTCAGAAAAGACACCGGGGTGGTTGAGTGGTACCTATTCAAGGATTATACTAAAATTAGGGTTTATGTGTGTGAGTTTCCTCCTTACCGTTTACCTATATTTATGCCTATGAGAATATTTTCCATTGAATTCATCAAGAAAAGCCTACATTTTGATCAGATCCACTTTGTGCCTGCCAAGAAAGGCTAGATTTTCAAATTGGGAAAGCCAATAGGACCTTTCATTGTAAATGCTAGACAAGCCTTCCATCATGTTGAAGATTTGTTAAAGGAACTGAACTTTGAAATGGGAGACATTTGGCACTACGACCCTCATGGCATCATTTCATAGAAAAGGAAAAGCATAAATGCATAATATTATGATCACGATTATAGGCCTAAAGATGAATGGAAGGCTAACTTCAATTCACAGCGTATTGATACAGAGAGGAGATTGAGACTCTAACTTCAAAGGATAAGCATCAGAAGAGAAATGTGGACTAGACAAGAGATGTGTAGATGGAAGAAGTTCACTCGAGAAAAACAGCTAAATTCCAAGAAATAACTGATAAGGAGATCAAGACCAGGTTAATTGAGACAAACTTGGACCAACCAGTCTTCCAGGGGACATTAGAAGACCCATTGCTAGCTTCTACCTCCACGTCTACAGATTTAGAAATTCTGAGTTCTGTCGAGAGCTCAGCAACAAAAACACCTATTTGGGAAGAAGGGAAGGTGATAGAAGAAAGTAACAAGAGGATCAAAGAGGAGATACAATAGTAGTTAACATCACATTTGATCCATTACCAAACCATACTTTTGGCTTCCATGGACCTAGAGAGAAATCAAATGAATTTTTCATTACATCACCCCTTAGTCCCTTCCATCAGGATCATTTTTTTGGATTGTGGATGTATCACTGGACATGACTAGTGTCCCACTGTCGGAAAAAATCAACTTTCACAGATAAGTGGGAGAGATGATTTATAGTGAACTGAGCTGAAATGCCATGAGAATCAGTAAAGATGAGAAGCTACTGGAGAATGCTACCATAAAGTTAAAGCAATAGAAAGCTAACTCTAGAGCTCTCCACTTATAGAATGAGAACTTTAAAGAGCTGATTGTAAAGTTGGGAGTGAACAAAGAAGACAAATTTTTGATAGAGACTCTTATCTAAAGTTCACATGCTAAGATCCAAGACCTAAGGCATAAGATGAAGATGTCTGCTAGTGAACATGTGCAATCCAAAGAATTAGCCTAGGTGGAAGGAGAAAAGGATATTCTAGCTAAATAATTGATAGACAGGAATAATGAAGTGGTGGCCCTCAAGCAACAAGTAGTAGATCTCGAATAGAGAATTGACTCTCATATTTGTGCAATGCTTGTACCAGAGAATCCACAATATCTCATTGAGAATCTCACTAAGACCCTCACTGAACTACAACTCTCTGAAAGTGAACTGAAGAAAGTGCATGTGGATTTGCATAATTCCAAGCATGCTCTCACACAAAAGGAGAAACATGTCAAGACAACAAGGAGTAATATAGAGAAAATCAGCAAGAATTTACAGACTGCAAATCAAGAAATTATTGGGCTAAAAGTTAGGCTGAAAAGTAATATGCACCTCTTCCAGGTGAAACAAATGATATGTGATGAAATTAGAATTGAATTGAAGGGAAACTGGGATAATATAACCCTAATGGAAAAATAGAAAATTGTTGTTAAAGATTATGAGTTCTTTATTCTATCAACCAAGGAGGAGGATGGAAAAAATGCTGAGACAACTGGAAAATTCATCTAGTATATTAATGAAAATCCAAGTAGTGAGATGAGGACTATAGATATTGTGGATCGAGTAACTGCAATCCTGGAAGTCTCCAAGATTATTCAAAAGGAAGATGCTAGAGCTAAGGTCAAGGAATGTCTGGAAAAAGTGCTAAAAGATGTAGTTGTTTTTGACTCAGAGTTCGAGCAGAGGGTTAGAGATGGACTGCCCAGCTATTGGGACCTTATAGGAGGATTGATCCCATGGGAGAAGTACAATCAAATGCTAGTAGAGGCTAAGAGAAGAGCTGACTCCTCTCGCGAGAAGACATCCTCTCGAAATGGAAAGAATGTAGTGAGAAATCTGAGTAGGGGTTTCTAGTTGCTATGGCTGGTGAGGACCTTCTTTCACACCAGACCAAATTATGCAAGGCTCACCAGCCTTAATATTGAATATCAAAATTTCTTTCTCTCTCCTTTACCAAACACAACACTCTGGAAGAAGTGTGACCAATTCATCAATCCTCCATGACTCCAGATCATTAAGCCAGGGTCTTTTCCTCTAGAGGCAACCCAACAAGGATGAATATATTTTGATTGTGTCAATCATGACATTTTAATATTTTTGTCTTTTTAAATATTCCATTTTAAGAATGCAATCAAGTCAGTTAGGTTTTCGTTAGTAGAGTTGTGCAAGTAGCACGACCACACTATTCTATTGTGATGAATCATTAGAAGATCAAGAAGGAATATTTTGTGTGGGTACTCATCTTGATACTCTATAAAACTATTTATGACATATTTTTAAAAGGTTTTGAATTTTTGTTTCAAAAGGGCTCTTGAACTGTGAATTGAGCAATACCAAATATGTATGCTCAATATGTGGATTAATAAAGAAGTGATGGTGATTCTAATTGCATGAAGTTGTAGTATGTAATATCCCCTATGTTTATTCCATTATGTGTTTCTTTCTTCTCAGATGGAATGCAATATTAGTTGTTGGATGTAGCCTTTTAATGATGGATTCATTTGTGTCTAATATTTATTGAAGATGCCTATGATGAATTAGACTTAACTTCCTAATATGTGCTCCATGTTTTATGAATATTAGATACAATGTTATTTCATCATTTACCTAAAGTTTGATGCATGGGATTTTGTGATAATCCATGTGTATTTAATTTATTTTCTTCACATTCCTCTTTCATGTATGCTACAATGATCAAATGAACTATGTGTTTCTGCAAGTTAGCCACCAGAGCCTAATGTTAAGTCTTCTATAGATTTTTTCTGTTAAAAAATGAATCTACCCTCTAGAAAGAGATTCTGGACCATTTTTAATTCATGATGTGTTTGAATGTTGAATGTAAATGGACAATTCCTGCAAATCTTACAAACACTCTAAGATGTCCTAGGCACTGACCTCTCCTCAACTTGGAGGCTTTCTCTAGGAGCTACAACAAGGGTCAAGGTTGAAAGGAGTTTCGTCAATGGAAGGAAGCACATTCTACTTAAAAAAGGAGGTGGCTTGAGTTACTAAGAATCAAAATTAAAATCAGTCCAAACGAATGTACATATATAGTTATCGATTGCCACAAACCGGGCAGCATAGTAGTGCCTCTTAGGTTGGCCATCAATTCCTCTCCAGGATGCATCTCACAACCCTTCCTCACTGATTTCTCTATCGCCTACCAACATATCTAAGAAACTCACTGACAACCATGGGTTGACCCTGACCATGGGCAACATTGTTCTTCTCCTCCTACTAGTCCATGCTCTCATGAGAAAGAAGAAAACTTCTATAACCCTTATACCAGTCCAGTCTAGTCCATGTTGTAAAAACTCTAATGGTAAAGAAGAAAAATTCAATAATCTCATGTGAAGAGAGGAGAAATTCAAAGCTACAAGCCATGGGAAAGAATAAATATTCTATAACCCTCATGCGGAGAGAGGAGAAAGTTGAAACGAAAAGCATAAATTTAGTTTATAATAGTTAAAAAATAAATGAGTTAGAGACAAAATTCTAATTTTAAGAAAAAAATATGTTTTCTTCTTAAATAAACGTATTAAAGCCCCCTTGTGTGTAGTAGTGTTAGTGTGGGAAGAGAAATTAATGTTTCATAAGTTGATTTATATGTTATTTAATTTGAAATACTTTAATAGTGGTTTATGTACCCAATATATATAGAATTAGTAGCATTGTTGTGGGATGTATCTATTTGTTATTATCTTACATATTTTGATTCATATTCATTTTTCATAGCTAACTTCTTGATTTATTAACAAGTATTTGTTTTTAATGAACAGTGAGCTTTCTAGAGTTTATAGTTCATATTTAATCCAGTTTATGCTGAACACCATCCTTAAAATTAGACTAAATGTCTATTAAATTTTATTGGATGTGCAAAATATGTAATTATTAAATTATATGAAATTTAATCAACAATAGCAATTTCATTCCAAATTTTTTAACTTATATATCTTTGATATATTTTCCTCTGGCCATTTTTTGTCTCTGACTCAATGTACAGAGAGTTTATAGTTTATGCTTAATCCAGTTTATCCTAAACACCATCCTTGAAAGCAGGCTAAATGTCCATTAAATTTTATGGGATGTGCAAAAAAATAAAATTAATTATTAAATTTTATCATATATTTTCCTCTGGCCATGTTTTTGCCTCTGGTGCTTTGTAGGTTAATAATTGTATTTCCCAACACTACCTATAAATTAGAACAAAATTAGTGCATAAAAGAGTAAAAGGAAAAAACATTTTAAATTTTTTTAATCAAATCAATGTAATATCTAGTTTCTATTAAGAGTACGGTGCTTCTTCCCAACACTCTACGCAGCACTTTCGTGCATTTTCAAAATTCAGAGTATTTGAAGTATTGCATATAGTTATGATTCTCAGTAGCATTATCTTCAATGCATACCTCTGTTCTCTCACAGAAACACATTTTCATCATTGATTTGTAGGATGATGAAGCATGGTTTGTTATCACCTGAAAAGGCAAGGCGGGTATACGAGAAGAAGCAGATGCAGCAGGCGCAAACCAAAGCTTCAACAGAATCCACTCAGAAGAAAGATCTTTCAGGCAATCACAAGAAGGTGCAACCCAAAGATGCAACAAAATCAAGACAAAAGAAAAATGATAAGAAGCCACAACCTAGAGTTTCAACAGAGTCCAGCAAGAAGAATGTAGTTTCCACAGAGGATGAGAGTGACAACGTTGTTCAGCCAAAGAAGCAAAGGTACTCACAGTATTTTGATGATTAACAAAATAACTTTGTATGAATCTTTGTTTCAGATGATGATCTAATATTGTATTACATGTTTACTTACGAAAACATAGATACCTTCCCGCCCATTACAAGAAATACGTAGACTGTGGTGCATATAATTGGTCTCAACCAACTTTCACGCACCAACTTATCAAACAAAATGAAATCCTCGCAGTGTATGAGTATAGCCCGAATGGTCCGATCCGGTTTGGGGCTTCCACGAGAATTTATCCCTCTTTCCCTTCATCATTTTCTGGCGATAAATTACCAACACGCTTGCTTAGCGCTCTTCCTCAGTCTCCCACTGTTAATTGAATGCCTCGGTTCACAAATGTGTTGCTTAAAATACATCCACTTCTCCACTATCCTTCCCTCACAGTTGGCATCCTCAACTTCCTAGGAACTCTCTCCCCCACTAGCTAGGCTTTACGTGACTGGCCGCTATAAAAAATGGTTGGGTTGTCCATGGCCATGGGAAGGGACGATATATGCTCACAGTTGGATTTTGGCAGGCTAGTTATTCTTACTGGGTATTGGTAGACCAATTATTTGTTACCATAACAAACACAATATAGTAAACCCAAAAAGCCAAGAGTACTTGCATATATATAAAAAAAAAGGAGGGTTAAATTTGATGGACGGTTATCCATCAACCAATTTTTTTTGTCTGACTTTCAATATTTACTTTTACTATTTCATCTAACTTTTTCTCTCACATGAAAATAGTTAATGTAGATATAGTTGCAACTAATAAAATTTAACTTGACAGAAATTGAAATACACATATCATGTGTTTTCCATTTAAGTCACTTGAATGTTAATCCTATTAAAAGAACAAGATTTGTGAAATAAGTTTCAAACAAAAAAACATAATGTGTATGAGCTATGTAAGTGTTCAAAAAATAGATTTGATATCATCATATAAACTAAATAAATTTTGGATAGTTTCACCAAAAACAAAATTGTCAAAACACAACACCTCATTTGCTTATATTTTTTATTTTCATTTTCTCCAAAGAAGTCAATAAAGTGTGAACAAGTTTGAAAAGTATGGTAAACTGTTACCTTACGCAAATAGACTAAATGTTGTAGCCAAAGAAGGGTTTCGATTGGTATAGCAATCCCCAGTCTAGTAATAAGAAGCTTGTCATGAAAAGGGCATGTAACTATGTGCTATGGTGCGCTTACCAGTCTTGGGTTTGATTCCCAGCCTATCCAACTTTCAACATGGTATTATAGTTCGTTAAAATTGTTAGGAATTTCAAATCTTGTTAATGTGGCCTGAAGGGAGTGTTCTAGTACTAATCCATTATTTGGACCAGTAAATCAGTCATGAAAAGGAATGTAGCTCAGCAGTAAAGCAAACTTTCCACCATTTAGAAAAGATTTCCTAGTATAATTTATAAATGAATGAAAAAAAATAGGCTTATTGAGAAAACAAAATTGTAACTGCGTATCAAAATGTCTGTGAAGAATCTAAGCCTCATCCACGTCATTTTCAAGTATTCATCACTCATGTCCAATCTTCAAAATTTAGTAGAATGGATGAATTTGAAGATATTGATTATAGACCTTTGCATCCAAGGAAACTATAAGCAAATTGTTTAGTAGTTTTGGGTTCCTTAACCCACACAAAAGCTTTTTAGGAAGAGATCAATCATGGTGTTTGGCTCCACCCATGCCCCATTCAAGGCTATGATTATCATTGTTTTGTTTGAGTTGGCAGTTTTTTCCAAAACTTTATTTAGTACATCTTGAGGGGCAGTTGGACTTAAAACCATACCTAGTTTATTTTGAGCTGGAGTTGGAGGTAAAATCACATCTAATTCATCTTGATATGGATTTGGAGCAGGTGTCGGTACACTCTGAACAAAATACAAACATTGTTTATAAATACCATTAGAAGCCAAATCCCTGAATAATTTTTATACTAATAGAAGAGGCCATATCGATCATGAAAACCTCAAAGGATGCACTACTACATAAAGGTTACATATAATATTAGGTTATAGAAAGATTGTGGAAAGAATGCAAATATCAAAATGTTCAGTATTTTTTCAGCTCAGAAATATATTTTTCTCGTCTCAATGGAAGATTGAGAAACAAATCACTTCATTCTTGGGATGTTCCAAATGAACAATCCAAACATTACTTTAATAAGATCAGTTCATTATTTTGCTATTCTTAATGAAAAATCCAAAGACATTGTTGTGATCAGATCAGCCATGACTTATGACTTCAAGAATATTAAAAGATCATTGGTGGGCCTGTTGCACAAAGTGTCTAGGCACCACGACAACACTCAAAGTAAGGGACGTCACTCTAATCCTTACTCACTCTGTTTAGACTATCTCCTAGGCAAGTCAAGGGGGCTGAGTAAGGAATAGAGTGACAACCCTTATTGTGAGCATTGTCGGTGTGCCTAGACACTTTGTGCGACAACATTTTTTATCATCATTTATGGGGACCATTTATTGGGCCTTGGCTCTATGACATTCATCTTTCATCTTTCTATCATTCATTTTAGCTAGCAACGCCAACATTTTTTGGCGTCGTTGTCGCGTACATTTTATTCTTGGCGTTTCAACTACATTTCCTCATCATTCTTCTCATTTCTCATCTTTTCATTTGAGCTAGCCATGACAACATTTTTTGGTGCCGTGGTTGGGGATAGAGTTTTTCTGTCCTTGGTTTCCTCAACATCATTTAAAATCATCTCATCTTTTCCACCATTCATTAGCTTGTCAAGTGGCACAACATTTTTTGGCGTCATTTGATATTTTCATCGCTTTATCTTTCATCATCTCACTAATCGTTTCATCTGCACTTTTATCACCTGGACATTTTGGTTCGTTTCTTGTTTGGGTGGCGACTCCACTTATTCATCCATTATTTCTCATACAAGAATCCCTCCCTTATATCCAGTGGCTTTTGCCTTTTGGATCCTAGAGTTAGATTCATGTTCAAGTGGCGACTCCACTTCTTTCATTTCTTTCAAGAATTTCTACTAGAAACCTGCTTCTTATACATCTCTTGATTTTCTTGAGCAGGGGTCTCTCTCTAGCATCCATTTGTTCCCTCCTTATTCCTGTAAGCAGGTCATCATGGATGATTTTTTTACCCTGTGTCATTTTACTAATTTTCTCCATGATATTCCGGAAGATGCCATTCATAAATTACCTTTGTTCTCAGATGGTGATTCAACCACTGCTAGAAAGCATCTATGCAGGGTTACTCATACAATAATCAGATATTGTATCTCTTCCCAATATAAACATGAAGATGTCAAGATGTGTCTATTTTCCTTTTATTTAGAGGGTGATGCTTTGAAATGGTTTCATAATTGTCCTAAAGATTCTTTCGCTTATTTACAAGAAAACATCAATGCTTTTAAAGATATATATGGAGATCAAGGTCACTTTCCTTGTGCCTCTAGTACTATGCAACAGGATGAAAGTGATCTTGTAAAAGATCCGACTGTCAATGAAATGCTTCAAGACAATTTCTCATATCAAAATGTGTCATATTGCAACCATTGTGAATGTTCTCATGATGAATCCACTTGTATAGGTTGCAAGATGAATCCATGATAGTGGAAAAGCATAAACAAGTTGTTAAATCAGTGTTGACAATGAAATGGAAAATGATAAGCATCTTATAGAAGAACTAAAGTAGTTGGTTAAAGGCATGTAGTTCAATCAAACACAGCTGGTAAAACATATGGAGCTTAATCAAGAAAAATTTATAACTGATTACGTCAAGGATATGAGAACTTTGTACACTCAACTGGAAAAACGTGATAAGGAGATGGAAATCATGAAAATTAAACACTCTGATCACGTAGCCACCGTAGTAGAAAAGTGTGCTTAGAATATGGAGGCTATGAGGACTGACATGCAGAGTTAGCATGCTAAGGAAATGGGAACCATGAAAGCTAATCATGATAGAGAAACGAGCTTTATGTAAAATTGCTTAATGACCATAAAAGCAGATAATGAAAAAGTAATAAAGGATATGGAAGCTGGTTAGATATGTCTTCAAAATAGGTTATTGACCATGGAGGAAAACCATGCCAAGGAAGTCAGTGCTATGAAGGTTGAACACTCTAACTCGATGGATGCCATAACAATACAGGTACGGGAATTTCACCATCAGTCAAAGGATGAAAGAAACAAGGAAACATCAACAAATCATAATCCTCCTTGTCTGCTGCAGCAAGCTCCATCTTATTATGAGGAGGTCATTTGTTCTTTTAAAAAGTGGCTAATTGAAGATGACCCAGATAAAATGGAAATTAATAAGAATCAGAATGAAGAAAGGCATGTCATTCATATCTTACATACTTCATCTGAGGGTTTTGAAGAAGAATGTTCCACGTCATCAGTGATACAACCTGCCACAAAGAAAAGACATAAGAGAAAGAGAATGAGAAAGTGGTTTGATGCATCTAATGGCCGCGAGTAGCATGATTTTTGGATACGAAGAAGTCCTACCTTATGCAGAATTTGACATGGAACATCCGAGAAACAACCAAAATTTTTTCTTGAAAGCAGGCAAATACTCAGTATACACTATATTGAACGCATCTGATGCCATGGGAAGTCTTTGTATTGTATTTCTAACCTTATACCCTATTATTTCAGTATTTCATTTTGTAGTTAGATTTGTGTTTTTCATGTTATTAGGATAGTTAATAAATGAAGAGCTTATATCTTTCCTATGCTTAATGTTATATGATGATTTTTGAATGGAAACTACTTATGTTACCTTGAGTGTTACATGGATGCAGATTCTAGATTCTCACATTCCTCTGGTGCAGCAACATGTCCCCAAGTAGAGCCAGATGTCTACCACTATGTCTCAATGACGCATAGCAGTACACCACCCTTTTTCACAAAAGGGATAGTGCCTTATCGAAGTGTTTCTGTCGTACAACTATCATCATTAGCCTGATCATTATGTTATAATGTAAATCCATTCTCCATGTTTATGATGTAAATAATATCAACAAACCTATGTCATGTATGTAATTGCCTAGGTAAACCTGCGTTTCTAGTGATGATCTACATTCTGTGAGGTCTTTTGTCTCACGGATCCATTCTCGGATAGTCGGTAGAGTTTTCCTTTGGTCTTACCCTAAAGACGGAATGGATTTTGTCACTAGGATCTTAGGCGAGTCCTAGTGTTCTAGATCAATTCTATGTAAAAGTGATTTTGGAATAATCCTAACTATTTGGTTAGGTTATCTTATTACAAATTGCTTAGTCTGCTGGATTATATTTGTGTCACAAAAATGGGTAGTATGTGAGAGTTTATTACAGATGGGTTTCCCCATTGAGATGTAAAAAATATGAAAATTATGATGTAAAGTGTCTTGAGGGTTAGAAAAATAATTTATCCCCTCGTAGGTTAATTAATTAAATATTCTCGCCAAAAAATTAATTAAATCCAAAGCCAGAAATTTAATTAATTCTAGGTCCTAGGTAAATTTAAATTCTCTGAACGCAAAATTCGTCGGTCCTTAAAAATAAAAATTAAAGAGGTCCGGGGACAAGGTAAATTAATTATTTTGATAAATTTTAAGCTTTTGATCCCTAGGGTTAAGTCAAAGTCAAAATTTTGAGGAAATTAATTCAAAAATTTAATTTTTAAATTAATTAAAATGCATTTAATTGAAAATTTTGAATTTGCTAAAGAATTTAAAATTTCGACGGATAAGATAAAAAGAACTTTTAACCCTCATCAACGGTCAAGATTGATTCGACAAGGATCACTCGAACTAGCTGCTGGAGGATTTATCTTTAAATATGAAGTCATTTGTTAGTCAATTCATCCGACCTTTGAGTCATGTGCTAAGTGAAAATATCTCGTGTAATTTTTATTCGAATAATAAAGAAAGACTTTGAGGTTAATTTTCGTCGGTGTTGCTCTTCATGGAAGTACTATAAGATGTGTCATTTTTCATGTGTATTTTTTTTTAGCCATTGATAATAGCTTCTGAAGAGTGATTTGAGTACAGGTATCTTGTTCAGTTGCTAGGGTTTAAGTGATCATTTAAATTTGAATGTAATAGCAGGTATCTCTATTTATCTAAATTTTATTATCATTTTCTTGCTCTATTTTGATGGTTGAATTGAGTTTTACAGGAAATTCTTGATTTTTAGATCATTGGGCATTCGTGGAAGTTTTCAATTGGACTAGCCAACTCCCAATCCATGTTTTCTGAAGAGCCCAACTTAATTTGATCCCAAGCTTATCATAAGATTTTTTAGTGGTGATGCATGAATGGTTTTGAGCTAAGCACCACCTCTAAAATTCAAAAAATTTATTTTTTTACGTGCGAAATTGATGAATCTGGCTGTTGAGAGCCACAAATTATCAGATCTAGGAGCGGAGTTGGACTCAAACTCAACAGATCTGATAGATATGCCATTATTGTACATAGATCTGTAAATTATTTTTTTGGGTTTTCTGACTTGGTATATCGTTTGGGTATTTTTTGTTGTCTTGCAGCTACAAATCTGAGAAAGAAAACTATGTAGAGTCCAGATCTAGACCTTGGAGGGTAAGATCTGGATCTTTAGGGTTCATCAACATCATTTTTGTAGGGAGATTATTCAAAATATTTTGCAATCCAGGGTTTTAATTTATTTTTTTTTAATCTGGAGAAATTTTTTAAGGGTTTCACTGGTAAATCTTAAGCACAGGTATAAGATCTTAATCAAGAAATTTCTCTTTAGTTCTGGGCCACCATTTTTTTAGATTGATTTGTTGCCTGGTTTTAGGGTTTACTCTGAAAATTTCAATTTGTTTTACAGCCTCTCAACCCTCAAACAAATGTTTACGTTCTCTCTTGGATGTTTCCATCAAACCTCCTCGCCGGCTCAGACTACAAAACAGTCCTCCATTCTCTGCGTGCTTCCTGTCCACACATCTCCTTTCTTATGGCCAGCTCCTTCACCTGCGCACAGTCTTCTCTCCCTTCGCATTTACTTCCCCTCCTCTATTTATGCTCACTTTCTTGATATGCATCTTCCTTTTTCTCTGTTCAAAAGAGCTGCAGACCCTTCCACACATACCTGCAGCTACAACCACGTCCATCCCTCGCCCTCACCCTGCGTCCTACTATCCAACCATCCTCTTGCATTCCTCTCTTTGCAGCTATTGCATCCTTCATTCTCTTGATAACTTGGCCCTCATTTCTTGACCCTCGTCATTCCTAAACTGCTAACCATCCATTGCCTGCCCTCCATGCATTCTGCTCCAACCCTCCATCCATACCCATCTCTTAGAAAAATCTAGTTTATGATACATTTCAGTGAGAATCTCATGGGAAAAGGGAGTAGTTCCTTCAATAAGAGTAGCCTGCATCATTTGCATAATAGACTTGGCATCAATGGTAAACAATATCTGTCATTAATAGAGTTCAGGCTTCTGTGATCCATATCAAGTTAAGAAAGATTCTTCTTAACTTGATATAGAAATAAAATTATTATTTCTATATTTATTTTTAGGTATTCTATTATTAGTCTAATCTTGTTATAGTTTTTTCTAACTAACTTTACTTTATTTTATATCCTTTATGTAACTAATTTTCCTATTAATTATTATTTAACTTATAATCTTTGATTTATTCATATATGATTTGGCCCTTTATTTAACTAAAATTCCTTTTAAATTATATTTTTGATAATATTTTTTGAACTTAATACCCCTTAAAATTATTTGTATATATATTCTAAGGGATTGGTCCTAAATATTATTATAAACTAATTATTTAATTACTTTCTCAACCTTTGATTAATTATATATATATAGGTATGTATATATATAGTAATTATTAAATAATTTAAATAAATTATCCTTTTAATCTAACCATTAACCCCAACTTTCACCTTAATAACCGAATATTTTAACTTTAATCATAGAATATATATATTTATATATTTGTTAATAAATAAGTTAGATAAATAAATCTTTAACCTTAAAATTATTTTAACTAACTTCCATAGAAATAAACTAACCATTGAATTATTATTGAATAAAAATACTAGTCATCTTATGATTTTAATCAAAATATATATATGTAGAATACCTATAATAATTATTTAATAAATTGAATAAAATAAATAAGTAAATAAATTATCAAACCAACCATTAAAATTATTAATCCTACCTTTATAACCTATTATCTATATATATATATATATATATATATATTTTTTTTAATTTAAATTAAATAAATAGATTCCCTTTTTATAACCAACCTTTTACCTAATTCAACTTATTTCCTTAAGAAAGATAATAATAATTATAATTATAATAATATCATTAAAATAGTAAATAAGAATTTGACCTGGGTCCTAAGGTCAAAATTAGCCGTTAATTTAGCCGTTGGAGTCTCTGCTCAAACTATTTATCTTGCTAAGCCGGATCTGTTTCTTCAACTTGTCCTGACGATGAACCACACTAGTTGGTTCGAAACACGTCGATAAATGATATTCCATGTGATTTTCGCCGAAGAATCTTTCTTAATATATGTCATGTTGGGACCATCACTACCCTTTGATGTGGGTTGTAGCATGAGTGGCATTTCCTGAAAAATTCTAGGTAATTGTAGGTTTTAGGGAAGATATAGAAAGGTAAATTAATGTCCGAGAGGTCTATGTCATCTACTTAATCCACAAATTTATCCTCCCACCTGCTGTATATGTCAAATAAATCAAAATCTGAGAGTGTTTCGTGTATCTTAAAATCCCTGTCTACCAGTGGTATATGATCCAAATCGAATGGTGGATGGACCATTGCGTTAAATACCTCCTATTCTTTCTTCTTGGGTTCCATGGCTGTCTTCTATAAAAACCTTTGAAAATGGAACTGTGTTGAATTTCAAGTAGATCTGTAATAGAAAGGGGATGAGAAGAAATGGGAATTCAATGAGGGAGAAAGAAAAGGGATGAATTGGAAGTGGAATTCGAGAAGGGGAATGCTCTGTAATTGCAGAAAAATGATGCTTTCTGTGACTGTAATGTTGTTTCACTATGTTTACTGCGTTCTTTGTGTATGCATGAATGAAATTGAATTGTACTTGTAAACAACGAGATTACATAAGAATTTGTAAATGGATATGAGATGGTGCATTTGTAGATTTTTGAGGTGTTTTCCATTAGCTTGGCTTGACTTGGCATGGGTCCATTGGCTAATGGTCCAACTAATTGAATGCACAACATCAGGAATGGAGGTGATAGGCAGATGGCATGGGATGGTGTCGTGAGGTGGCGGGAGTGAGAAATGGTCACAAAAGGAGAGTGGTTTAGTTAAAGGCATAAACCATTTTTCGCGGGGCCCTGGGAGTGGCAAGCGGTATGAGGGGGGGATGCAAAATCATGAGAGCGTGGCACGTCAGTGGCTTGAAACCACTATTTTCGAACCCCCCCCCCCCAGGATTACCTTTCAGAGGGTGAGGGGGGGCCAGAAACGTATATTGACCGTCAGATTGTATGGAGTGAATGGAGATTAGGTGAGAGATAGGGGCTAGTAAGGTTGGACGTGACGAGTAAGTGATTGTTGGGGTAGGGAAATATATAGGAGGGTGGGCTATAGGATTTAGGGGTATAGAATAAGGCTAGGAAAAATAACAAAAACCCCTTCCCCTTTTAATTTCTTTTCTAGACCTTAGGGAAAAACATTGAAATGTGTCACCACACTTCAAAATAATTTTTCTGGTCTCTTTACCTTTGCAATTTTCTCAACCTACCTACCCTTTATTCTTCTAATCTAACATTTTTCTTTTTCTGCATTTGCAGGATGCATTTGGACTTGCATACCCTTTCATTTTTTCTTTCATTTCTAACCTACTCTATCACTTATTTCTCCCATTGGTCTAGATTAAACAATTGAACCAATTTTATTTCTACCTAGATATTGATTTGCCAAGATTAAACTGTTTGGCAGATCTTTATTTTCTACCCTATCAACAGAAAACGAAATTTGTTCAATCATGCTTAGATTGTGTGATTTGAACAACATTTGGGGTTTTCTTTTTCTTCTTATTTTTTCTCTTGTGTTCTTTTTTCTCTTTTTTATTTTTTTTATATACCTTGTTTTCATTTTTTATTTTTATTTTTTTGTGAAATCAATTGAATATTGGAATCTATGAACAATTTCAAATCTGCAAACTGTGAAATATTCAATCACCTTGAGATCCCATAAATTATAGGACCCTAACAGAAGGGACCAAAGAGGAATTGATGTTGAGGAATCTTGCGAGGAAAAGTTGTCGCATTCTTCGGAGTCGGCTACACCACCAAAATGAAAGCTGAACAAATCATTGTTTTTATACAAGATAACATGAATAGTAAGTGAAATAGTAGCCTCAGTATAGATGCGAGACAGTAGTAGCCTGCAAGCTAGAGGAATTAAGATGCACAATCAAAGTCAATTTTGCAGGTGTCTGATAATATTGTTTTAAATGGATATGGTTTTGTCTTAATTGTTAATTGTATTAAATGGGTTTTGTCTTAATTTCCATTGTCTTAAGTGGCCATTTCTTAAATATAAAGTTTTGCCTTAAAAAAATTTTGTCTCCAATTGTTTTTATCTTAAATATAAATTTTTGTCTTAAATATAAATTTTTGTCTTAAATATAAAGTTTAGTCTTAATATTTTTGTTTTTGTCTCAAATATAAAGTTGTCTTAAAATACTGTTGCCTAACTATTTTTTATTAAAATAATTCAATTGATATTAAATTCTATAAATTACCTATGCCAAAGCTAGGGCAAGATCATATTTTAGTTTAAAAAATTCGATGTGCCACTCTCAATCTTGTTGATTTTAAGAGACGGGGAGGCATATTCAAAGATGTTGATTCTAATTTTATGCTCCATGTTTTCCTACTCTTCAAGGCTATTTGAGCGAACTTGAATATTTTTTCATGACATTACTCTGCTTGAGCTGACTCGAAGATTCTCGTTTTAGCCATGACTTATGACTTCAATCATATTAAAAGATCATCGGTGGGCCATACATTTCTATCGCTAGTTTCACCTTCATACTTGTTTTCGATAGTATCACTTTAGTTGCGTAGTGGGTACTGCCTACATTGATCATGTACGTTTTCCACCCGAAATAACTAGATTTGGTCTGCTAAGAGTGCCTTACACGTCTCACCCCAACCTCGCAGTCGTTTGTAGAAGTTAGTGGGCCATGGTGAAGAGACCACAGTTCTATGAAGACGGAAAAACGTTTGGCATTTCACAACATTTTATATGTTTGACAGAGCTTCACCAATATCGTCATGCTTTACAATATCTTATTATAGTGTAGGAGCCTATGCAAGGCACTGAGAAACAACTTCCTCACCTTCCCTACTTCCTTGGCCATCATCATGGAATTCCACGTTGTTGCCACTACGTTTGTGTTAATCAGAAGATTCTTTTGATTCGCAGATGAGGAATCCCAATGACGAGAAGATAATACATATCATTTTCCTCTATGATATCTCATATGCTAAGTAGAGTCATGGCACAGACATACCATTCCTTGCAATCACTAGTGCTTGCATTGTCTCCCCGAAATGGCTCCTTTCCATTGTTGCGAGGAGCAACAATTTACAATGTAGATAAAGATGAGTGGAAGATTCTCCCAGATATGAACTGAGAGCATAGTCACTATCCTCCCTCTGGGAGAAGCTTCCAATCGCCTTTATCTACATTACAAACCACTCCTCCGCATGCAGCATTTTCATCATTTTCCATTCCTCCAACAATGTAAAGGAGCCCTTTCGGGAAAACAGAGCAAGTGCTAGCGATGTCAGGATGCGATATGTCTGTGCCACAACTCCACTTAGCAGATGAGAAATCATAGATGAAAATGGTATATATTATCTTCTGTTCTTTGGGATTCCTTCCTCCAATCAAAAGAAGCTTCTGATTGACACAAACACATTGGCAACGGCGTGCAATTCCATGATGATGGCAAAGGAATTAGGGAAGGCAAGGAAACTGTTTCCAGGTGCCTTGCACATACTCATTCACTATAATCACATATTGTAAATCATGACGATATTGTCTGAGCTTGGTCAAACATATACACTGCTTCGAAATGCCAAAATTTTTTATGTCTTCATAGAACTGGGGGCTCTTCACCATGTCTCGCTAGCTTCTACATACAACTACGAGTTTGGGTTGAGATGTGTAAGGAACTCTTAGCAGACATTCTATAATTCGTTCGGGTGGAAGAACATACATGATCAATGTCGAAGTACCCACTACGCAAATACATTGATATTATTGGAAACAACTATGAAGATGAAATTATCGATAGAAATTCACATCTCACCAATGATTTAATATGCTTGAAGTCATAAGTCAGGGCTGAAATGAGAATCTTTGAGTCAGCTCAAATACCCTCCAAGAGCGGAGTAATATCATGATAAAATCTTTAAGACTACTCAAATAGCCTTGAAGAGCAGGAAAACGTAGAGTACAAAATGGAATCAACAACTTTGAATATGCCTCCCTGTCTCTTAAAATTGAAAGGATTGAAAGTGGCATATCGAATTCTTTTCACTAAAATCTGGCCTTGCCCTAGCTTTTGGCACAGGGAATTCCTTGAATTGAAAGACATCTCAGGTCGAATCACGTCGGATCCATATTCACTGCAGAAGCCTGCTCTCTATAGTTTACTCATGTGTAGTCTTTGGTGTTTGTAGAAGTTGAACAAGATGATACTCTTTGCCCTCCCCTGTCCCATTTGAAAATCAAAATAGATTTCAGGTAAAACCGGGAAATTAAAAGAATTTAAAATTCAAATTTCATGGGCTATGTCTCCATATATGAATTACATTCTATGGGGACTAGATGAATGACATGTTATGGGGAGTGAATAGCCTGGAGGGCGTAGCGATGCTCCATAGATGGTGACAAGCAAGATACTTATGGAAACAAGCGAGAAAACTCTATTGCAATTTCACATCAACCCTGAAAGAAGAAAAATATGTTTGTCAAGTTTCCAAAAAGTCGCAATATATAATACGCCCATGTGTAATTATACATCCTATGATATGGAATGGTGTGATTCACTAAACCAGTAATGATTGGTTTAGTGACTTCTTGTTAAGAATTGTCATGGGTGGTCGCATTTGTCTATTCTTTAAATGTCCCTTTCGAGTTTTCAATCTAAACTCAAAATAATGACAAGTTCCAACAAAATCTGTATGCAGATTCTGTGTCCAACAAAGTTGTGAAGGATGAAACTATATATATATATATATATATATATATATATATATATATATATATATATATATATATATATATATATGTACATATATATACATATATGTACATATATATATATATATATATATATATATATATATACATATATATATATATATATATACATATATATATATATATATATATATATATATATATATATATATATATATATATATATATATATATATATATGAAAATTTTCATTTTCTTATATGTCATTGATTATGACATTTTTGTAAATTATTCGCAAGTTAAGTATGACATGTTTAATCTTAAATAAACAATATTTGATGGCTAAGAAAGGGGAAAACATGTAAATGGGTGTCAATTTTAAAGCCTAAAACACTTCAAAGATTTAAGAACACACGTGACACTTGATTCGAAATTAAAACAACAATTACATTTGATGGCCTCTTAGGTCCCCAAGGCCTTCCTTTCCTTACTTACATTTAGTGGCTACTTAGCAAACCTGGAGGCCTCCTACAAAAAACAAAGCAAACAAACCCTAATAGAAGTAAGGAATCTTGTCCCTGCCACTTCATGCCTTGCATCAGCTTAAAACTATTATTTTTAGTCTAAATATAAAATTAGAGAGGAATTTATCTCCTCCCTCTATGACTGCCATGATGCTCCTTCCTTCCAGAGGCTTTCGAAATCAAATTCAATTTTAGGGGATTCATGCCTTTGCATCATACTCCCACTATTCAAAATATTTATGATCTCTTGATCATGTATTGTCATTGTTGTATCACATTAATATCCATTTTAGTCTTCTTTATCCTCATGTATCACCGAGCTTATGCTTGTATTCAGTAATGAGTTGCAACCAAGCCTCCAGTGACACCTCACCAAGCTCCCTCCTATGGCTTAGTCTTTTGGCATCATAGGTTCACCTCCTTTGGAACCTCTTAAGATTAATTTTTCTCCTCTAGCTATTACACTTTTCCCACTTTTCTTGACAATTATACTCACAATCACAATTGTGGAATTGCCTCAACAACTTCTACCTAGCCAAAATGAGAAGATTTTCTTTCATTCACCAATGTGTATGAAATATTTCCTGTCTCTAATACTACTTAATGAAAATCTATTCTATGGTCTATTAAATTTGGTCCCTTGTTGGTTCAATCTCCTATGGGTTATGGTCCCACGAAAACTGGATTATCTTGGACTTTTGCAGTAGTGGAGCTCGGAATCACCTCAAATCCCAAAATAAAACATCGATGTATAGGGCCATCATTCTCCTCTAGACCTCAGTTGTTTCAAATCTTATATCGGTGCCTCAATGCTCCCACCCTTATCCTTGTTGAGGGCATAACTCAACCTTCTATGAGACACAACCCACACTCCTTGGTGACGAAGCATTCTCAACACGGAAAACATTAAAGGCCATGCACTAAGCCAATCATTAGCTTAGTGCATGATCTTATCAACCTACATAACCATTGTATTTCCAGCAACATTCACAACTTCAACTTCCGCAACTCATGCTTTGAACTTAATTTTGTCTAACTCATGAAAGTCCAACATTTGTACTTCATCACATCCATGTGGTTAATATAGGTTTCACACACATTCAATGTCAACCCCTCATTTATCATTTCCAGCCTCCTAAATTTTGATTTCAAATTGGCATTGGCGCACATATTTGTTTCTAAATGAACTGAAATCCTAAACGATTTCAAGATGGGAAATCACACACAATTTTTTTCTTATCCTCCATTATTATATCAAATCTCGAAGAAAAATAGTAGGTGAATGACAAACATCCTCAACGGGACCCTGAGGGAATAGAAAAGGTGACATCTTCACCAATGGGAGGTGATGAGTTGAAATCCTTGGCAAGATTTGTCATATCAAAATCCATAGACGAGCCACAGTTGAATAGAGTGGTGGATGCCTCCTTGCCCAGCCACATTCACAGAAAAAATCTTTACACCTCCACTATGCTTTCAACCGCATCCAATCCTCCCTTAAAAATCTCATAATAATCCTCGAAATACCATGCTCAGGGCCATAAACATGCTCATCTTAATTGATAATTGTGAATATTACGCTTAAAAATGTTCTTCCACTTCCATTTCCACTGTGAGTAGGAGTTGTAGCATTACATATACCATTTATTTGAAAAATATGGTGGAAACTTTTATAGAGGAAGAGCCATGTGCCTTTTGTGAATGGGCATGGACCCTCACAAATACTAAAAATGACATTAGTCGTGAAGATAAATGGAAATACCAAGGACTTAGTAGCAAGCCCTTCCTATTTTCTACACAAGTGGAGAAGCCCCCATTATATGTTGAGATACAAAAATTTTGTAACTTTTCATCCCTATTCAGTCCTCGTGAAATATCTCTTTTTCATAGACATGAGAAGTTGAATGATAATAAACCCACTTATGAGCGATGGGGGAGCAACTACATATTGAATTTTTCAAGAGGGGATGGTTGATTAGTCGACTTACAATTTCTATGCAATCAAGAATTGGATCCTAACTAGAGCATTTCAAGATATGGGTGTGATATGTGAGTGGCAGGATTGTGGAAGATGAGGAAGGGGATCCCTTTTGAAATTTTTGGAAGCCATGGATTGATGCCTCTAATCTTCTCGAGGAAGGTGAAGAAAAAAGTGCCATTAGAGTTTCATATACAGACATGATTTGTGCAGGGCAAGGGCAAGGCCAACACAACAACATCATTGTCTATGTGGCTCTAAGAAGCCACTCACTATACTTGTATCACTTGATATTGCTTTCAAACAGGAGATACTAAAAACTATATTTATTGATATCAAAGAACCAGTGCTTTTGGGAAATGGTGGTCAGATTTCCAATTTTGGATTAAAAACTTTATGCTACTGATAAGAATAGAATTATATATACTTGCATTCATGTCACTAGGATTAAACTATAACCTTATGAAATGGGTTTCCCTTTAGCATCAGTGATAGAATTTTTCCACACATTGGTTTTGGGAGGATTTGTAACACTTTCTATTTATTCATCATGTATATGGTGTGTAACAGAGTGTAGCTTGTTTGAAATTTTAAATCATTATATCTGAATTAATTAATTTTTAAAGGTTGTAGAGTTAGTTATTTTATAGTTTACAAAATTCATCGATAGTTCTTATTTTCATAGATTTATTTAATAGTGGAAAAAAAAAACTTTAACCATGACTATATCATTGAATTACTAGAAGTTACGTCAACTTCGTTGTACCATTTGATAGTAGGGAATGGAAATTTAAATTAGTTATATTTTAAATTTAAAAACTTTTATTTTAAGTATTTTAAAGGTTAAAAACCTCATCCTATTCTAGCGGTTTTTGTTTTTTTGGTTTTATGATTAATTTCATTTCATTTGATTGGTTTTTTTTCAAGTTTGTGATATATATAGAGGGGGGTGCTATTTATTATTTTTTAAATTACTATGATATAAGTATTATTGTATTGGTTATAATTTTATTAATTAAATGTTATGTATAATTATTTTAGTGGTGGTGTATCTATGATTTAATGTAAGTATATGTAATTATTTAAGAAATGATTTTTATTGATTTGATAGATTGTCTTTTCTAAGTGTTTCTCTGTGTGTATTGGAATATAAAGTAAATTATTCTAATAATTATGTAATAAAAATATAGTGATTAGACTTAGTTCTATTTTAGTTTTTTCATCAAAATATTATAGTGAAAATGAAAATCCATCTCTATAAGTTCAAATCTTCTTCATAAGTCCATGAACCCACATTAGCACCACAACTTCCAAGATGGGTCCTTTCAACACAAGTAGTTGGTGATCTTGATAATGAACATTTAGATCAACATCACAAGATCAATCTTTTATACCACATCGTAGGTGATTTCCTTAACCCATATAAGAACTTTTTTTAACCCATATAGGAACCTTTTTTTAACTAAACAATAGATCTTTCTTTCCATTCAACACAAATCCTTCTTGTTACATCATGTATATTTCTTCTTCCAAATTCTAATGTAGTAATGTTATCTTCAAATCAAAATAAAATATATAGTACATGAAGTAAATATAATGATGTCTTCGTGTCAAAATAAACGACACAATACATGAAGTAAACATAATAGAAGTTAATTTGGAAATAGGAGAAAAAATATCACTAATATTCTACTAACCAAGATTTATATTTCTCCACTCTTCCATGTACTTTCAATTTATTCTTAAACGCCCATTTAATACCAATGGTATCTCTTGTAGACAACAACCACACTAGATCCCAAACCTCATTATTATCCAAGGCTCCTATTTACTCGACCATAGTCTGAACCCAGTGCCTCCCTAATAGTTCTATAATCGCCATTATTAACAAACAAAGAAAATTTTGAATAAAAAGTAGGTGGAATATACCTTTATGATACTCTATCTTCTTTAGTGAAATTAAAATATTGTTTGATATGTATAATAGTAAGTTGTGATATAATGAATATACTTTTATTTACCCAAACAACCAAAATTCATTTTTTATTTGTATATAAATGTTTAATTCTCATAAATATTTTTTTTTTTTTCTAGCTAAGACTAACCTAAGTACCCATGGGGATTTGAACCGGTGACCTATCGCAAGGAGTGCCTTAACAGCGCACCCATTCACCGTCAATCCAAAGCCTCGTGGGAAACTCTCATAAATAATTAATATGAAAGTAAAAAATCACTAATAGTAAACATAAAAGTAAAATTCATTAATTCATCTCTACTTATCCCTAAAATAAATTAATTTTAAACATACTCAATGAATTCATTTACAAAATTTAAATAAACAAATCAGGTAAAATCTCATGACTTCATCTCTACCTACCATGAAAGTTACATAAACCATACAATTTTTTAAATTATTATGATATAAGTATTATTGTATTGGTTATAATTTTATTAATTAAATGTTACGTATAATTATTTTAGTGGTGATGTATCTATGATTTAATGTAAGTATATGTAATTATTTAAGAAATTATTTTTATTGATTTGATAGATTGTTTTTCTAAGTGTTTCTCTGTGTGTATTGGAATATAAAGTAAATGATTCTAATAATTATATAATAAAAATATAGTGATTAGACTTAGTTCTATTCTAGTTTTTTCTTCAAAAATATTATAGTGAAAATGAAAATCCATCTCTATAAGTTCAACTTCTTCTTCATAAGTCCATTGAACATGAACCCACATTAGCACCACAACTTCCAAGATGGGTCCTTTCAACACAAGTAGTTGGTGATCTTGATAATGAACATGTAGATCAACATCACAAGATCAATTTTTTATACCACATCGTAGGTGATTTCCTTAACCCATATAAGAACTTTTTTTAACCCATATAGGAACCTTTTTTTCCCTAAAAAATAAATCTTTCTTTCCCTTCAGCACAAATCCTTCTTGTTACATCATGTATATTTCTTCTTCCAAATTCTAATGTAGTGATGTTATCTTCGCATCAAAATAAAAGATATAGTACATGAAGTAAACATAGTTGAAGTTAATTAGGAAATAGGAGAAAAAATATCACTAACATTCTACTAACCAAGCTTTATATTTCTCCACTCTTCCATCTACTTTCAATTTATTCTTAAACACCCATTTAATACCAATGGTATCTCTTGAAGACAACAACCACACTAGATCCCAAACCTCATTATTATCCAAGGCTTCTATTTACTCGACCATGGTCTGAACCCAATGCCTCCCTAATAGTTCTATAATTGCCATTATTAACAAACAAAGAAAATTTTGAATAAAAATTAGGTGGAATATACCTTTATGATACTCTATCTTCTTTAGTGAAATTAAAATATTGTTTGATATGTTTAATAGTAAGTTGTGATATAATGAATATACTTTTAAGTACCCAAACAACCAAATTTCATTTTCTATTTGTATATAAATGTTTAACTTTCATAAATAATTAATATGAAAGTAAAAAATCATTAATAGTAAACATAAAAGTAAAATTCATTAATTCATCTCTACTTATCCCTAAAATAAATTAATTTTAAACTTACTCAATAAATTCATTTACAAAATTTAAATAAACAAATCAGGTAAAATCTCATGACTTCATCTCTACCTACCATGAAAGTTACATAAACCATACAAATTTTAAAATTAAATTTATTAATAAAAAATAAAAGAAACAATTTTCGTTCACAACAAAAGTTTCTAAAATTATTTTCCGTAGCATGTTGAAGAAGAAAAATATGAGCCATAATTTAGCATATTTTTTGTGGCCAATTCCATCCTTATTGAGAGTGAAATATTGTGTCTTTATGAAAGGAGTAAGATTCTTCTTGTCCCTCCATAAGATGGGTTGTCATAAATGGCCTTATCAAAAAAAAACCATGCACGATCTTATTGTATTATAATGTTAGATTATGTAAGATGATAAATTTATTCCATGACAACTATGCTTAACATAGATAGACACTATGTGTTTATTTAGGGTAGCATCGGATGTTCTCTAGCTCCGAAATTTTGTGGAGGGGCTAGAATACATGAGATCTCCAAAACCCAGGAATCGTTTGGATAAATTCCACATAGATGAGGAGTTGTTAAAATAATTAATATTTTTAATGGGTTCCTAAGTCTAAACATACGAAAATAAAAATATTAATGTGTATTAATAAAAATATGGGTGTGAAGGTTCTAAGTGATCAGGATCAAGCTAGTTCTAGTCTTAGCCATTGATTAGGGACTTAATCTCGGTCGTTGATTCATCGATAACAAAAGTATAAGAGGAGGCTTGAGGGTCAGTTGGAGATACACCAAGAGGTCAAAGAGTTTGACTTTTCTAGGGCCTGGTTTGCTGAAAAAATCGAGCTAGTGATCTGAGTTGCAGTGAGGGGCAGTGAGGCAGAGGGACTTCACTCCAAGGCCGAAGAATACATGGTAGAGAGGCATAGCAGCACCAAGAAATGCAACGCAGTCCTTGAGAGGTTGATGCAGAAGCCTGACACAGGGGACATCGAAGTCATAGAGGCTAATGCAAGCCCTTGGAGGCAGTGCTGGGAAGATTGTTTGGGGCAAAGAAGGAGCAGATCGGAAAAATTGACTTTCCAAGCAAGCGAGCCTCATTGTTGGGGTGACACAACTCCTAGAGGAGTGATGGAGTTCTAGCGTAGAGCTTGGAGCAGCCAAAGCTATCCAGCACTGGGAACAACTGAGTCACTGTGGGGTTTGATGATCCATTTGCTGAAATTTCCAGAATATCTATCTCCAGATAGAGGTACTTCTGCCAATATTTTTCTCTGTTGGGTGAGCCATATCTGGCACCTTAGTTGTATTCAAGAATATTCTTAATGATACAAACCATCTATATGTTGCACCAGTTTTCCCGAATCAGTTTTCTCAGGGACAATTGTCCAAAATAACAGTTCCCTTGTGTTATTTTCTCAGTTTATTTCAGTTCATGATCTATATGTATGTGTAAGTTGTAATAGTGTTTATATTGATGTTTATGTAATTAAATAACTTGTTAATGCAAAGAACAAGTAGGAGATGTTAAACCTGTAATTGTAGTAGGGGTTTCTGATGCGTTAGATTCAAGAATTTTCACATGGTATTAGAGGGATTGCAGATCATAGGCAACTAAAGACACCAATCGAGAAATATGAGAATTTGTAGTAGAGAGGTAGTTGTCCCAAGGGACAGTGTTATTACAAAGCCAAAGATGTAGAAGGTAGAGCGACGCAGTGAAGGGAAGGTGATGTAGAGGATCACGCAATGCCTACCTTAGCACTCTAATCCAGGTTAGGGAGACACAATAGTTGGGAGGAGCCCATGCAGTAGCTGTGTCAGCCGTCATGGCCAAGGCAGAGGTAGAGGGAGGCATATCAAGGTCACATAGAGACACATCATCTCTCTAAGCCAAGAAGGATTAACACAGTTGGCTAGGAGGAGCTGATCTAGCCCACACAATGATTGCACAGAGCTGAAGGGCTCAAATTCTTTAGTTGTTGGGGCTAAGGGATCTGAGAAGATTTTGATTTGAGGAGCTGGAGGGATGTTTTTTTTGTTGGTGCAGAACATTGTCTTAGGAGACTGCACCAAGGTACAGGGAACCACTGCCTTGACAGTTTTCTAGCCAAGAAATCTAAAATCCGGGTTGCACCAGTAAAGGAGGATTGAAGGGGAGTGATTACAGTTGGCCGAAACATTTCCGAGAGGGAGATCAAGACTCAAAGGAAGTTTAGATAGGATCTATTCCTTAGAGGGTTTCTTGCACCCAATGAATCTAGATCCAAGTCTTGCTAGATTGATAGCAAGAGACGGAAAGAGAACCAGTTCTATTTTTTAACCTAGATGGCAATGAATGGGTTGAGGGATAAGGAAATATTGGAAAAAGTGTTGGCTTGATGGAACCTGACCCAGGTTTAGCATTAATTAGCCAAGCTACACTACTAGTCCTTTCGGCGTCAATCCGCGGAGCGCAGACTGAAGTCTCACCTGAAGTAGTATGGGGGGATGTAGGGACCATGTTTCTGCACCCTAAGATAGTTATGTGATATGATAATCACCCTATGAGTGACATCAGTTAAAGATTTATTGAATAAAGGTATTACAGACTCATGTGTTGGTGTGTGTTTATGTTATTTAGGCAATGGGTCGATCAAATTGCAAATACATAGACACTTGAAATGGAAAGACAACAGAGAAATACAGTAAACAAATACAAGTACACAAGAAATTAATAAGGAGTTCACCCTATCCTCCAGGGCTACATCTCTGGTCTAGCTCTCAGTGGTGGCCTTATTTTATTGTGTCTTAAGCAAAGAATTACAATGTAGGAGCTCAATATGGGTCTCCTGAAACAAATTTGCTTGGCAGGGTGGTTCTTGGATTCCCTAAGCCACTGGAGTGCACAGACTCTTTTCCTACTAGCTCTTTGAACTCTCTAGTTTAACAGATCCTCTTAGGGGTCTCTTGAATCTCTCATGATCTCTGGTGCTCGATGCTGCCTTTGGTCAGCTCGGCCCTCTGTCTTCTTTCTTCTTTTTCTTGCTTCACTGTCTTCTTTGCTTCTCTGTCTTCTGTCTTAGGTTCTTCCTCTCCGTGTCTCTCTTCTGTTCTCTATTCATGGCTTTGAGGCCATTCAAGCTCATGGTTGTTCAATTCCTCTTCCACCTCCATCAGATCGCCTACTGTAGCTGTGCTTGGAGTTCCCTGTTTAGTGTCATCATCAAGCTCGTAGGGAATGGCCAAATGTCCTCTTGTACTTCACCAGCCTGCTTCATTGGTTCAATTCTTCAGCTACGTCGTGTAATGAGTCTTCTGCCACCGTGGCAGTCAAAGTGGACCCCAAATCTTTACAAATTGTAGCTTAATCCCCCGTCGATTCCGCTTTCCCCATCCGACGCAATCTCAGCCATTAGATCTTGGGCCTCCAGATCTGACACCATACGCACGTTTCGCGCAGTTGACTTGCTTGACCATTAGCGCATGATCAGCGGTAGTTTTCCCTCTCCTCCACTTGCCATGTGTCGACCGCTGAGTGGGATCACTCTGTTTTCGCCAATTCTTCTTACCTTTTGAGGGAGACCCGATCAATACCATTGGTTTTTCGGAGCGCAGGTCCCACCTTGTCCGTTAGCCCTTTTGCCTTTTGTCCCACAGTTTTTTCAGCTCTCCATGCATGTTGAGTTGTGTTATATTCTTTCCACATAGTTAACAGGGGGTTTGAGGGGCACCCGTAACACCACTTTATGGGGTTCGGGGTAGCGCCCCAGAAAATTTTGGTTTTGGACCCTATGTTAGGTTGGGCAGACCCACCTATGGTTTTGCGCATGATTTTCGCACATGTTTTTTAAACGTGATGGTTTTCGGTCCATGGTATTGGACGCGATGGTTTTGGGTCCATGGTATTGGATGCTTCGGCATGTATAAATATGTATTATAACATTGAAAGGAACATAATGAAAAATCAAGTTGGTAGTCCCAGTTTTGGGTTCCAAGGGAAAATCTCTGTGTATATGTGTTTTATGTGTTATGCTCTCACATTATTTATTTTTTGTGTTTTAGAATTCATATGCAAGTAATTTTTGTACAGGGTTAAAACCTACATTTGGTATTAGAGAAGATTTGGCTTCAAGGGGATGCCTTTGTTGCTGATGGGTTTCATTCGGGTCTATGGTAGACCCTGTTCAGTGGGAGATCTGTGAGGTTGATTCTGGTGGTGAAAGACGATGGCGAGCAATGGAAAGATAGAAATTGAGAAATTTAATGGTCAGAGTTTTGAGTTGTGGAAAATCAAGATGGAGGATCTGTTGGTGGATAAATATCAGTGGATCGCGGTAGATCCAGGCACTAAACTAATGGGAGTGTCCGATGAAGAATGGAAGAAGTTGGATCAGAAGGCAAAGAGCACAATACGATTGTGTGTCTTAGATTCAGTATTGATGAATGTATCAGGGAAAGCTACAACAAAGGCTTTGTGGGACAAGTTAGGGACTTGGTACCAATCTAAGTCTCTAGTGAATAAACTGTTCCTGTGGAAAAAGATGTATAACTTGAGGATGAAAGATGGAGACTCAGTGATAGAGCATCTGAATGCATTTAATATTGTGGTAAGTCAGTTAGTATCTGTTGATATTAAAATTTCAGATGAAGATAAGTGCATCAGTTTTTTGTGTTCTCTACCAGACTCATGGGATAGTTTAGTTATTACAATAGGTAGTAATGCAACTGCCTTGCAGTTTGATGAAATAGTCTCAACCTTGCTGACGGAGGAGATGAGGCAGAAAAATATGGAGATCCAAAATGGTGATGCCTTTTCTGTACGAGGACAGTCCTAGAACAGAAACAAGAATAAGTCATCGAGTGGGAGATATAAATCTAGAGGGAGATCTAAATCTCCAAGAAAACCTGTAAAGGTGTTGTGCTGGAAATTCGAAAAGGAAGGCCACTTCAAAAGGGACTATAAATCTAAAGCTCCTAACAAAGGAAAGGGATCTGATGAGGCTCCTTCTGCAGAGATGAAAACCACCTCAGGTGAAGGTGGGGATGTGTACTTGGCTTCTTCAAGTACACATGCAGATCATGAGGCATGGTTGAGTGACTCAGTGCATCGTTTCACTTCACTCCCCATAGAGAGTGGTTCTATGAGTATGAGAAATATGATGGTGGTGATGTCTTCTTGGGGGATGACACGAAGGCTAGAATCATTGGTTGTGGAAAAGTAAAGTTAAAATTGCAAGGTGGAAGGGTTAGAACGCTTCTAAGTGTTCTACATATTCCTGCATTAGCCAGAAATCTGATTTCTATTAGCAAGATGGATGATGTAGGTGTAAAAACAGTGTTCGAGAAGGATACCTACAAGATGGTTTGGGGAGCACTGGTATTGATGCAGGGAGTTTAGATTGGAACTCTGTACAAGCTGCAAGGTAGCACTGTTATTGATGGGTGCAATAGTTCTCTGGTTCCTAAAAGTGGAGTAGAAAATCTAGTGGTCTCTAGAGAGAAGACCATGTTGTGGCATCAAAGGCTTGGACATATTAGAGAGAAGGGCCTTCGAATACTTCATGGTAAAGGTATGGTAGAAGGTATGAGTAATAGCTCTCTGGATTTTTTTTTTTGTGAAAATTGTGTATATGGGAAGCATAATTGGGTGAGTTTCCCCTCTGGTAGTAAGAGGGTGAAACAAATATTAGAGCTTGTGCACAGTAATGTGTTTGGACCTGTGAGGGTTCCATCACTGGGTAATTTTGTGTACTATGTATCATTTATAGATGACTTCTCAAGGAATACATGGATATATTTCCTTAAGAAGAAATTTGAAGTCTTTGATAGGTTTAAAGAATATAAGGCTCTCATGGAAAATCAAACAGAGAATAAAATAAAGGTGTTGAGGATAGATAATGGTGGAGAGTTTTGTAGAAAGGAATTTGAAGAATTCTGTAAGAAGTGAGGCATATCACAGCAGAAAACTACTCCATATACACCTCAGCAAAATGGAGTTGCAGAAAGAATGAACAAGACGTTGATAGAAAGAGAAAGAAGCATGCTCAGTGGTGCTGAGTTAGGACAGGAATTCTGGGCAAAGGCGGTGGATAATTCATGTTACCTGGTCACCAAGTCACCTTCATCAGCGTTGGAGGATAAGACTCCACAAGGGGTATGGACAGGTAAGAAACCCTCTCTTTCACATCTGAGGGTATTTGGATGTGATGCATATGTACATGTTCCAAAGGAGAAAAGAAAAAATTTAGGTACCCATTTAGAATATCTGATTGGGACTATGATCTTAGCCTCATACATTTTCTTGATTTCCTTTTCCACCAAAGTCATTAGGACAGCGTTTATCCTACGCAGTTTCTGTTTGAAAGGTTTTTAGTCTTCTTTGATCATAATTTTATGTTATATAATGCTAGTATCATAAGCTTTTAAATCCTCATAGCTCTAGGCAAACACATCTACAAATTATTTGAACAAAGCTATATACTTTTGTTCAACCATGAGAGGCAGTGATTTTGACAATTTTATGATTTTGGGGTTCAGTTCACTTCCTATGTTTCATTCCTCAATGTTTGTTCCTGTTGGTTCCATTTTTGGCTTTCTAGAAACATCATTAAAGTCAGACAACTATTCCAAAGGGGCAAGCCCTCTAGGTAAAACATTATCTTTGAGTTGTAATACTTTGAATTCTTGTTTTTTTGGATCTTTATGTATTTCAGTTTTATGTACAGCCTTCTTTACATAAATGTTTTCATCAGAAATAGTAGGTTGATTTATACTAATATGTACATTAGTTTGAATGTCTAGTTCATCTTCCATATCTATGCTACTACCCTCAAATTCATCCTTTGATTGCAAAAAACTCTCAATCTATTAATCACTTCAAAAAACTTGCCAGTATCTCAGATTATCAGGCACTGTAGGACAGTGTTTTACTTCAATTGCGTATTGCTTATTTGGATGAGGTAATTTGCAAGTGTTAGCTGAAAAATATAATCCAATTTCTAGGGAATTCTGGAGCCTAGGGATCACAACAAAGTCATACTCTTCAAATGTTTTAAGAAAATCAATCACATCATTTCGATATTCTCTCAATCTAGGATGTTTTGCAGAGTATTTACGTTTAATTTGTTTAATGATGAGTTCAAAGTCTCCTTGGAAATTAGCACTTACCTTTTTAATAAATTTCAAGCCTAACAGTAATGCCTCATATTTTGTTATGTTGTTTGTACACAAAAAATTCAATTTGTAAGAATGAACTTCAGCCTGATTAGTTTTTGAATTGTATAGCCAGACTCCTGCTCCTGCCCTTGTTTTACCACATGAGCCATCAAAAGTCATATTCTTGAGAGGTTCAGTTTCAGGGTCCTGCTGGATAATGGGTGTTTGAGTGTCAAGTCCTTCACTAAAATTGTTTCCCGCCTGATTGACCTATGTATCTATGTCTCCATCATTGTCATTGTACAATATGAAAGAATCAAGATCAGTATGGAAAGAGTAGAGGGGTAATTGTCTAGCTTCTCTTGACTACTCACCATATACTTCATTAAGGTTTCTCTATACAACCTTCCTGATTGACCAAATAATGGTATTGTTGCATATTTCATGTCCATTTGAAGTGTCCCTTGTAACTTAGCTCCCCAAGATCTTGATAATAACATACCATACTTAGGAGGAATGTTTGCTACTACTATATCCATCACTAAACTTTTTGCTGGTATCTAGGCTAGCGTGACACAAAGGTCTTTAATGAGACCTAGACATTTAACCTTGCTGGAATCAAATGAATATAGATCTTTGTATGGTCTAGTGATTTCAAGTACAAGTTTTTCCATAACAATATTTGGCATGAGATCATATGATGCACCTAAATCCAACATGGCATTATGAAGGACCTTGTCATGAATATTAAGGCTGACATAAAATGGAGTAACACCCCCTTCTTGAGGCTTGCCATCAACTTCTGGTCCAAATTAAAGGTTAGGCTAGTCATCATTCATGTTCACTATATCAGTGTTTTCTCTTATGTTTAGTACCTTTAGAACCTAGGCCATATACATATTTTTGTTTACCAGTTTAGTAAGAGGAATAGAGATCTTGAGTTTAGTGATTTTGTTCTCAATACTGAAGGGTGCTTGATTTTTAAGAAAATTTGAGACGTCAATTGTTTTCTTAGCAACATTTTCTGTGTTTCTCCTTTCTGGATTGTTTTCATTTTTCTTAGAGTTTTCAGCTGTCTTCTTGGGATCAGGCTCTAAAGTGTTATTGTCAGACTTACTAGAATCTTTTTATTTGAGTTATCATTGTTTTTCTTGCTCCTAAGATTATATTTTTTGTGGACTTCTAAGATAGCATTCTCAAATCCATGTTTATAGTCATCACATTATTCAGATTCCATTTTTGTTTGAGTTAATAAAAACAATTCCTATTCTTCTTGTGTAAGAAAAACAAAACTATCTTCATTTGTTCCCATTAAATTAATCTGATTTTTCTCAACTTCTTCAACTACACTTATATCTTCATCAGCGTAATTCTCTTGAAATGACGACCTAATTTGTTGATCTAGGCCTCATTGATCTCTTTGTCTGATTTGTGGAGTATTTCTCCTAGGGTTTGGATTTCAGTTCTATGGACAGGTGGGTTCTCCCTAGGGACATTTCTTTCATTCAAACTTATCCTCTCCATCATTCTTTCCATAGTCCTTACTAAAGAATCAATTTTGGCTTTTGCTGTAGAAGTTGAAGTTTCTTCCTTTATAGTAACCCTTATTTCAGTTTTCATCCTAGCTCTTTTTGCTTGTAAATTTTCTTCTACGCCCATAGCATCTCTTTGCATCGCATCTAAAGTTGGAGAACTCCTTTGCCTAAGCTGGTAAGACATATTTTGTATCAAAACCATCTAGGAACTTTATCAAGGCTAAATCTTGGGGTGCTTTAAGATTTACAGGTATTGCATTATAGGTATTGTTGAATCTAGCACAATAGTCCTGTACACTTTCACTTACCTCCCTTTTAATATTTTCATATTTGATAGAATATGTAAAGTATTCTTCTTGAATTCCCATCTATTAAGAAATTTTTGGTGGAATTCAGGGAGATCATTTATATTATTTGCAGGCAAAGACTTAAACCATTTTCTAACTTCTCCTCCTAAAGTTTGAGCAAACATTCTGAGCCTAATACTATCATCATCTACCTCTTGAAAGTAAAAAAAATCATTCATTTTATCCACATGTTGTTGGGATGTTAAAGGTCCCATCAAATAGTGTGATCTTGGACTGATAGTCTTATGGCACATTAGCCAATGGGTCTAGTAACACCAAAGGAGCATACCTAGTAGCCATGATTGGTGGTGGTGGTGGAGGACCACTTGAAGGAAGTTGAACAGTGGATGAGGGAAGTTGAATAGTGGATGAGGTTGGACTAGTACTAGGTGGAAATGAGAGTAAAGGAATTTGAGCAACCTTATGTTGAAGGATGAAAGAAGGGGTAGGAATTATGGAGGCAGTAGGACTTGGTGACTGAATATGTGCAAGCTAAGATGTGAATGAAGAAGCTTCTATGTTTAAGGAATTGAATTCTAATGAATGTTGGAGATAAGAATCATCGAGATCTGTCACTAGATCTTGTAGAGTATCAAAATGCTGTAAAATTTTAAGATCTGATTCAGTTTGTGAAGAAAGTTCTCTCATTGGGCTCTTTGGTAAGATTGATGGATCAAAGATAATATGATCTTTCCAATTCTATGATTTAGTCCTAAATAAGCCTTGTTCAAAGTGTAAATCAAACTAGATATCTTGAAAGGTAACAAAGTTTTCAAGAAGTGAATTGGCTCTATGAAGAAACCTATTGCTTGTCTCACTCTATGTTCTAGGAGTTTTCCCTAAGATCTTTTGAGGATTGTCCACTATGGTAGGAGGATTTTGATCTAGATGGGATCTAGTAGAGATTATTTTGGGAGCCAGTGTTCGGATCTAAAACACAGATAGATTGAATATACAAAAATATAAAAGAAACCCATCTTAGGAATAAACTTATCATAGAATTCTTTTCACTAAGTACTCTGAATTCGAATGAAAGGATAAATTTTCAATAGTTCCCGAGTATGGTCACCACTATGTTAATGTTCTATGATTTTGACTATTAGCAAGACAAAGTCACAAAAGATACATTAAACCACTTAGGAGTCTAGGATCTAGCCCTCCTAGACCCAGAGAGGTCTCTCTATGCATATTTAGGATTTAGCTTTATTTCCAATGCTTTAATGTGTTAGGCTAGATAAAATAATGAAAGAAATTTATCACTTGATTTCTTGGTTGTTTGTTTGTTTGGTTGGGGTAGATCATATTTGAATCCTTTCAATTGGGCTATGGAGTCAAAAGCTGGGTGGTAACATCAATTTTTCAGAGCATTTACAAGGAATGATAACTTTCTTTACTAGATCTAAAAGAAGAGTGAGAAATGAGATGAAAGAAAATTGATATCAGTAATGATTAAAAAGTAGTTAAGTATTTTTTAATCATACATTAGAGGACAACATTCATATTGCAAACACAGATAGAAATAAGGTGCTCCAACAACATATATTAAACTAGAATTTATGCTTTACAATAAGACTTAATGATGCATAAATGAATAAAACAAAGATACATTCAGCACAAAAACAAAGACATCACCAGGTCAAAACAGATAAATTATCTTGTAAACGGTCTTTTCATTGATGCTCTGGCTCAAAGTTACAATGCTCCAAAGAGAAAAGGTAGTTAAAATGAGTTGGATCCAACCCCTAATACTTCCAATGGAGGAAGCATTGAACAAAAGCCTACATTGATTTCCTTATACACTTGGAAATCTGTTATTAATTACACTGAAAGAAAATCAACTAGTGTAACCACAAAGTGGCCACACTGAGAAAACTGGGACATTTAGTTCTCGTTTTATGGATGATGTTGCTTGAGAAATCAATTTAATTGTAGTGGCTCTGCTGGCATGGTTGGGGCTGACTCAGATCTACGTTGTCACTTCAATCATCCTTGTCTCGTTCTTCTTGATAATCACACAGGTCACTCCACACTTCTTCATCTAGAATCTTGATCTTCATTAGCCTCCTGTATATTTCATCAGCTTCAGTGTATTTTGCAAAAGTTGGTTTGACTACAAAAATATGCTTCAGTTCATGTTCAATGTAGATTTGATTGTTGATAGCTTCTAGCAATGCCTTTCATGTTATTCCTTTGATGTTGGAAATATTTGCAGCATCTGTGGCTATGCCCTGGAGTTTCTTGACATAGTCCTCTCTGGCCATGAGTTTTTCATTTATGACAAACAGAGAGGGGAGACCTTTCTGATTTAAAGGCTAAATTCTGTTGAAGAACTGTTCATTGTTGGCTCCAAATTTTGTCATTTTTCTTCTAGTTGTACATTCAAGCTATTCTTAGTCAGCACCTTCTTCACCTAAAGTATAGTCTCTATCTTGTCTTCTACTCCTAGTTCTTCCATCTCCTACCTGTTTCTTGAATTTATAAATTTGATGATCCTATTGGTTGTTGCTCGCATGTCTCCCAACTCTTCATTTGTAGCTAAAATAGCTTCTCTAGCTTTCTCAACTAATTCTTTATGTTCAAAGATAATTTGGATGTTGGTCCAAATTTCATTCATACCATTGATTAAGTTATTCCAAATAATCTCCTTCACTCTTCCTAGAGTGTTCCCAATAGATGATTCTTTCTCTGATTTTTGCAACCTTTCAATTAAGGTCCTTGCCCTCTGCATCTCTACTGAGTGGTCACTTTCAACTCTTTTGATTTGGTCTTGCAAAACACTGACTTGGGTTTCTAATCTTTTAATCTCCTTAGCCTGAAGATTCGTGCCTGCCGTGGATCTAGCTAGCTATTCTATACTACTCCCTTTCCCTGTAGCAGCAGTTTCTGGTGTGCCTATAGGAAGAGCTGAGAGAGGAAGAGATTCCATAGTAGTGCTAGCCATATGTGCTACCTTATCTTTCTCTTGTATCATTTTCTACATCTCTGCTTCCATTTTTTTAATTTGGAGGGATTGTTCTATTATTAACTTCATCATTTCGGCCTTCTGGCTCTCTGTTTCCTCTCTCTTTGGTTAAGGGATCACGTGTTGCAAGAATTTTGAGCTGCTTCTTCAAAGCTACTCTACCCATCTCCTTTTCCTTGATTATTTATTATGTTGTGTTTACATCTGAAGGATCATACCCAATCCTTACTACTAAGTCTTCCAAAGAATTAATTATGTTTTCCTTTGACTGTGATGAAATCTTTTCCATCTTCAACTGTGATTGAGCATTTGACAAAGCTACCTGCATTTTAAACAAGTTCATAGAAGTGTTGGTTAAAGTAGATGAAATCATTTCACTCGTTTTCTTGTAAATCTCCAGCTAATAAATTGGATGAAAACTCCTGGAATCAAACTCAAAACATGTTTACCTATAATCTGCTGGAGTTTTAGGCTCTGTTGTTTGTGCTTCCAAAAATGCCATGTGCATCTTTCCCTTTTTTGAATGAAAGGCTAAGAGAAGTTTGCCTTGAGAAGTTGCACTCTATTTCCAAAACTGAGCATAAGTGTTCTTTTTTAATATCTCATTCCTAATTTTAATCTCCCTGAAGGTATCAAAAACTATCTCCTCCTTTTCTCCAATCACATTTGTAGATGAGGAAACTTGAAGAGACTATTGCCTTTCTAAAATTAGAGTGGAAGGAAAAGGTTTCCCTCCAGCTGGGGGTGAATCTAGAATATCAATGAGATTAATGATTGTTTGTTGTAGTGATTCCTTCCCTATGTCCATGTGCTTTTTGGGATTTTTCCTGTATTTCAATTTGAATTCCTTCATAGAAGTATCAATCCCTGGTGACTGATCTTCTCTAAGCCTTTTCCCTATTATTCCCTGTTCTTGTTCTTTTCCTTTTTTTGTTTTTTCTTTAGTAGTTTGTCTTTCCTGTTGTCTTGGAGTCTGTCCATAGGAAGAATAAATCACTTGTTCCTCACCCTCTTGTAATGTGTCAAGCATCCACTCAATCTAGTTCATGTATTTTTCAATTTTTGGCCTTTGAGTGTGAATATAGGTTGTTGACTTGTTCTCCACCCTTTTCTTGGAGATGATGCCCCACAGGTCATAGGACGATGTAAAACGATGGGTGAATTTCATTTCCTTCAATCTCTTATCTGCCTCTTCTCCTGCTTCTCTGTTGTTACAAATGAAAGGACCAATCTGGGATTTGATGCTAAATTGTGACTTTTTCTTGGCTACTACAAAATGTACTTCATCTGCATTGATCATTTTTCTGATGTATTCAAGTGAAAATATCCTCATGGGGAGGAACTTTGGCATATTATAAGGAGCCAAATCACAACCATATACTCTTAATTCAATGTAATTTTGGTACAAGTACCAATCACCTGTTCTTGCTTGGTCTGTCAACTGCATAACCCTTCTAATTTCTTCACTAATTCTGGGTTCTGCAGTCCCACTAAGGAGGCTCATCACTGGGGTGAAGAAACATTTCTAAATTTCTTTTGTAGCTGAAGTCTTTCGAGTCCTTCATCACTAATGTTGTCCAGAAAATAACAGATTGGGGTTCACAGACCTCATTCAACTAGCTCATTGAAACCTGGAACCTATCTACTCAAAAATAAACAAACATATATACCAAAACTTAGGAGTATTGGAAAACTTCCTCTATGAAGAAACTAACAAACTACTCATGGATGGCATCTGCTAGAAATTGACTGAAATTGAAAAGGATAAAGGGCTTGGATTTTATTCATAAAATGGATAGAAAACCTATGATAGCTTCGTCAAGCCACTGATCTGAATAATAGCCAACTAAATAAGAAAGAATAGTGACACTGTGTCTGGTTCTGTGAGGGAAAGCAAAGGAGGAATAACGAGGATTCTTGTTTTGAAGAGGTGTTTGCTCAGTCATGAAAAGTTATAAGGTTTTAGATCTCTTAGAAAAATCTAGTTTTTGATACATTTTAGTGAGAATCTCATGGGAAAAGGGAGTAGTTCCTTCAATAAGAGGAGCCTGCATCATTTGCATAATAGACTTGGCATCAATGGTAAACAATATATGTCATGTTGGGATCATCACTTCCCTTTGATGTAGGTTGTAGCATGAGTGGAATTTCCTAAAAAATTCTAGGTAATTGTAGTTTTTAGGGAAGATATAGAAAGATAAATTAATGTCCCAGAGGTCCATGTCATCTACTTAATCCACAAATTTATCCTCCCACCAGCTGTATATGTCAAATAAATCAAAATCTGAGAGTGTTTCGTGGATCTTAAAATCCCTGGCTGCCAGCAATATATGATCCAAATCCAATGGTGGATGGACCATTGCGTTAAATACCTCCTATTCTTTCTTCTTGGGTTCCATGGCTTTCTTCTGTAAAAACCTTTGAAAACGGAACTGTGTTGAATTTGAAGTAGACCTGTAACAGAAAGGGGATGAGAAGAAATGGGAATTCAATGAGGGAGAAAGAAAAGGGATGAATTGGAAGTGGCATTCAAGAAGGGGAATGCTCTGTAATTGTAGAAAAATGATGCTTTCTGTGACTATAATGTTGTTTCACTATGTTTACTGTGTTCTTTGTGTATGCATGAATGGAATTGAATTGTACTTGTAAACAACGAGATTACATAAGAATTTGTAAATGGATATGAGATGGTGCATTTGTAGATTTTTGAGGTGTTTTCCATTAGCTTGGCTTGACTTGGCATGGGTCCATTGGCTAATGGTCCAACTAATTGAATGCACAACAGCAGGAATGGAGGTGATAGGCAGATGGGATGGGATGGCGTCGTGAGGTGGCGGGAGTGAGAAACAGTCACAAAAGGAGAGTGGTTTAGTTAAAGGCATAAACCATTTTTCGAGGGGCCCTGGGAGTGGCAAGCTATATGAGGGGGGGTGTTATCACAAAATCAAGCACTGAAGGCTGCTAATCAGTCAGACTCTGTGTAACTATTTCAAACCAGACTTTGGACTAAGGCTTAGCCTCCTTAGTCTGAGAGGGCTCTCTCACAGATTATGAATATTGACTAATGACAAGAAAAGATGGCTAACTCTTATAAGACACATGAAAATAAGCTGGCTGGACAACATTGAATTGATTCCCATTGGGCTTATGGAGTCTCTCATATCTCAGCAAACAAAAACACTATCTTTTCATAGAAATCAGGGCACTTTACATCTATATGTTCAAACATAACTTTGAAACCACAGTTTGCCAAGGCATACAGGAAGTCAGAGCATGATTCATGAGTTCTGAGTGATTATGCATTAACAAAACTGTAAAAGAACCTTAAAGAAAGAATACCATCACACATTTGAACAAGAAGATCCATTGTGAATCCTGAGAAGAAAACACAGTCATTTGCATTACTGAAATTTGTTTATACATAAACCAAAAACAGTCTTCTCCAAAACATCCAACCCCAATTACATAGATCATTCAGCTATATATAGACACATCCTTCTAACTACTTAGAGCTTCCTCCTCCAGCATGAGGGGAGCTCGAAGACTATTACTAATTACCCCTATCTTCCAATTAACTAATTCATTAAATACATTAAGTGCTGACTGTAATTACAAAGAATGCTAATTAACTACATATCTAATTCTATCTTCCTCGTATCATGATCCTTCTTTGCTCTTGGACACCTGTCTCCTTTCAGTTTGGCCGAGATAACTGAGAAGTGGATGCAATGAACAAGGTTAGCATTGGATACTGAATGCGCTGATGGTTCATTGATCATAAGAACAAACCCCTGTTTTTCCGGTCCTTGTCTCCCACCATCCTTCGAAAGTTAAGCAACATGTTCCCAGCTCTTTAATACCCCAAAATTTATGAGCATCACCATATTTCAGATGTGCTGGAGGCTTCATTGATTGAACATGTGCCTCTCTTTCAAAATTCCCGTTCATATTATCAAAATAGCTGCTCTGCATTTAAAATCACCACCTACAGCAGTTTCGTAGCGCGCTACGAAACTGCTGTGTGATTTAAAAAAAACACAGTCTTCCTCTAAACTCCTCACAAAATTGAATAGCTGTTGTTGCCATTCTTCAGTTTCACCTTTGCTATGCTGGGATTCAGAATCACATTCTCTGTATCCTCCATAAGGCTAGAATGGGTTACCTTCTTTTCCTCATCAATGATCACCTCAAGCTTAGGCCTAACATGATTATTGAGAACTGAAGCACACAAAATCGATGCCCTTTTTATATATTTTTTATCTTTGTCTCGTCCTTTGTCCTTGCATTTGTTCATGTATCTCAAGGTACGTGCTGCCTCATCCACAAGCTCAACAGTCCACTCTCGGTCATTCGAAGCACCATAAAAAGCGGGGTCCCTTTGATTGAACGAAGCACCATTGTATTGCAAGACATAGCTCTTGCAAATCCAAAGTCGCAAAGCTTGACAACACCTCCAGCACCAATAAGAATATTTTGAGGCTTCATATCACGATGTATAATACGATGAGAATGGAGATAATGAAGTGCCCACGCCAGTTGCTTAGCAATAGCCTGAACTTGTGCTTCAGGAAGTCATTTGTCATCTTCAAGAATCTCCAATAGTTCACCCTGTGCAAATTCTGTGACAACACAAAACTCCTGTGGACTTTCAAATGCATCTAGCATCTCTATGATATTTTCATGCTTCAGCTGTCGTAATATCTCAATTTCCTGCCTCAGATTGTCAATGTCTTTTTCACTCTTTCCATGCTTTAAGATAAACTTCATAGCAACTGTCTGCCCTGTGTACTTGCGCCTGCCTTTGAACACCTTTCCAAAAGAACCTTCACCAACTAACTCTACAACATGATAATTTTCCACGCCCATCTTACAAATTATTGAAAATGGCGGAGATAAGTTCCTTGCAGCAGTAAGAGACCTTCGTCGAATTAACAAAGAATGAGTGGCCCCGTTCGGTGATCCGGAGGGTGCGTAGGATCAGATCAGAATGCAAACCCAGCCATCAGTAAATCTACAGCATCTTCAGCAGCTACATACAGTATGCCCCACCGCTTCTGCCAAGCTATTTCTGAACCCTTCTTGTTTGGGACTAACACCCCTTTCCTTATTTTGCTTCCGCTTCAACATTCGAAGCGACAGAGGCAATCCTACACCATCTGCCTTCTTTTCAAAAGTTACAGGGGAAATTCTACTAACATTTATGCCCTCATAGAAAGCAGCTATATCAGTAGTGAAAAGACGAGGCATGCACCACGGCTCAGGGTAAACCATTTAACCTTATACTTGTTAATGTTTAAAACCGCAGCCAGTTCAAGGCCAAAGTATCCTCCACCAACAATCACAGCTGTGCATTCTTGGCTAATGTATATATGGGAAGAATGAGGATGAAGCATCCGACCATCTTCTTCATCGGATGCATCACCAAGGCGTGCAATTGCCTCAAAAAGAGATTGCTCATGCTATTTTAGTGCCGCCTTAGCTTTCTCTACATTGGTAGGATCAAGATGATCACCTCTAAAAACCCTTTCCACCTCCTTGATAAGCTTGTCAGTCTCCCGTAACTCAATACTAACAGGTTCCTTGCTGCGTGTACCATTTTGAGAAGATCCATAGCCCTTTGAACTCTGCCACATACAATGCAACTTAGAGAACCAGCCTTCCCCTGCTTCCACTTGTTTTGCTATAATGTCAAACTCAGACAACCGTGCTGTAATGCTTCTGCCAGCTAGCGGAAAGGCATCTAAGCTGAAATAATGCTTTTAATGTTTGATGCGTTCACTTTTTACAAGCCCATGATATTTTTACAAAGAGCATCCCAAGACATACGCTGATATTCCAAGCTACTTTTATCTTATAAATCCTTTCATCATTTGCGCCAGCTTGAAAGGAGGAACATAAACACTGCCACTTCTTCCAAGTGCCTTTTCAGTGTTTCTAACTCCCTCTTTCAGAACTCTGTTCAATAGGCATGCTAGGATTTTGGGTCTCCACTGAAAACTCGAACAAATCCCCAATTTCGTAGCACGCTACGAAATCACCTAAACAGGTAGCGCTGCGAAACTGCTAAAAAGGATTCATGCGCTGCGAAAACACCTTGTCCTTAAGCTAGGCTAAAAATTTTTGGCAACAGAATTTTCAGTGATAACAGTGGCTCCACTTGGGATAGTGTGCCCTTGTGGTACACTAAGAACTCGCAGGTCCAGTGCCTTATAAAACTTATTTGACAACATCCTCTTTCAGCTTCTTGGGCCTTCACCTCGGGCTTTAGCTGGATGATCACTGTTAGGAAAAAGAAAACTACATCTACTGAAAAATGCTCAGTTGACCTTGAGCTTATTTGCATTTACCTACCTACCTACCCTAACAATTTCAACTTCTTTCTGCTCAATCAATATGAAATTTCCAATGTAGCCAATCCTCTGTTTTATCTGACATTTGAGTCCTTTGGCTGTGCTTGAAACAAAAATAAACCAGATACTGAAGTAACCAAGGCAGCATGAGGTGTAACTGTTCTTCAACATGAAAATATAACTGGAATCCTGAACAGTAAATCTTTTCCATGTATTCAGCTATAGGGTCAAAAAACACATGGTTAGTTTGCTGATTCTCATAACATTCTATATCTTCAAACAACTTATCCTCGGCCACACCAAATTTATTTGATATGCTATCCAACTGCCTTTCTGAATGATGCTCACAAACAATGTAATTTTCCTCACTATTATGATTATTATTTGAAGTAAGCTGCTGCAAGGAATTACAAAATTGAACAAGCTTATCCTCTGCCTGAGGGTCGTAAAAGCTATCTTCCAGTACTTCTTCTTGCTGTTTGCAATCAATTTCATCTTCAGAATACTGCTGCATCTCTTCATTCATATCAAGGGATGAAACACGGTTTTCACAAATAAACCCCTGCTGATCTTCATGCTGCGTTTCATGAGAGGTTATACTTTCTTCTCGGTGCTGAAATGCATTGTTATGAAGAGCCTCTAAAATTTCTTCATCCATAAATTCATCATCATCATAACAATCCTCCAAGTACTGAATAAGATTTAAAGAATGCCTACAGCAATCTTTAAGCAGCAATAAGGAAGGATAACCTTCTTTATACATTTCACAGAATTCATCATGAAAACTAGCAAGCGAATATATTGAACCATTTTCCAGACTTTTATACCGAGACCATGCTTTTCCTTCTAAACTGGTCATAAACATTTTCATGAGACAATCTTTAGGGAAATGAACCTTAAGACTGCGTACATGCATATGGAATTTAACCAAATGAAGAGCAGCATCATCTTTCTTTTCATCTTTGAATATTGGAAGATCCTCTAACCAATCAACCTCCGGCATAGGATTTGGAAAACCAGGGATATGAGACCGATTCATAGGAGCATACCTGGCATTCATTCTTGCAGTGGAATCCATCTTGAAACTTCATCAAGCTACTGATCTTCTAGCAGTGGAGTCACCTTCTAATTTCTTATTTGATGTGTGGAGTCACCAAGGTAGTTTTGCAGCCTCAAAAGATGTCTGAGCTCCTGCTACCTTCAGAAGTTCAACCATTGATTTCGGGAATGAATAATCTTCAGACTCCCGGCAGACGCACCAAAATGTTATCACAAAATCAAGCACTGAAGGCTGCTAATCAGTCAGACTCTGTGTAACTATTTCAAACCAGACTTTGGACTAAGGCTTAGCCTCCTTAGTCTGAGAGGGCTCTCTCACAGATTATGAATATTGACTAATGACAAGAAAAGATGGCTAACTCTTATAAGACACATGAAAATAAGTTGGCTGGACAACATTGAATTGATTCCCATTGGGCTTATGGAGTCTCTCATATCTCAGCAAACAAAAACACTATCTTTTCATAGAAATCAGGGCACTTTACATCTATATGTTCAAACATAACTTTGAAACCACAGTTTTCCAAGGCATACAGGAAGTCAGAGCATGATTCATGAGTTCTGAGTGATTATGCATTAACAAAACTGTAAAAGAACCTTAAAGAAAGAATACCATCACACATTTGAACAAGAAGATCTATTGTGAATCCTGAGAAGAAAACACAGTCATTTGCATTACTGAAATTTGTTTATACATAAACCAAAAACAGTCTTCTCCAAAACATCCAACCCCAATTACATAGATCATTCAGCTATATATAGACACATCCTTCTAACTACTTAGAGCTTCCTCTTCCAGCATCAGGGGAGCTCGAAGACTATTACTAATTACCCCTATCTTCCAATTAACTAATTCATTAAATACATTAAGTGCTGACTGTAATTACAAAGAATGCTAATTAACTACATATCTAATTCTATCTTCCTCGTATCATGATCCTTCTTTGCTCTTGGACACCTGTCTCCTTTCAGTTTGGCCGAGATAACTGAGAAGTGGATGCAATGAACAAGGTTAGCATTGGATACTGAATGCGTTGATGGTTCATTGATCATAAGAACAAACCCCTGTTTTTCCGGTCCTTGTCTCCCACCATCCTTCGAAAGTTAAGCAACATGTTCCCAGCTCTTTAATACCCCAAAATTTATGAGCATCACCATATTTCAGATGTGCTGGAGGCTTCATTGATTGAACATGTGTCTCTCTTTCAAAATTCCCGTTCATATTATCAAAATAGCTGCTCTGCATTTAAAATCACCACCTATAGCAGTTTCGTAGCACGCTACGAAACTGCTGTGTGATTTAAAAAAACACAGTCTTCCTCTAAACTCCTCACAAAATTGAATAGCTGCTGTTGCCATTCTTCAGTTTCACCTTTGCTATGCTGGGATTCAGAATCACATTCTCTGTATCCTCCATAAGGCTAGAGTGGGTTACCTTCTTTTCCTCATCAATGATCACCTCAAGCTTAGGCCTAACATGATTATTGAGAACTGAAGCACACAAAATCGATGCCCTTTTTATATATTTTTTATCTTTGTCTCGTCCTTTGTCCTTGCATTTGTTCATGTATCTCAGGGTACGTGCTGCCTCATCCACAAGCTCAACAGTCCACTCTCGGTCATTCGAAGCACCATAAAAAGCGAGGTCCCTTTGATTGAACGAAGCACCATTGTATTGCAAGACATAGCTCTTGCAAATCCAAAGTCGCAAAGCTTGACAACACCTCCAGCACCAATAAGAATATTTTGAGGCTTCATATCACGATGTATAATACGATGAGAATGGAAATAATGAAGTGCCCGCGCCAGTTGCTTAGCAATAGCCTGAACTTATGCTTCAGGAAGTCATTTGTCATCTTCAAGAATCTCCAATAGTTCACCCTGTGCAAATTCTGTGACAACACAAAACTCCTGTGGACTTTCAAATGCATCTAGCATCTCTATGATATTTTCATGCTTCAGCTGTCGTAATATCTCAATTTCCTGCCTCAGATTGTCAATGTCTTTTTCACTCTTTCCATGCTTTAAGATAAACTTCATAGCAACTATCTGCCCTGTGTACTTGCGCCTACCTTTGAACACCTTTCCAAAAGAACCTTCACCAACTAACTCTACAACATGATAATTTTCCACGCCCATCTTACAAATTATTGAAAATGGCGGAGATAAGTTCCTTGCAGCAGTAAGAGACCTTCGTCGAATGAACAGAGAATGAGTGGCCCCGTTCGGTGATCCGGAGGGTGCGTAGGATCAGATCGGAATGCAAACCCAGCCATCAGTAAATCTACAGCATCTTCAGCAGCTACATACAGTATGCCCCACCGCTTCTGCCAAGCTATTTCTGAACCCTTCTTGTTTGGGACTAACACCCCTTTCCTTATTTTGCTTCCGCTTCAACATTCGAAGCGACAGAGGCAATCCTACACCATCTGCCTTCTTTTCAAAAGTTACAGGGGAAATTCTACTAACATTTATGCCCTCATAGAAAGCAGCTATATCAGTAGTGAAAAGACGAGGCATGCACCACGACTCAGGGTAAACCATTTAACCTTATACTTGTTAGTGTTTAAAACCGCAGCCAGTTCAAGGCCAAAGTATCCTCCACCAACAATCACAGTTGTGCATTCTTGGCTAATGTATATATGGGAAGAATGAGGATGAAGCATCCGACCATCTTCTTCATCGGATGCATCACCAAGGCGTGCAATTGCCTCAAAAAGAGTTTGCTCATGCTATTTTAGTGCCGCCTTAGCTTTCTCTACATTGGTAGGATCAAGATGATCACCTCTAAAAACCCTTTCCACCTCCTTGATAAGCTTGTTAGTCTCGCGTAACTCAATACTAACAGGTTCCTTGTTGCGTGTACCATTTTGAGAAGATCCATAGCCCTTTGAACTCTGCCACATACAATGCAACTTAGAGAACCAGCCTTCCCCTGCTTCCACTTGTTTTGCTATAATGTCAAACTCAGACAACCGTGCTGTAATGCTTCTGCCAGCTAGCGGAAAGGCATCTAAGCTGAAATAATGCTTTTAATGTTTGATGCGTTCACTTTTTACAAGCCCATGATATTTTTACAAAGAGCATCCCAAGACATACGCTGATATTCCAAGCTGCTTTTATCTTATAAATCCTTTCATCATTTGCGCTAGCTTGAAAGGAGGAACATAAACACTGCCACTTCTTCCAAGCGCCTTTTCAGTGTTTCTAACTCCCTCTTTCAGAACTCTGTTCAATAGGCATGCTAGGATTTTGGGTCTCCACTGAAAACTCGAACAAATCCCCAATTTCGTAGCACGCTACGAAATCACCTAAACAGGTAGCGCTGCGAAAACACCTTGTCCTTAAGCTAGGCTAAAAAATTTTGGCAACAGAATTTTCAGTGATAACAGGGGGGATGCAAAATCATGAGAGCACAGTACGTCAGTGGCTTTAAACCACTGTTTTCGAACCCCCCCAGGATTACCTTTCAGAGGGTGGGGGGGCCAGAAACATATATTGACCATCAGATTGTATGGAGTGAATGGAGATTAGGTGAGAAATGGGGGCTGGTAAGGTTGGACATGACGGGTAAGTGATTGGCGGGGTAGGGAAATATATAGGAGGGTGGGCTATAGGATTTAGGGGTATAGAATAAGGCTAGGAAAAATAACAAAAACCCCTTCCCCTTTTAATTTATTTTCTAGACCTTAGGAAAAAACATTGAAATGTGCCACCACACTTCAAAATAATTTTTCTGGTCTCTTTACCTTTGCAATTTTCTCAACCTACCTACCCTTTATTCTTCTAATCTAACATTTTCCTTTTTTTGCATTTGTAGGATGGATTTGGACTTGCATACCCCTTCATTTTTTCTTTCATTTCTAACCTACTCTATCACTTATTTCTCCCATTGATCTAGATTAAACAATTGGACCAATTCTATTTCTACCTAGATATTGATTTGCCAAGATTAAACTATTTGGCAGATCTTTATTTTCTACCCTATCAACAGAAAATGAAATTTGTGCAATCATGCTTAGATTGTGTGATTTGAACAACATTTGGGGTTTTCTTTTTCTTCTTATTTTTTCTCTTTTGTTCTTTATTCTCTTTTTTATTTTTTTTATATACCTTATTTTCATTTTTTATTTTATTTTTTTTTGAAATAAATTGAATATTGGAATCTATGAACAATTTGAAATCTGCAAACTGTGAAATATTCAATCACCTTGAGATCCCATAAATTATAGGACCCTAACAGAAGGGACCAAAGAGGAATTGATGTTGAGGAATCTTGCGAGGAATGGTTGTCGCATTCTTCAGAGTCGGCTACGCCACCAAAATGAAAGCCGAACAAATCATTGTTTTTATACAAGATAACATGAATAGTAAGTGAAATAGTAGCCTCGGTATAGATGCGAGACAGTAGTAGCCTACAAGCTAGAGGAATTAAGACGCACAATCAAAGTCAATTTTGTAGGTGTTAGATAATATTGTTTTAAATGGATATGGTTTTGTCTTAATTGTTAATTGTATTAAATGGGTTTTGTCTTAATTTCCATTGTCTTAAGTGGCCATTTCTTAAATATAAAGTTTTGCCTTAAAATTCTTTTGTCTCAAATTGTTTTTATCTTAAATATAAATTTTTGTCTTAAATATAAAGTTTAGTCTTAATTTTTTTGTTTTTTTTGTCTCAAATATAAAGTTGTCTTAAAGTACTTTTGCCTAACTATTTTTAATTAAAATAATTCAATTGATATTAAATTCTAGGAATTCCCTATGCCAAAGCTAGGGCAAGATCATATTTTAGTTTAAAAAATCCGATGTGCCACTCTCAATCTTATTGATTTTAAGAGACGGGGAGGCATATTCAAAGATGTTGATTCTAATTTTACGCTCCATGTTTTCCTACTCTTCAAGGCTATTTGAGCGAACTTGAATATTTTATCATGACATAACTCTGCTTGAGCTGACTCGAAGATTCTCGTTTTAGCCATGACTTATGACTTCAAGCATATTAAAAGATCATTGGTGGGCCATACATTTCTATCACTAGTTTCACCTTCATACTTGTTTTCGATAGTATCACTGTAGTTGCGTAGTGCGTACTGCCTGCATTGATCATGTACATTCTTCCACCCGAAATAATTAGAGAAGGTTTGCTAAGAGTGCCATACACGTCTCACCCCAACCTCGTAGTCGTTTGTAGAAGTTAGCGAGCCATGGTGAAGAGAACACAGTTCTATGAAGACGGAAAAACGTTGGCATTTCGCAACATTTTATATGTTTGACAGAGCTTCACCAATATCGTCATGCTTTACAATATCTTATTATAGTGTAGGAGCCTATGCAAGGCACTTGGAAACAACTTCCTCACCTTCCCTACTTCCTTGGCCATCATCATGGAATTCCATGTTGTTGCCATTACGTTTGTGTTAATAAGAAGATTCTTTTGATTGGCAGATGAGGGATCCCAACAACGAGAAGATAATGCATATTGTTTTCCTCTGTGATATCTCATATGCTAAGTAGAGTGGTGGCACAGACATACCACTCCTTGCAATCACTAGTGCTTGCATTGTCTCCCCGGATGGCTCCTTTACATTGCTGCGAGGAGCAACAGTTTACAATGTAGATAAAGATGAGTGGAAGATTCTCCTAGATATGAAATGAGAGCGTAGTCACTATCCTCCCTCTGGGAGAAGCTTCTAATCGCCTTTATCTACATTATAAACCACTCCTCCTCATGCAGTATTTTCATCATTTTCCATTCCTCCAACAATGTAAAGGAGCCCTTCCGGGAAAACAGAGCAAGTGCTAGCGATTTCAGGGCGCGATATGTCTGTGCCACAACTCCACTTAACAGATGAGAAATCATATATGGAAATGGTATATATTATCTTCTGTTCTTTGGGATTCCTTCCGCCAATCAAAAGAAGCCTCTGATTGACACAAACACATTGGCAACGGCGTGCAATTCCATGATGATGGCGAAGGAATTAGGGAAGGCAAGGAAGTTGTTTCCAGGTGCCTTGCACATATTCATTCACTATAATCACATATTGTAAATCATGACGATATTATTTGAGCTTGGTCAAACATATCCACTGTTGCGAAATGCCAATTTTTTTTATGTCTTCATAGAACTGGGGGCTCTTCACCATGTCTCGCCAGCTTCTACATACAACTACAAGTTTGGGTTGAGATGTGTAAGGAACTCTTAGCAGACATTCTATAATTCGTTCAGGTGGAAGAACATACATGATCAATGTCAGAAGTACCCACTACGCAAATACATTGATATTATTGGAAACAACTATGAAGATGAAATCACCGATAGAAATTCACATCTCACCAATGATTTAATATGCTTGAAGTCATAAGTCATGGCTGAAATGAGAATCTTTGAGTCGGCTCAAATACCCTCCAAGAGCGAAGTAATATCATGATAAAATCTTTAATTCTGCTCAAATAGCCTTGAAGAGCAGGAAAACGTGGAGTACAAAAATGGAATATGCCTCCCCGTCTCTTAAAATTGAAGGGATTGAGAGTGGCATATCGAATTTTTTTAAATAAAATCTGGCCTTGCCCTTGCTTTTGGCACAGGGAATTCCCTGAATTGAAAGACGTCTTGGATCGAATCAGGTCAGATCCATATTCATTGCAGAAGCATGCTCTCTATAGTTTACTCATGTATAGTCTTTGGTGTTTGTGGAAGTCGAACAAGATGATACTCTCTGCCCTCCCCTGTCCCACTTGAAAATCAAAACAGATTTTAGGTAAAATGCCAAAATTAAAAGAATTTAAAATTCAAATTTCATGGGCTATGTCTCCATATATGAATTAGATGCTATGGGGACTACATGAATGACATGTTATGGGGATTGAATAGCCTAGGGGGCATAGCGATCTACAAATGGCGACAAGCAAGAGACTTCTAGCGACAGGCGAGAAAACTCCATTGCAATTTCACATCAACACAGAAAGAAGAAAAATATGTTCGTCATGTTTCCAAAAGGTCACATTATATAATACGACCATGTGTAATTATACATCTTATGATATGGAATGGTGTGATTCACTAAGCCACTAATGATTGGTTTAGTGACTTGTTGTTAAGAATTGTTAAGAGTGATCACATTTGTCTATTATTTAAATGTCCCTTTCGAGTTTGCAGTGTAAACTCGAAATAATGACAAGTTCCAACAAAATCTGTATGCAGATTCTGTGTAGAACAAAGATGTGAAGGATGAAACAATATATATATATATATATATATATATATATATATATATATATATATATATATATATATATATATATATATATATGAAATTTTTCATTTTCTTATATGTCATTGATTATGACATTTTTGTAATTATTCACAAGTTAAGTATAACATGTTTAATTTTAAATAAACAATATTTGATGTCTAAAAAAGGGGAAAACATGTAAATGGGTGTCAATTTTAAAGCCTAAAATACTTCAAAGATTTAAGAACACACGTGACACTTGATTCGAAATTAAAAAAACAATTACATCTGATGGCCTCTTAGGTCCCGAAGACCTTCTTTGGCTTTCTTACATTTTACTGGCTACTTACCAAACTTGGAGGCCTCCTACAAGAAACAAAGCAAACAGACCCTAATAGAAGTAAGGAATCTTGTCCCCTACCACTTCATGCCTTCCATAGGATTAAAACTATTTTTTTACAGTCTAAATATAAAATCAGAGATGAATTTATCTCCTCCCTCTATGACTACCATGATGCTCCTTCCTTCTAGAGGCTTTCGAAATCAAATTCAGTTTTAGGGGATTTACGCCTTTGCATCATACTCCCACTATTCAAAATATTTATGATCTCTTGATCATATATTGTCATTGTTGTATCGCATTCATATCCATTTTAGTCTTCTTTATCCTCATGTATCACTAAGACTATGCTTGTACTCAGTAATGAGTTGCAACCAAGCCTCCAATGACACCTGACCAAGCTCCCTCCTATGGCTTAGTCTTATGGCATCATAGGTTCACCTCCTCTGGAACCTCTTAAGCTTACTTTTTCTCCTCTAGCTAGTGTGTTTTTCCCACTTTTCTTGACAATTATACTCACAATCACAATTGTGGAATTGCCTCAACAACTTCTACCTAGCCAGAACAAGAAGATTTTCTTTCATTCACCAATGTGTACGAAATATTTCTTGTCTCTAATACTACTTAATGACAATCGATTCTATGGTCTATTAAATTTGGTCCCTTGTTGGTTCAATCTCCTATGGGTTATGGTCCCACAAAAATTGGATTATCTTGGACTTTTGCAATAGTGGAGCTCTCAATCACCTAACATCCCAAAATAAAACATCGATGTATAGGGTCATCATTCTCCTCTGGACCTCAGTTGTTTCAAATCTTATACCGGTGCCTCAATGCTCCCACCCTTATCCATGTTGAGGGCATAACAAAACCTTCTATGAGACACAACCCTACACTCCTTGGTGACGAAGCATTCTCAAGTCAGAAAACATTAAGGGCCATGCACTAAGCCAATCATTAGCTTAGTGCATGCTCTTATCAACCTACATAACTATTGTATTTCCAGCAACATTCACAACTTCAACTTCCGCAACTCAGGCTTCGAACTTAATTTTGTCTAACTCATGAAGGTCCAACATTCGTACTTCATCACATCCATGTGGTTAATATAGGTTGCACACACATTCAATGTCACCCCCTCCTTTATCATTTCCAGCCTCCTAAATTTCGATTTCAAACTGGCATTGGCACACATATTTGTTTCTAAATGAACTGAAATCCTAAACGATTTCAAGCTGGGAAATCGCACACAATTTTTTTCTTATCCCCCATTATTATATCAAATCTCGAAGAAAAATAGTAGGTGAATGACAAACATCGTTAGCGAGACCCTGAGGGAATAGAAAAGGTGACATCTTCATCAATGGGTGGTGATGAGTTGAAATCCTTGGCAAGATTTGTCATATCAAAATCCATAGACAAGCCACAGTTGAATAGAGTGGTGGATGCCTCCTTGCCCATCCACATCCATAGACAAAATCTTTACATCTCCACTATGCTTTCAACCGCATCCAATCCTCCCTTAAAAATCTCATAAGAATCCTTGAAATACCATGCTCAAGGCCATAAACATGCTCATCTCAATTGATAATTTTGAATATTACGCTTAAAAATGTTCTTCCACTTCCACTTCCATTGTGAATGGGAGTTGTAGCATTACATAGACCATTTATTTGACAAATATGGTGGAAACTTTTATAGAGGAAGAGACATGTGCCTTTTGTGAATGGGCATGGACCCTCACAAATACTAAAAATGACATTAGTCGTGAAGAGAAATGGAAATACCAAGGACTTAGTAGCAAGCTCTTCCTATTTTCTACACAAGCAAAGAAGCCTCCATTATATGTTTAGATACAAAAATTTTGTAACTTTTCATCCCTATTCAGTCCTCGTGAAATATCTCTTTTTCAGATATGTGAGAAGTTAAATTATAATAAACCCACTTATGAGCGATGAGGGAGCAACTACATATTGAAGTTTTCAAGAGGGGATGGTTGATTAGTCGACTTGTAATTTCTATGCAATCAGGAATTGGATACGAACTAGAGCATATCAAGATATGGGTGTGATATGTGAGTGGCAGGATTGTGGAAGATGAGGAAGGGGATGCCTTTTGAAATTTTTGGAAGCCATGGATTGATGCCTCTAATCTTCTCGAGGAAGGTGAAGAAAAAAATGCCATTAGAGTTTCATATACGGACATGATTTGTGCAGGGCAAGGGCAGGGCCAACACAACGAAATCATTGTCTATGTCGCTCTAAGAAGCCACTCAATATTTTATTGTGTCTTAAGTAGAGAATTACAATGCAGGAGCTCAATATGAGTCTCCTGAAATAGATTTGCTTGGCAAGGTGGTTCTTGGATTCCCCAAGCCACTGGAGTGCATAGACTCTTTTCCTACCAGCTCTTTGACCTTTTTGGTTTGACAAATCCTCTCAGGGATGGCTTGAATCTCTCAAGCTCCCTTGTGCTCGACACTGCCTTTGGTTAGCTCGGCCCTCTATCTTCTTTCTTCTTTTTCCTGCTTCACTGTCTTCTCTGCTTCTCTGTCTTATGTCTTTAGTTCTTCCTCTACATGTCTCTCTTTTGTTCTCTATTCATGGCTTTGAGGCCATTTGAGCTCATGGCTATTCAGTTCCTCTTCCACCTCTGTTGGATCGCCTACTGCAGCTGCGCTTGGAGTTCCTTGTTCGGCATCATATTCAGGTTCACAGGGAGTGGCCACATTTCCTTGTTGAAATTTGGTACCGGAGGACAGGTGGTTCCCTTAGGCTTTGATCTTTGGCCTAGGGAAAAGTGTCCAAAAGAATTTAATTTTTCTCCTAAAGTGACTTTATAATTTTATAAAGTTAAATCTAATTTAAAAGTGACTTTAAGTGATAAAGTTACTAAGTCTAATTTTAAAGTAACTTTTATAAAGTCAATGAAAAATTAGAAAGGAAAAGTGACTTTGGAAATAAATGACTAAGTGGGTCTTTATTAAAGTGGGGTGAATTAAAAAATAGAAAGTGAGATTTAAATGAGCATTTAATCTCAGCCATTGATCTAAATCTATTTTAGCCATTGGATTTAGAGATCACCCAAAAGTCACTTGGATCACCCAAAAGTCACTTGGAGTTATATTAAAGGAGGAAAAGGAGGAAAAGGTCATTCATTCTTTCATGAGCAGATTGGGAGAAGGAGAGCAAGAGAGAAAAAGAGATTTCTGAGCGGGGAGGAGAAGGAGACAGCAACTTGGCACACATTCCAAGGCAGCAGTTGAGCAGATTTGTACAACTGATTCAGCACATAGTGAAAGGTAGATTTTTGCACAAAAATCGAGGAGCAGTTTGCTGATTTTTCTGCACACAAAACAGAGGCCGTACAACATTTATTGTTGTCCTGTTTGCTGTAATTTCTAAATTGCTGTGAGGCAGGGGAAAGGAGATAAGTTGTAAATTTGCTTGCTGATTTTTTGCTGAATAATTCTCACTGTAAAAAGGCAATTTTCAGAAATAAAGAAGAGCTCTCAAACTGGTTTTCCCCAAGAGTTGTAGGGGGTTTTTCCAGGGTCAAATTGACCAAAAATATCAGTGTTTTAATGTGTTTTAATGGCTGTTTTTGATTGTTGATTTTTAATTCTGCAACTTCCAGCATTCTGAAAAATTTCCAGAATTTGTGTTTTCAGCAATATTTATTTTTTTCAGTCTATTAAATGTATGGTTATGGGAATGGGCATTTAACTACATGGGAGAAATAAGGAGAAACTGAAAACCGGGGTGGGAAAACAGAAATTTCTACATGGTATCAGAGCTTGAGTGCTGAAGGGCAGTTTGGGATAGCAAAAGGAAAAATTACAGTTGCTGATTTTTCACTCAGAAAATTCCAGCAAGCTGATTTTTTCATAAACAGCAGTTTTATCTTTACTACAGCAGTGCTATTCTTTCAGTTTTAGGACAGCAGGATGTCATTGGGATTGAGGGTGGAGGATAGGTTGGATGGGCATACAAATTACAGTGTTTGGAAGGAGAGAATGCAGAGTATCTTTGATGAGGCAGAAGTCTGGGATATCATGGTGCATACCGCACAGAACCCTGTTGTTGTGCCCACTGATGTTACTCAGTTGGCTGAGTATAAAAAGAAGAACAATAAGGGTAAGAGGCTGATTCTAGACGAAATCAAAGACCATTGCATTCCTCATGTGAGAGGAAAGAGCAATGCCCATGAGATGTGGACAGCGTTGTCCAATCTCTACCAGAGTACCAATGAGAACCGGAAGATGGTCCTGAAGGAGAAGCTGAAGAACATTAAGATGGGTAATGATAGTGCAGCTGGATATCTCACAAAGATTACTAATGTGAGAGATGAGTTGGCAGCGATTGGAGAGGCCATTCCACCCACTGAGTTGGTGCGGATTGCAGTGAATGGCCTCCCCCATTCATGGTTGAACTTTGCTGATGGGGTTTGTGCACGTGAGACCCTTCCCACATGGGCGAGGTTTTGGGATGATTGCATTCAGACAGAGATCAGGAAAGGTCAGCTTGGGGCAGCCAAGCCAGTTGAGCAGGATGAGGATGTAGCACTGGTGGCAGGAGGCAAGAAAGGCAAAGGGAAGAAGCAGGCTTCCACAAGCAGTGGTGGGGGAAAAGGCAAAGGTAAAGGTAAACAGGGGAACACACAGAAGGACTATTCCAAGGTGAAGTGTTGGAATTGTCAAAAGATGGGACACTATGCAGTTGTGTGTCCGGAGAAGAAGAAGAAGAAGGGGAAGAACCAGGGCGTGGTAGCTTCAGCAAAGATTGAGGACTTTGCTGGTCATTTTGACCGAGAGTTTGCGTTCACTACGTGTGAGTCCTCTAATGCAGGATCACCTGCTACACAGGTTCAGAGGGAGAATGCTTTTCCCTTGATTAGCGGAGCATCTTCAGGTATCTGGTATGTGGACAGTGGGGCTTCACGTCACATGACAGGAGTCCGTGAGTACTTCTCAGAGCTTTCAGAGAGTGGCACTGATATTGAGGTAGTACTCGGTGATGACAGAGTTGTTAGAGCAGTCGGGGTGGGGACAGTGACATTTCAGAGGGAGTCCAAACCTCCCTTGAAGGTGTCAGAGGTTCTTTATGTGCCAGGGATGAGGAAGAACCTCATATCCGTCTCAGCTTTGGAGGATAGAGGATATGAGGTACTGTTCAGGGGAGGACAGGTGTTGATGTATCCCAGGGGCACTCCAGCTGATTCAGCTAGAGTGATAGGTGTACGCCATGCAAAGGTGTACAAGTTTGCATTCCAACCCCTTTTGGCATTGAGCAGTAGTACCGACAGCAGAGCTAGTAGTTCTGAGCTGTGTGAGATTTGGCACCGCAGGATGGGACATATGTATCATGGAGCCTTGAGGACATTGCGGGAGATCACTACAGGTGTGCCAAATTTCAGTACTGATCACTTTGATACTTGCAGAGGTTGTGCGATGGGCAAGTTTGCCAAATCCCCTTTTCCCAGCAGTGACAGCAGAGCGACGGGGATACTTGATTTGATTCATTCCGATGTGAGCGGTCGGATGTCTCATGTTTCCTTGAGTGGATATGAGTACTATGTTTTATTCATTGATGATCACTCCAGGAGGACCTGGATTTATTTTTTGAAGACCAAGAGTGAGGTCTTCAAGCGGTTTCAGGAGTTCAGAGCTCTTGTGGAGACACAGACAGGTCGGAAGATCAAGTCCCTGAGGTCGGACAATGTAGGAGAGTACACCCTTGGAGAGTTTGTTGATTATTGTGCGGAGGCAGGCATTACGAGGGAGTTCATTGTTCCCTACAACCCCCAGTAGAACGGGGTTGCGGAGAGGAAGAACAGATCCATCATAGGGGCTGCCAAAGCTATGTTACATGATCAGGGGTTGCCATTGTTCTTGTGGGCAGAGGCCTGCAACACAGCTGTTTACTTGGAGAACAGGAGTCCGCATCGTGCCTTGGGGCACATGACTCCAGAAGAGGCTTTCTCTGGGAAGAAGCCTGATATTGGTCATCTTCATATCTTTGGATGCATTACATACTCCTATATACCCAAGGAGAAGAGGACCAAACTATAGCCCACCGTAGAGAAGGGTATCTTTGTGGGCTATAGTGAGACCTCAAAGGCCTTTCGGATTTACATTCCTACACAGAGGAGAGTTGTTGTCAGACGGGATGTGAAGTTCGAGGAGGACAGGGCCTTTAGGAGGCCACGGGAGTTAGAGTATCTGGATCAGCCAGACCCTCAGCAGCAGTTGAGTCAGTCGCAGGGATCGAGTGGGCAGGGATCAGAAGGATCAGGAGGTACATCTATGAGGATGTCAGGTCCGTCAGTGAGCAGTGGCTCATCGAGCCAGAGGGGTGGTGCTCCGGGCAGCATGCAGAGCAGTTCACTAGGGAGTCCATTGATGGACAGTTCACACGGTACCTCAGCTTCTACAGGTTCAGGTGCAGGCAGGAGGACAGCAGACAGACAGTCAGGATTTCAGGCTACTGATGATGATGAGGAGGAGGAGTTTCATTCTTCGGTGGGAGAAGTGCGCTCAGGGAAGAGGAAGCCCAAGTGGCTTGAGGAAACCTTGAGAGATGCCACATCTGTTGTTGAGCCGAAGAGGCCGGTCAGAGAGAGCAGACCACCTGAGAGGTTTTGTAGCTATATGGTGATGGTTACCAGCATCCTTGACTTTGAGCCTTCTAGCTATGAGGAGGCAGCTAGCCAGCAAGTCTGGAGAGAGGCCATGCAGGAGGAGTATTCTTCTATCATGAAGAATGATGTTTGGGAGGTGGTGCCGAGGCCTGAGGGCAAATCCGTGGTTACTTCCAGATGGCTTTACAAGGTAAAGCATGCTACATATGGCGGCATTGAGAAATTCAAAGCGAGGTTTGTGGCTAGAGGGTTCTCCCAGGTAGAGGGAGTTGATTATGAGGAGACCTTTGTTCCCGTGGCTCGATATACTTCGATTTGCTCCATTATATCGATAGCAGCAGAGATGGGTTGGAAGGTCCACCAGATGGATGTGAAGACCGCATTTCTCAATGGCTTCATACAGGAGGAGGTGTACATTGAGTAGCCACAGGGATTTGAGGTGCATGGGAAGGAGTCCCATGTGTGCAGACTGAAGAAGGCCCTTTATGGCCTGAAGCAAGCTCCCAGAGCTTGGTACTCCAGGATAGATACATATTTGCAGGGGATAGGTTTCACAAAGAGTGAGGCAGATCCGAACCTTTACTTTATTGTGATTGGTGAGGAGCCTCTCATTCTGGTGCTGTATGTGGATGACTTGATCATTACAGGTGCAGAGAGACTCATAGAGCACTGCAAGAGAGATCTTGCGGCAGAGTTTGAGATGAAGGACATCGGTTTGATGCATTACTTTTTGGATTTGGAGGTGTGGCAGGAGGAGGGGCATTTCTTCCTGGGGCAGGGGAAGTATATTGTAGACATCCTTAGCAGATTCCACATGGAGGATTGTAGACCCATGTCGACACCGATGATCACCAACTGGAAGAAGCTTCATGCTTCGGATTCCGAGTTGGTGGATCCCACATTGTACAGGCAGCTAATTGGTTCCTTGATGTATTTGGTCAACACTAGACCAGATATCTGTTTTGCAGTCAACACGATGAGTCAGTTTATGTGTGAGCCTAGGAAGGTTCACTGGGTGGCTGCAAAACACATTTTGCGGTACTTGCAGGGGACAGTGGATTATGGTCTAGACTACAGGCAGGGAGATGGAGTGAGATTGGCAGGATACACTGATTCTGATTGGGCAGGTTGTGCTTCTGATAGGAAGAGCACTTCAGGGTGTTGTTTTGGGTTGGGTTCAGCAGTAGTGTCATGGTTCAGCTGGAAGCAGCAGTCAGTAGCACTGAGTTCAGCGGAAGCAGAGTATATGGCAGCCAGTCTAGCTAGTTGTGAGGCCATCTGGCTTCGCAAGATGTTGTTTGGCTTATTTGGTCAGCCGTTGAGACCTTCAGTGATTTACTGTGATAATCAGAGTTGCATTAAACTCACGGAGAATCCAGTATTTCATGACAGATCAAAGCATATCGGGATCAGATATCATTTCATCAGAGACTATGTTCAGAAGGGAGTTGTGAAGCTTGAGTATATTTCCACTGATGAGCACATTGCAGATATCCTTACCAAAGCCTTACCACGGGGCAAGCATGTCTACTTCAGGGACAAGATGGGTGTGGTGAGGAACACCTTCCTCGGTAAGAGGGAGTGTTGAAATTTGGTACCGGAGGACACGTGGTTCCCTTAGGCTTTGATCTTTGGCCTAGGGAAAAGTGTCCAAAAGAATTTAATTTTTCTCCTAAAGTGACTTTATAATTTTATAAAGTTAAATCTAATTTAAAAGTGACTTTAAGTGATAAAGTTACTAAGTCTAATTTTAAAGTAACTTTTTTAAAGTGAATGAAAAATTAGAAAGGAAAAGTGACTTTGGAAATAAATGACTAAGTGGGTCTTTATTAAAGTGGGGTGAATTAAAAAATAGAAAGTGAGATTTAAATGAGCATTTAATCTCAGCCATTGATCTAAATCTATTTCAGCCATTGGATTTAGAGATCACCCAAAAGTCACTTGGATCACCCAAAAGTCACTTGGAGTTATATTAAAGGAGGAAAATGAGGAAAAGGTCATTCATTCTTTCATGAGTAGATTGGGAGAAGGAGAGCAAGAGAGAAAGAGAGATTTCTGAGCAGGGAGGAGAAGGAGACAGCAGCTTGGCACACATTCCAAGGCAGCAGTTGAGTAGATTTGTACAGCTGATTCAGCACATAATGAAAGGCAGATTTTTTCACAAAAATCGAGGAGCAGTTTGCTGATTTTTCTACACACAAAACGGAGGCCGTACAGCATTTATTGCTGTGCTGATTGCTGTAATTTCCAGATTGCTGTGAGGCACGGGAAAGGAGATAAGTTGTAAATTTTCTTGCTGATTTTTTGCTGAATAATTCTCACTGTAAAAAGGCAATTTTCAGAAATAAAGAAGAGCTCTCAAACTGGTTTTCCCCAAGAGTTGTAGGGGGTTTTTCCAGGGTCAAGTTGACCAAAAATATCAGTGTTTTAATGTGTTTTAATGGCTGTTTTTGATTGCTGATTTTTAATTCTGCAATTTCCAGCATTCTGAAAAATTTCCAGAATTTGTGTTTTCAGCAATATTTATTTTTTTCAGTCTGTTAAATGTATGGTTATGGGAATGGGAATTTAACTACATGGGAGAAATAAGGAGAAACTAAAAACTGGGGTGGGAAAACAGAAATTTCTACATTCCTCCTGTACTTCGCCAACCTACTTTGTTGGTTCAATTCTTCAGCTATGTCATGGAGTGAGTCTTCCGCCACCGCAGTGGTCAAAGAAAACCTCAAACCTTTACAAACTGTGGCTTAATCCCCCGTTGATTCCGCTTTCTCGATTGGGCGTGATCTCAGCTGTTAGATCTGGGGCCTCCAGATCTGACGCCATACGCATGTTTCGCACAGTTGACTTGCTCGACTATTAGAGCACGATCAGTGGTGGTTTTCTCTCTCCTCCGCTTGCCATGCATCGACCGCTGAGTGGGATCACTCTGTTTTCGTCAATTCCACTTACCTTCTTAGGAAGCCCTGATCAATACCATTGGTTTTTCAAAGCATGGGTCCAGCCTTGTCCATTAGCCCTTTCGCCTTTTGTCCCATGGTTTTGCCAACTCTCCATGCGACCGAGCGCTCGGGGCTTCTCCATTTTGAGGGTTTCCACCTGGCAATGCGTGATTAGCGCTAATCGCCAATCGCTAATTGCACATCAAAAACTCCGTCTGTTTCCCAATCCGGGCCTCCCAGGGGCTAATTTCACCTCTTGTGCAGTCTCCATGGCCTCAGTCAGCGCGCTTTGACCGAGGTCCTCGTTGTTCCACGCTGGCTGCCAACTACCATAGGTTTAAAGGTGTTTTTGATCATTATTTTGAATTCTTAGAAGTTTGTCCCAACTTGGTATAGCGATGGTTCTTTTGATTATTCTTCATGGATCCAATTTGGATCATTGTGATGTCTTTTTTATACCCTAATCCTTCCTTCACGCAGACCTATAAGCCCTTTAGGTATTATCAGTGTACTTCTCTTATCTGGCTTTGAAACCTTTGCAAAAGTCTCTGATCGTCCTTTGTGGACCCTAAATAGTAAATTCAGACGCTTATACGCCTCTGTAATTACCCTTACTTTTGTGTCTACCCAGATTAGTTTAAGTATTGGTTATCTTCAACATGAATTATGATTATCTTCGCGTAAACAGATATTCTTACTTGTGTTCATATGACAAAGTAAAATACATAGATTCGTGCATAAATATAACATTAAATCATAAACCCAGTGTTCAACATAACATAATCGCAAACATTCATAGCGGAAGTAAAATAAATCATACACAGATATCTCCAGAATAATTCTCTTTATTGATGGTTTAGATCTCCAATACAGACTCTAACCTCCCTACGCACACAGCTACATGTGTCCGTGCACTCAGCTGCGGACTTCTACCCTAGGCTTCTGTGCACTTAGCTACAAAGTCTCTTCCTACACTAAGACTCTTCACTCTTAGCTCTCACAAACCCATTTCATTGATCAAGTTCCCAAAACTTACTTAGAACTCAACCAAAAATGTCCTTAGACTCTTCTAAGACTCCCTTTTTATACATTCCCATGGCCCACCGACCAAGGTCGAATCTCATCAAGCCAATACAAGCTACCTAAACTGAGGGCAGAAACCCTTTTTTACTACTTACACCTTAGTGCTCCGCGACCATAAAATGCAGATACTTTACATTCTTTATACAAAACTTGGGTCTTTATCCCCAAAAATTGGGTTTTTAAACCCAGAAATGACCCTAGGGGACCTGTTCCCAACAAGCCCCCAATACAAATCTGGTGACTCGCTCCAAGTCACTTGGTCGATGTGGAGATATTGTCGCGAAGACCTCCCAGCTCCACTTGTACGACTGCAACCTCGGTGGTACACTGCGTCACCGCTTGCTTAGCCTACTCGAGTATCTACTCCATCATTGGTTTTTCACTATCAACCTGTATTTTCTATTGTGTTTCTTGTGGACTGGCCAATTTCCGTTCAATGGAGGCAGTGAATACATAGGCTTCCTCCAACTAAGGCGCCAACCTATCCTTCAGTACTACCTCCTTGCACTAAGATGCATCCACCCGTTCCTTTAGTGCCTTTACTTCTTGCAGCTTTTTGAACCTCTGCATGATGGCGACCGTGCATGTCATCGCTTTGACCTCATCGTACTTCTATTGCAACTCTCGTGCCTCAATTTCTGGTCTTTGCGGGTTGCCATATTCCTGCAGATTGGTCACTACTTCAAATGCCTACTTGAAGAGCACAATGCAATCCTTCATAGTGGTGTCAATAGCTGCAATGACATCTTTTATGGTGGTTGTGTGCTTCTCTCTGACTTCTGGTGGAGTCGAAGGCTGGGCCCTTAACTCAAGTTCTGTGATCTTAAGGTTCAGGTCAAACTGAACCTTATCCAGCTCTGTCCGTGCCTCGCACACACCTGCAGCAAGCTTCCAGATCCTTGCGTTGACTGGTGCATCTTTGGGTATGTTTAGCTCTGGAACAGTCTGGCATGCCTCAGCCACCATAGCTATTGTGCGCTCATGATTTTTTGTGGTCTTCTTAAGAATATCAATTGCAGACGATTTTTTGGTGAAAATTTATGCATTGTTCACCTTCTACTCACTGATAATGTTCAAGGCACGTTGTTCCCAAGCCCATATTTCTACGATCACACCATCCAGCAAGGTGTGAAGGGCTTCACTTGGAAGCACAGCCAAGTTTAACCTAACTTGCTTGATGGCACTGACAGTGGCCCTGTCAGCCTCTGCTTCTGCGGTCAATGCTCCATCTGGCAGCACGACAGCCTGGGAAATCATTATACAGACCATCTCTATTATGTCTGAGGTTCCTAGTGCCAAACTACTCGACGTTGTGCTGCCCTACCCTACAGTAGTCTACACCTGAGTATCCTGGATCTACAGCTCATGCAGACCCATTGAAATGGCGACCAAGGCATGTTTCTGCTACTGCTCGAACTACTGCAGTAGTTCCGCGGTCACGTCCCTCACTATATCATCGATATCATTCAAAGAACCCTCTGTCAAGGTGATTGGGTCCAGGGATGATTTTTTGGCCTTTGACTTCTTCTATGGCCCCACTTTATCCGGCTCCCTTATGCGCTTAACCCAGAATGGATTAGTCTCTGGGTTTGCTCCTCCTTGTTCTAAGCGCTGTTCCTCCTCGTCTGTCTGTGGAGAAGGCGACTTTTGACTCCTATCAGAGTCATGCTCATCCTCTTCCTCCTCCCCTTCTGCCTATTTTTTGGCCGCACGCTCTACTTTGGCTTTGTCCTCAGCTTCCTTCCTTCGTTTTTCGACCGACTGCTCCATGTTTAACCTAGCCTCTTCCTTCTTCTTCTTTGCGGTAGACTTAGTAGTCCCAACTGATAATTTTGAGGCCTTGTGCCACTCTGTGGGCGAACTCTCCAGAACCATGGTGATTGCATCATCCTTCGCCAGGTATGGAAGATCATACTATTTTTGTGAGGGGTCCTTTCACATTCTGATGGAAACACAGTGGAAGTTCACCTTGAACTCCACATATTCAGACAACTGCTCAAAGACAGTTGGTGAGAGCTTCGGATTGCAGCTTATTGTGGTGTGGATGCTTCATTCCATGAGAATCCATAGTATTTTGCTGTCCTTGACCCTTTGGGGGTCCTTCGTGGTCCGGAGCAAAGCGAACTTCGTTTCTTCTAGCAGTTCCAGTGCAATCGAAGGAAATTGACTGTCCTCCGTAAGTCCCATGCAACCGGTACAATTGACAACAACAACCATGCATAGTGGAAATTATTCCTTTGATCTTGCACTTCTCTACAATTCGCGAGGAACTTGCTGCAGAGGTAGCGCCCCCAGTTAAATTTTATGCCCTCCACGCACTAGGACGCTAAAGATACCACCGGTGCTGACAATTCATTTGCATGACACTTCCTCATAATTTTCCCTGCCAAGACCTCAGTGGCTAATTTAACCATAGGGTCAGTTACGTTAGAGATGGAGTAGCCGCGTGACTTCTTAGAAAGCTTGAACTTGTCCTTCATTCGTTCGGCGAGGTTGCGCTCATCTAATTTTCCCCCAAATTCCATGGCTTGATTCAAGCCTGAATGTGGGAGCAAGGTGATCATTTGGAGCAGCATGTCAGTGATTGGTATCAAATCTCCTAACCACAAGCACCCATCGTGCACCAAGCATAACAACTACTTGATCACTATCAAAGTTATGGGCGCGCGGTTGTAATGCGACACCCATAGCAGGTTCAACAGTTCTGTCTTATCTAGCCATTTTATCCACTATCTTGGCTCTAGCTCGGTCACACCAGAGTCTTTTTTAAGACACGGTGCATGAATGTATCAGTCTTTAAGTGGGAAAGTGCTCTGTATCTACTAAATCCAATTCCTCCAGCTTCAAAAGGGGGATACGCACCAATAGGAGTAGTTCAAATGTGATTTTTCTAGCATAAATGGGGTGACAAGTGTGATTGTGTTCTCGTCGATGTCCTTTGGTACCTTCGCCTTGCCTCAGTGTGGAGGGACATATGGTGGCAGTTTGGAAATAGGGTCTACCCCCTCAATGTTAATGTCTTCTACCCCCATGTCAACATCTTTTACGCCCACACCGATGTCGTCTATGTCCTCATCAGGTTCCAAGTCCACTACCTTGGCCTTCTCCTGTGTAGTAGGATTTTCTTTCTTTTGGTGTTTCCTTGGCGACTCACACACCAGTTGTGTTGCTTTCTGCTTATCCTTCTTCAGCTTGGAACCTTCTTTGGGCGGCATAGGACTTGACCTGGGGAACCTCGGTGATTTGGGAACTTCTGTAGGTACCTCTACATTTGCTACCTCCAAGGCAGCACCCTCAACTACCATCACTTCTCCAACACTTGCAATCTCCATGAGTGCCGACATAATGCCAGTTAAAATCTCTTGAGTTTCCTTCGACAATTTCTCAAACACTGAACTCACTACCAAATCCTTGAAATAATCAAGGTTGATGTGCACCTGATTTCTTAACTCCTCAATTCTAAAAATGCGAAGTGTTTTTGTTGGTCAGCCATCTGTAATTTATAGGCAATTTTGAATTTGAATCTGAACGTACCCCCCAGAATTAGCTCATAAATGCTAGAGTGGCAGGAGATTTTCAAAGAGATTGCTCTTAAATTATGACTTAATTTCCACCCCCCACTCCATTTAGCCATTTTCCCACTGTCAAGTCATGAACAGTGACCATGATGGTCACTTTCCAGCTACCCTACATGGTCTCTCCTTCAATAGCGCAACTCCCCTCACGCTTCTGCTGACATTGTGTCAATCCTCCATTCCACGCAGTACCCAAACCGTGTAGCTCTATAACCCGAGTAGTGTAGTTTATAGTCCCACACCTCCTTTTAGTTGCCTGGAGTGCTAAGACTGTGCTTCCACCATGTAGTCATATGGCCGGATCCCCGGTGTATGGCTTCAATCGGCTACCATTCACCCTCCCTGGGAATGGCTCTCTATTCAACTTTACCAACTGAACTGCTCCACCATCGGTAAGCTCCTTGAAGACATAGGGTGCCAGCCAATGCATCTCAAACTTTCCTAGAAATTTATCAAACTTGATGTCATATAATAACACTAAATCATTTACCTTGAAGGTGCACAGTTTGATGTAACGATCGTGCCATGCCTTTTCGTGTTCCTTCTGAACTTGCTGACGGAATCTAGCTAGGAAGCTATCTTATTTCAATTCTACCAGTTGCACGACCCTTTCTTCCATGGCTCTGTGATCCACCGTTCCTGTGAATGCAGCTATGCACAGACTAGGTACAATGTATTCCATTAGCATCATAGCTTCAACGCCATAAACCATCCTCAAAGGCATTTGTCTAGTCAGCTTCTTACAAGATTTTTGTAAGCCCATAGCACCACGAGTACATGCACATCCCAGTTGTTTCTTTGTGTATTGCAAACCTTCATCAGTGCATTCTCTAGTATCTTATTAAATGCTTCTACCATACCATTAGCCTACCAGTGATATGGTGTGCTCTTCTAATGGTAAACCTAAAATTCCTTCGTCAACGCGCTGATCGTCTCATTAATAAAATGCGTATCGTGATCACTCATTACAATTTTTGGACAACCAAACCTTGTTAGCACGTACTCAAAGATGAATTTTCCTATTATTATGCTTGTACAGTCCTTCACATGCTGCACCTCTGCCCATCTAGTTAAATACTCAGTCACGGTGATGATGTACTGTGCACCCATCTTCTTTCTTGGAGGCTGAATTCGTCCCACAAAGTCAATCGCCCACTTCGCAAAGGGTTGTAACGATATATTTGGATTCAGTGGCACCTCATATCTCCATGATGGTTTTCTAGTCCTTTGGCATGCATTTCATGCCCTACAATATGCTTTTGAATCCTTATGCAGTGTCAACCACCACAACCCAGCGCATAGAATCTTCTATGTTGTTACTTTGCCCGCATAATGTCCTCCTACGGATCCTCCATGAGTCTCAGCAGGGATGTTGTTTTGTTCAAATTCTGGCACATAACATCATAGTATTTCATCTGATCCCATTTTATACAAGTGCCCTGCAATGACAGAGAAATCTGTTGCGTGCACCACCAATTCCTTCTTTTGTTGGCTATTATATCCTTCCAGAGCCATTCCCGTCGTCAGGAAGTGTATAATATCTTCAAAGTGACTGTTTGCAATGTGCACCAAAAAGAGTTGCACGTCATGTAGTCCTTCCTCCAAATTAGTAGGCTCCTTTCCTATTTCAATGCATGACAAATGATCCGGTCTAACATTCAGTCGTCCTAGTTTCACAATAACCTCAAAATAATATTCTTGAAACAACAACAACCATCTGCATATTTCCCCCCTAACACAGTCTTGTTCACCAAGTACTTCAATGCAAAATGGTCTGTATACATCTTAAAGTGTCCACCTAGCAAGTAGTACCTAAACTTCTGGAGTGGATATACCATGGCCAGACCTTCGCGCTCTATCGTTGAATAATTCTTCTCAGCTTTAGATAGCTTCCTACTTGCGAACACTATGGTATGATCCAAGTCTCCCTCACCATCCTGTGTTAGTACTGCTCCTAGCACAATACATGACGCATCCACATGATGCTTCTCCATTGGCACGATCATCTAGGCAAAGATTTTGATGAACTTTCTATAGTACCATGTATGCCCCAATGTTGCACGCAACTATTTCACACTTCCTAGTGCCTCCAAATTGATTATAATTGTGATCTTTGCAAGGTATACCATCAAACCTTGTATGCATACCACGTGACCTTGCAAGATCCCAAAAGGGACGCAGAACAAACATTTCTTTAGATTGAGTGTGATCTAGTACCTCCGGCATGTATCTAGCATCAAGCGCAGACTTGCTATGTGGCGCTTTACTAGTCCAAACATTCTCCAATCATCAAAGTATACATCTAGAAATTTGTGAATGAAATATTTGAATGTTGCGATGACTATGCATGAGAAGATTGCCGACGCGTTCTTCAACCCAAAAGGAATCATAGTATACTGGAAGCATCCCCATTGAGTCGTGAAGGTCATCTTAATCCTATCCTCCGGCGCAATCTTGATCTGATGGTACCTTGAGAACCCATCAGTCAGTGAATTTGCTTCTTGGACACCAACATTATCTAGCGCCTCATTAGTGAACAGAGCTGGGAAGGGATCATGCACACAGGCATCATTTAGCTTCCTGACATCTACACATATATGTATCTCATCCTTCTGGTTCATGTCCTGAACTACCATTGGGCTTACCCAATCAGACTCCTTGACTGGTTCAATGATGCCTACTACAGGCATTTTATCCAACTCCAAATAGACCCTTTCTTTATACTTGGGATTGAGGCGGTAAGGTCTTTGCTTAACTGACATCGTGTTCGGTTTTAGAATGATCTTCATGACAACCAAGTCTCCTAGTATCCCTTTCAGATTTGAAAACTTTGTGGGGAACAGATCCTGATATTCGCGGAGTAATTCGATGACCTTATCTACTGTCGCATCATCCCAGTAGTCCCCAATATTTGCAAACTTCTGCTTTGCCTTCATGCCAATGTTCTCCTATCTAGTTTTGAGTGGTTCGGTGATGTCTGGATTCCCTAGTTGCAGTCCTTCAACTTCGCGGTGACCTTCAATCTCTGGAATATTAATCTTCCTGAGGTCTTCATCCTCTTCTTTTGATGTTATATTGTAGCACTCCAATGCATGGCTCAGCTGGGTAGTCCAATTAGGTTGAATCAAATCTAGAGGATCCTACGATATCCTGAATATCGCTGCCTTAACCTCCTGTAATGCTTCATCGATACATTCAAACCCATCCTCAAAGTTGAACATCATCAAAACTTCTTTGCGCAAAACATTCCATTCTTCAGTTCCATAGTAGTGTTCTATCTCCAAGTACCAATTCATCAGTATAACATCCAAGGTATGACAAAATAGATGTACCCACTTTGGCTAAGGCTTCATTCCATACACTTCAGTCCATTTATCGAGCTAGTTGCGTGGGTCATTCCTCCCATCTTACTTTTATATTAGCCACACTTGTGGGTGACCAAACTACACTCTCATCATTTTTTTGTATATGTGCCAATCATCAAAATTATCCTTGTGTGTGCCCCACCATCTCACAAGTGTAGCTCGCAGCACCTAGTCTAGGGCCTGGAAGCAATGCTTCTCTAGAAATTCTCTCTCAAATGAATCCAAAAAGTGATCAACATCAGTTAAACCATCATAGTAACGCATATTTCTTACCTTTGATGATACACATCGCAACAACTTGGTCATCATCTTACAGCGCAGTGTAGATACTTCATGCAGTCGATTCCACCAGTGCTCCAGTTCTTTGTCTAAATATGATGTGCAAGAACTTTCATGGTCCCATGCAATACGTCCATCTACTGTCAGATTCATCCAATCCTGATATTGAGCCACTATCTTGTAAATCTGGTCCAAATCGTCATCACTTTCATAATTGCGAACCAATTTAGTATAACGCGATCCTTTTGTAGGGTCTAGTGGCACCACTACGCGGAGTGATTTCTTCTCAAATATCATCTTCCACTTCTTCAAATTGATTACCCCATTCATGTTAGTGGCCTAATTTATCCCAAGGAGCACGGGCTAGGGATTTCTTTCATCCACAATCTCTATCACTTCAAAATCAGCTAATGTGCTCTCGCCTTCAATATCAACTGTTACCCCCTGCAACCTCCCGATTGCGATGAATTTCTGCTAAATCACCATCCTTAACTGAATTTTAGACCACTATAGTGCAGGTCTCCCCATTCAATCCCATATCTATTTCGGAAAATATTCGCGTCCGACCCCAAGTCTAAAATAACTTGATCCATCTCATGTTCTCCTATCTGTGCAGTAAGCCTCATCTCATGCCCCGTTCTTGTCTTATGCCTACCAATATTTCTGACTATGCATGATCCATTAATAGTGTTTTCCTTCCTAGTGCACCTATTGATCAACTCGTGTAGTCCCTTCACAACCTTGCTATCATGCAATAGTTTCATGCAGGTCTCCAAGAACATGGTAATTATGGACGGGTCCATTTCTTCAACTGGATTCTCCTGACTCCTTGAGGTAGAGACCTCAACGAAGATTTTCTTCACTTCCATAAATGTTTCTTTTACGTGTTCTAGATCAAACTCGATGTCCTTTTCTAGCGCTTTATGGACCCACTCACCTTCTTCAGGCTGCTTTCCCTTATCTTCACCAGTCGTCCCTCCACTTCGCAGCACAATATTTACCTTAGGATCATCCTCGCGAGACTCAACCCTCATCATCTGTAGGTTTTGAGTTGGCTGCTGAGGCTATGCCCCTTTCTAGCGTATCTTAGCTAAAATCCCCTGTCGCATGGTCAAACTAAGTACAATAGTAGCATGACAGATGTGTCAGATTTGGGCAGTCTTGCGCGTAGTGTCCTGGTCCGCCATAGTTGTAACAAATAATCTACCTGCGACCTCTACTAGGTCGTCCTCCACCTCGGTGTCGTCCGCACCCCTGATACTTGCCTCGCACTCCTCTAATTCCTTGGTCTGGAGGCTAGGTTTCTTCCTTCACCTTGTATGCAGGTGTTCTATCCATCATTAATTCGTAACTATGGCAATTTCACTCATCATGACCCACTGGTTGACAGAAGTTGCAGAAGAGCTATTGCATGTCTGTATGAATTTCTGCAGCAAATACTAATTGTCTGTCACATGTTTTCTAGCTACTTGATAGATAGCACACCATAGCGCAAGCCCTGTACTTGGCCCTGCTAGAGCTTCCGGCCTCAGAGGCATTTGTCCCCCTGCTGCAATGTAATTCACAAAAACTGGATAGTGATCTTTGTCATGCCCTTCACTTTTACACTTCACAGGCACCAAAATTCTTCACACACCTCGGGTCGAGTTGTTCTATCTTTGTTCAAAATCTACATTTCTAGGAAAAGGTTCTGTAACTATGCAAGAATCTGTCAAACCCCCATATTAGCATCTTGCATCGGTGTCTCATACAATCTCATCACAATTTCCAGAGCTTCCGCCTGGGTCCCAATTTTCTATTGTGATAGCGCAACCCTTAGATGAGGTAGGAGTGAGGCCACAATCCATTCGTGGTGTTGCCCATCAGTCAAATTCATGTTAGCCTCACAGATCATACACTTTAATCTCTGATCTAGATCCCAATATGTCTTACCATGCTTCATCATGATCTCTTTGAATCCCATAATTGATTGTGCTTCAGACTTAGTTCTATTGAATTCCTTATTTAGTGAAATTTGGATATCTGCCAACACAGACATCAAATTATCAGTGCAGTACTTAAAGTACCACAATAGCGCGTGATCCTGCAAATCACTAACCAACATAGCTTTCTTCATTTGATCATCCATGATACCCTGATCTTACCATACAACCTTTGTGACAAACCAAAGCTGGTCTGGATCTTCATTTCCCACACCCTTGAACACGGGTAGCTTTACAAAGTTCACCATATTGAATGATGGAAGAGGTGGCAGTGGTGTAGGTGAAGGCGTATACAGTGGATGTGAATATGGAGGCAGTGTGGGTGGATGGCATATTTGTGGGAACCCTTGCTTTATCAACTAAACAACGCTCTGCAAAAATGCATGTGTTGCTTCCTCATCATCACTCAGAGGGGGATTCAATTAACGAGCTATATTTAGGGCATGTTCTCCCCTTTTTCCTGAATTTCCTTCCACTTCGCGTAGCCCCAAACATAAAGTTAGTTTCATAACCCGCTTTTCACGCAAGAGCATCATAATACAAGTATTTAATGATTTTAAATACTTACCCTGTGGCCCCTTGAAGAAGCAGCACTCTGCTTCACTATAACTGACCGAGGTATCGACTGTGAACTCTGTCACGAACCCTCCTATGATATGATTGAGCCAAGGATCGACAACGTGCACTATCTTATCTTCAGAGGCTTCTAATCTTCGCACCAACTCTGGGGTCCAGACTATTGGACCGTTAAGCTTCCACCTTCCTTGGTCGTCCACCAATTTCATGATCCACTCGTACAACTTGACCAGGAGGGAATAGAAGAAGATCTCATGTATTTCTCTATATAGGTATCTATCTAACCATTGTTCTTTCGTCAATTGCAAATTATTGTTCTCTTGCACCACGAATTCGTGGATCTTTCTATCCAACCAGTCTTCGATTTCCTTCTTAGTTGGATTCCAATGATGCGACATCACACATCTTGTTATGTAGATCCCGGTCCCAACAATGGAATCATTTGTTGGCTTGATGGGCCTTGGCCTAGGTTCAACATTAATTAGCCAAGCAAATACCTACACTATTGGCCCTTTCGGCATCAATCCACGAAGTGCGTACCGAAGTCTCACCTGAAGCAGTATGGGGGGATACAGGAACCAAGTTTCCACACCCTGAGATAGTTGTGATTTCGTTTTTATACCCTAACCCTTCCTTCACGAAGACCTATAAGTCCTTTAGGGCCTATCAGTGTACTTCTCGTATATGGCTTTAAAACCTTCATGAAAGTCTTCAAATGTCCTTCGTTGACCCTAAATAGTCGATTCAGACACTTACGTGCCTCTGTAATTACCCTTACTTCTATGTCTACATTGATTAGCTTAAGTATTGGTTATCTTCAACATGCATTATGATTATCTTTGCGTAAACAGATATTCTTACCTGCATTCATATGAAAAAGTAAAATACATAGATTCATGCATCAATATAGCATTAAATCATAAACCTAGTCTTCAACATAGCATAATCGCAAACATTCATAGTGGAAGTAAAATAACTCATACACAGATATCTCTAGAATAATTCTCTTTATTGATGGTTCAGATATCCAATATAGACTCTAACTTCCTTGCACACACAGCTACAGGGGTCTGCTCACTCAGCTGTGGACTTCTACCCTAGGCCTCTGCACACTCAACTATAGAGCCTCTTCCTATGCTAAGACTCTTCACTCTTAACTCTCATAGACCCATTTCATTGATCAATTTTCCAATACTTACTTAGAACTCAACTAAAAATTGTCTTAGACTTTTCTAAGACTCCCTTTTTATACATTCCCATGGCCTGAGGACTAAGGGAAGATCTCATCAAGCTGACACAAGCTACCTAAACTAAGGGCGGAAACCCTTTTTGACTTCTTACACCTTCACGCTCCGCGACCATAAAATGCGGAGACTTTACATTCTTTATACAAAACATGGGCCTTTATCCCTAAAAATTAGGATTTTAAACCCAAAATTGACCCTAGGGGACCTGTTCCCAACACAAAGCATCCAATTTTGTCATTTGGAAGGCTAGGATTCTGGAAATCCTAGATAAACATCGCATCAAGGACTATGTCTTGAAGGTGGTTATTATTCTGGTTGACGTTGACGTGGCAAAGAAGTACAAGGAGGCCTAGGCGAAGGAAAGGTGCATGATCCTCAATGGGGTCAAAGATCATGTAGTAGCACACATTGCTGAGAAGGAAACAATAAGGGGGATGTGGGAAACCCTAACCACCTTGTACCATGGCTCTTCCGTGCAATGAAAGATGCTATTATAAAATTAGCTGAGGCAATACCATATGGAGAATAGAGAGGATATATATCCCTTCCTTCTCAAGTTGCAAGGGATTCGCGACCAGTTGAGTTCTGTGGGGTCTACACTAGACCCTGAGTTCATGGACATGATTGCCCTAAATGCAGTCATCAAGGACTGGGAGACCTTTGTCCAAAGTATCTTGGGCAGAGAAAATTTCCCTAGATGGGAGGATATGTGTGAAACTTTTTGAGAAGAAGAGGTCGAAGAGCTGAGGAGGATGACCAAGACAGGGAGTAGTGGCAAGGGAGCCCAGGTCAAGAAGGAGGAGGAGGAGGATGCAGCTCTCGCATCAACAGGACAACAGGGGTAGCAGAAGATAAAGAATAAAGGTATCACCAAGGTTAGATTCTTCAACTGTGGGGAGCTAGGAAATTACACCACTCAGTGTCCCTAGAAGAAGGGCAAGGGGGATGCTTCTGAATCAAAGGCTACTCTAGCTAAAGCAAACATAGATGGTGAGGATAACAATTGTGCCATGAGTGCTCATGCACCTCTAGAAAAGAGGTGGGGCGATATCAAGTTTTAATCGAGAGGACTACATGTGGGTAGGATCCTTTAGGTGCCCAAACTCTTGGATCACATACAGCTACAAGATCCTTTAATGACAGTAGTAGAATCATGGGAGTCGGTTGGAGCGAAGTGTGATGGAGTGACAGTGGTAGAGTTAGAGTGCCAAATTCTGAGGAAACGCAGTATATGTTGTAGCAATGCGAGAGGCAAAGAGAAATATGTAGTAGCGCAGTAGTAGTAGAGGGTGAGCACATATTAGCAGCAGAGTTAGCTTCAGCATCATGATGCATCCATATTGACCAAGATGTCAATGTTTGGGTGAGTTTTCAGTTGAATACTTCTCAAAAACTGAGTTGCAGTGCAGCAGTTAGTAGTGGCGGTGTTATGGGTAGCATGATGCAGCATTTTGAGAGGGAGATACAGTACAGATGTAGCAATAACAGTCATAGATTCATGGGAAGCATTATAAGATTCATCAATGCAGTGGATAAAGGGCAGAAGGCCAAGAATCAGCAACATAGAGGACTAATGCAATGGATCAGTGTAATGCTTCTATGGTGAAGTGTTGCTAGAGCACATTCCTTGCTAAGAGGGAGTGTTGATTTTGGGTAGCATCAAATGTGCTCTAGATCCGAAGTTTTATGGAGGGGCTAGAATACATGAGATCTCCAGAACCCAAAAATCATTTGGAGAAATTCCACCCATTTGAGGAGTTATTGAAATAATTAATATTTTTAATGGGTTCCTAAATCTAAACTTAGGAAAATAAAAATAATAATGTGTATTAATAAAAGTATGGGTGAGAAGGTTCTAAGTGATGAGGATCAATATAGTTCTAATCTTATCCATTGATTAGGGACTTAATATTGGTCGTTGATTCATCAATAGGAAAAGTATAAGAGGAGGCTTGAGGGTCAGTTGGAGATGCACGAAGAGATCAAAGAGTTCGATTTTTTTGAGGCGTGGTTTACTAAGAAAATCGAGTTAGTGATCTAAGTTGCAGTGAGGGGTAGTTCGGGAGAGGGACTTCAGTCCAAGGCCCAAAGAATACATAGCAGAGAGGCAGAGTAGCACCAGGAAAGACAACACAGTCCCTAAGAGTGTGATGCAGAGGTCGTAGGGGCTAATGCAGGTGACACAGAAGGTTGATACAAGTGACACAAAAATCATAGAGGCTGACACAAACCCTTAGAGGCAGTAATGGGAAGATTATGTGGTGTAGAGAAGGAGTAGATCTGAAGAATTGACTTTCTAAGCAAGGGAAGCTCACTGTTGGGGTGATGCAGCTCCTAGAGGAGTGACCTAGTTCTAGAACGAGCTTGGAGCATCCATCGTTGTCCAGCACTGGGAACAAACCGATCACTTTGGGGTTTGATGATCTAGTTGTTGACTTTGCGAGAATATTTGTCTCTGGATAGAGGTACTTCTATCAGGATTTTTCTCTGTTGGCTAAGCCATATATGGCACCCTAGTTGTATTCAAGAATCTTCTTGATAATACAAACACTCTATATGTTGCACTGGTTTTCCCAAATTGGGTTTTTCCAAGGATGATTGTCCAAAAATAACGGTGTCCCTTGTGTTATTGTCTCAATTTATTTCAGTTCATGATCTATATGTATGTGTAGGCTGCAATAGTGTTTACATCAATGTTTATGTAATTAAATAACTTGTTAATAAAAAGAACAAGTAGGATATGTTAAACCAGTAATTATAGTAGGGGTTTCTAATGTGCTAGATTTAGGAATTTTCACACTAGGGAGAAGAAGATTGGTTTTCAAGTATAGCATTTTTATAACCAATCCAAATTCTCCATACAAGAGGGTGGAAGAGCCTTATTTTTTTAGATCTTTGAATGTTCAACTAAGAATTGAGAACATCTTTGATTGTGTCACCTTCCTAAATGAAGGAGTCTCCTAGAAACTTCTAGATTTCCTTCCAAACATCAGAAAAGGTGGGGATTTGATTGTTGTTAGTAATTTTTTTAGAAATTAATTGAAAATATGTCTTCTTCTCACAAAATATGTGATTCCAAAAACAAATCACTTCAATCCAAGGTTGGATGAATAAGATACACCATTTTAAAATTATGCTCTTTTTAAAATATTTCTATGATGGTCACATGTATTATAGAGCATACATTTTTGATAGAATGTTTAGATTTGACCTAGACCAACATTATTTGACAAAGAACATTTACGGTTTTGATTTAATACATTATATGATATTTTTTAATTATATTCAACATGTTATAGCTCTTGAAAATCAATGCCCCCAACCCCAAGTAGAACCATACATGGATAGAAAGAATCTTTATAAAGTGTTAGAGATATTTTAGCAAATGCAGATCCTAGTAACCATTGAAGGGAGCATATCAATTACCTACATGATTGATGTGATTTAGGGGAGGCTTGCATGGAATGGTATACGGATAGTTTTCATTTATTGAAAGATAACTACTTTTAACTTCTCTTTGATGCATATACCCCTTCATATAGAAAACATATCATTAAGGAAAGGCACAAGAAGTTCGTTCCTGCTAATTTCCAGTATGATTCTTCTACAGTGGTAGTGTTCTTTCTAGAACCACCATCTTGTAGCCACATGGAAGACATTTATCTTGGGAGGGTTCTTCTATTTGGATTGATATGATCTTGGTGAACCTTTTGAGTATCATGTTTTACCATTCATGTATCTTTAATTACAAATCAATTTGAGCACTAGTATGTGGGACCTTATATTATGGGTAAACTTCATGAACTACTTCAACATTGAGACAAACACCTCTATGCATGGCCATGGTGTATGGACAACATTCTTTGACTACTTTTGCATAGATAGATTTATTTGTACTTGAAATCAACACTTGAACGTGGGACCTTGGTTTCCTTCACTACTTCATTGTGTGGTCAACACTTATACATGGGATCTTGGTTTCCTAGACTACTTTAATGTTGCACCAAACACTCACACATGAAACCCTAGCTTATGGTTATACATCATCACTACAAGATTTGAGGAAAAGAATCCTTGAAAGGGGATGGAATCTTGGTATCCTACTTATGGCTATAGTAGAAGCCTATGGACCCATTCAAGTTAATAATAACATAGGTTTGATTTCGAATTAATATAATGTTACCTGAAATCACTATTAAATAAGACCCACTCAGTAATTAACATAAATAAATGTAATGTGAACTCATTAAAAAAGACTCATTAAATAATTAATACTTAATTGTAACCGAAGGTATTTTAAATTTTAAAATTCCATCTTAATTTTTTAATCCTTTAAATACTTAATAAAAAATTAAACTTCATCATATAAACACACTATTTGATTTTTGAGATGAATTAAATAAACAAACATGAAAAGAATTGCATCCATGTACTTAACATATATTAAACTAATGTGATAGGGATATCTCACATCATAATTAATCATTTGTGGTAGGGTTTGGAATGATCGTCGAGATTGGAATAGTAATTTTTACAGGTAAGTGTGAATGAAGGGATTAGAATAAACATGTTCAAAATTAAAAATGTAAAATATTTTTTATTAAAGTCTATCATAATTTCATTTCAAGTGTTGAATGAAAACATCCATTATAATGAATGTGATAAACCTTTGAGTTTAGGCATGTGGAGAAATTTTTAGGGACCATTCACAAGAAATTCCAACATCAACAAAACAATCTTCCTGAGCACATCGAAAAATGTTTGGAAACATTGAGGGATAATATTGAAGAGGAGAAACTTCTCATCAATTTCTCCAAATGACAATCAAGATGTTGCTTTTGCTCTAATGCCAACCTCTCTATAGATAAAATGGAATGGAAGAGAAAATTTTATGTCTTCTATCGACAACTTCAATTCCTTTCAGTAGTCTCTAAAATAGGGATTGAAGAGTCTAAACAACCTCCAAAGTTTAAAATTGATAAGAATGATCAATGGATTGTAGAGTGTGCATGGCATCTAGAACTAAGGTTCAACCAAGCTCAATAAATTGCAAATTCCACATGGCCCCAAGATTCGAAGAGTGACCACACTCGATAGGTTGCAGAGTGTGCATGGCCTACAAAACCTTAAAAGCAATTAGACTGATTGACACATATCGAATTCAACATGGTTTGTTTTTTTTTTGTATTTTTTGGAAATAATTTTCTTTTGTATTTTTTGAAAAGATAGTAACGTTTTTGACACCTCCTTAGCAATGGCACCAAAAATTGATGGCAATCAGTACGTAGATATGGAAGAGTACATATGTAAAAGTCACAGTAAAGTCACACATATGTGGAAGCCATATTCCATATACGCATGATTCCATATCTATGTGTATATACAAAAGTTGTGCATATACAAAAGATGGCTTCTGTTTATGCACATAGATATGCAAGTGTGCATATACAAAAGTCACAAATATGTGGAAATGTATTCACGTGATTAAAATTATGATGCAATTGCTCAAAACATAAATAAATATAGACTTCAACAAAAATTAAATCACACTTCAAAACATGACCATTACAAACAATTACATGGCTATTTATTTATAGGAGAGAAGTTTCTCGTATCTCTTCTAGAGAAACTTCCTCCTAGATATTTGGAGGAAGTTGAGTGCTATCCTCTCAATTTTAGAATTTTATTCTAACTTCCCTATCTCCTAATTAATTCTAAAATGACTCACTAATTCTAGAAAATCCTATATTATTCAATTAAATAATTACATAAAAATTAAATATGAAATGCTCCCACATCAGACTACCGGGGAAGAAAAAATACATTCATAATCTTTGTTTCTAGAGTTCCTCAATACTAGTTCCATATTTTGAAATCTCTGTTGCTGTCATCCAAGTAGTGTCTTCAATTGATTGATTTCTCCATTTAACCAAGTATTGAAAATATTCTTTTTTGTTGGTCCTTTTGGGTACTCTTTGATCAATTATGGATTCAATCTGCTTTGTTGGTGTTGAAGATATCTTCTTCTCCCACTAAATTTTGTCATGAACAGGTGCATCTATAGAGTCATCCATTGGTTCCTTAAAGGGGTATAGATTTGAAACATTAAAGATTGGTGAAATACCAAAGTTTTTGTGTAGTTCTATTTCATAATCATTTGAGGAAAATTTCCTCAAAACTTTGCATGGTCTAATCCTTTTCAATTCTAATTTATTATATTCCCATTTAGAAAATATTTCTTTCCAAAAGTGTGCCATAACCAAATCTCCTACATTAAAGTCCAGCTGCCTTATTTTGGAATCCGCTCTTTGATTATACTTGTTTCTACTTTCTTGTAGTTGATGTTTGACTCTGTCCTATATTTTCTTCATACTGGCTGCAAAGTCTTCACCATTCGCACTTCTAATTTTTTTTTTCCTGGATTCATTCCATAAATAACATGGAATGAGCTTAATCATGTGCTTCTGTTAAGTGAATCGTGATATGAAAATTCTACTTGAGCAAGTACCTGATCCCATTATTTCGAATGTTCACTTACCAAAATTATTAAGATATTTCCAAGGCTTTTATTTACCACCTTTGTCTAACCATCAGTCTAGGGATGATATGTTGAGCTAAAACTGAGATTGGTTCCCAACATTTTCCATAGAGTTCTCCAAAAATGACCCACAAATTTGGTGTCTCTATCAGAAACAATACTTGTAGGCAATCCATGCAATCTAAATATCTCTTTGAAGAATAAGTTTGCTATGTTAGTTGCATCATTTGTCTTTTTACAAGCTATAAAATGTGTCATCTTTGAGAATCTATCAACCACAACAAATATTGAATCATTTCCTTTTTGTGTTTTGGGAAAGCCTAATACAAAATCCATGTTGATGGAGTCCCATGGTCGATTTGGTAGTGGTAGAGGTTGATATAATCCAGTGTTTTGACTTTTTCCTTTTGCATATTGACATATTCTGCATCTTTCCACAAATTTTCTTACATCTGTTGACATGTGAGGCCAATAATAAAATGCTTGTAACTGTGCTAGAGTTTTATCTTGCCCGAAATGACCTACTAAACCTCCACTATGTTTTTCTTTCAACAAATTTTCTCTCATTGAACATCTAGGAATGCACAACTATTTTCCTTTAAATAGAAGTCCATCCTATATCATATAATCTAGCCATGGGGTTCGATCTCTACTAATAGGATTTTGACAAACTGCATAATCTTCCTTAAAATCTGGATCATCTTGATACATATCTTTCAATTCATCAAGTCCCAAGACATTTACTTGAAATTATTTCGAAATTAAATTGATTCTTCTTAATGCATCTGCCACTTTGTTTGGTTTCCCACTCTTAAGTTTGATGAGAAATGTGAAATTTTGTAAGAATTCAATCCATTTAATTTTGTTTGATTGTTGACATACTGTAAAGCATGATTATCTGTGTAGAAGATGAACTCTTTTGGCATAAGATAATTTCTCCATTTTTTTAATGTTTGTATGATGGCATAAAATTCTTTACCATAAGAAGAATATTTTTTCTTAGCCTCATTAAGTTTTTCACTGAAGTAGGCAAATGATTTTCCTTCTTAACTTAAGACAACTCCTATTGCAGTTCCACTGGCATCAGTCTCAACTTGAAACTTGTTAAAATCAAGCAGTGATAAAATAGGTTGTTTTGTGATCTTTTTCTTTAATAATTGGAAACTTTCATTACTTGCTTCTGTCCAATGGAATGGTTTATTTTTCTCCTTAATAGTTTCTACAAACTGAAATTTTTAATGAATTTTCTATAGAATCTTGCCAATCCATGAAAAATTCTTACCTTTGAAATGTTTTTTGGAATTGGCCAATTGATTATGGCCTTTACCTTCTACTGGTCCATCTTTAGGCCTTTTTTGAAATCACAAATCCTAAGTACAATAGTTATGTCTTCATGAAACTACACTTCTTTAGATTGATTAACAATTTCTCTTGTTGTAGCTTCATTAAAACCATCTTAAGATGTCTTAGGTGCTCTTCTTTTGATTGACTGTAGATTAAGATATCATCAAGGTAAACTATAACAAATTTTCCAATGAATTCTTTTAAAACTTCATTCATTAGCCTCATAAAAGTGCTGGGAGCATTGGTAAGTCTGAAGGGCATTACCAACCATTCATATAAACCATTATTAGTTTTAAATGTTGTTTTCCATTCATCACCTTCTCTAACTCTGATCTGATGATATCCACTTTTTAAATCTATTTTAGAAAAATATGCAGCACCACTCAGACAATCTATGAGATCATCAATACGGGATAATGGAAACTTGTACCTGATTTTAATTTTGTTGATAGCTCAAGAATTTGTGCACATTCTCCATCCACCATCTTTCTTTGGAGTTAATACTATTGGAACAGCACATTAACTGAGGCTTTCTCGAACAAGACCTTTATCCAACAAGTCCTACACTTGATTTTTAATCTCTTCATTCTCTTTTGGAGTCATTCTATAAGCTTCTTTATTTGGAAGGCTAGCACCTGGAATGAGGTCAATATGATGCCTAATACTTCTAATGGGAGGCAATTCATCAAGTGAGTCATCCACTACAATACCAATAAATTCATGCAACATGTTTTTAATTTCTTCTGGAAGATCATGCGAATTTGTACTTGTAAGGACTACCTTTGGCTTATCGATAAAGGAAACATTTATCTCCTTATGCTTGATTTCTTGAAGAAATTATTTCCCACTAACTAACATTACCTTGGATTGGTCTTCTTCTGGTACTTTTTCATTCTTCAAAGGAAAAAGTACATGCTTTTCACCATCCTTTTCAAAAGTGTAGGTATTGCTCCTTCCATCGTGCATTGCTTTGTTGTCATATTTCCATGGCCTTCCAAGTAAGATATGACATTCATCCATAGGGATAACATCACAAAGAACTTTATCCTTATAACCTCCTATTCGAAACTCCACTTCACATTGTTCATTAACTAGTATCTGATGTCCTTTTTGCAACCATGAAAATTTGTAAGGAGTAGGATGTTTAGTTTTTCTTAAATTTAACTTTTCTACCATTTCAGTAGATACTAAATTATTAGTACTCCCACTATCAATGATAACTTTACAACATTTTCATCCTAATTTACAAATAGTTATGAATAATGTTTTTCTTTCTGTGGGTTCCTTTACTTCTTCTCGAGATTTTAATAAAGTTCTTTTCATCATTAAGGATTCACCAGTTTCAGGTGCATTTTCATGTGTGGAGGATTGTACACTTTCTGTATCAGTTTGTGTTATATGTGTGCTTCCTTGACTAGAAAATATTTTTGGACATTCATTAGCCTTATGACCAACTTTGTTACATATATAACATCTTACCACAAAAGATCGACCTCTACCTCTTTGATATGGTCTTCATCCTCTGTAATCTCCTCTTGATGATTCTGCCTGTTGTGAATTGTTTCCTTCTTCTATTTGAAATATTCCACTACAACTTCCTCTGCTTGATTGTCCTTGGCTTGATGATCCTCTATTGAATTTTTCTCTACCTCTTACTATGTTTCTCGCTCTTCCTCTTTGACTCTGCTTCCATGCTAATTTTTCTTCAACCTTAAGAGCTATCTAGTAAGCTTCTTCAATTGTTTTTAGAGACAAAATATTCAATTCATATTGTATTTCGAATTTCAATCCATTAATGTATCTAGCTAATTTTTCTTCATCAATTTCTAGATGACCAGATCTTATACTCAATCTATAAAACTCCTCTGTATATTCTTTTATAGACATAAATTTTTGCTTAAGATTTTGCATCTGGCAAAAGATATTTAATTGATAATCTTGAGGAAGAAATTTACCTTTGAGTTTAGCGACCATCCAATCCCAAATATTTATATATATTTCCTTTATTTATATTTCTCCTTTTAGCTTTCATGTTATCCCACCATAATGCAGCATGTCCCTTTAATCTGGTCACTGCGAATTTAACCTTCTTCTCATCCGCTACACTTTCATAATCTAAATATTTATCAATGGTGCTGATCCAATCGATCAATTCTTCAGGATTTAAATTGCCTTCATACATAGGCACATCCAATCTTGGCTTGGTACTTATTCCTATGATCATCTTGACCATCTTCTCTTCTGGAGTTTCTTCTTCAGCTTCTTCTTCTGATCTTCTTCCGCTTCACTGATATCACCGATGTCGACATCTCTTTGATGTGTTGTCTCCAATGCATCCAATATAGTTCTAATATGTCTTACTTCATTGAGTAAGACCTGGTTTGCATTTGGTCTTCCTCTGCCAATTCCATCTCCTCTTGCTCCTCTAGCTATATGTATCATCTTTTCCATTTTTTATAACTATCACTATTAACTTCACGTGATCTTTATGAAATATGGTAAACTCAGATATGAATAAATAATCTTAAATGTAATTTAAACTTGTACTTCAACCTTTTCTCAATGTTGGCTGCACCCATGCATTAACACACATGAATCTCCTTTTAAATGTTTCATAGCTTCAATCAACATGCTTTCCTCACGACTTCTCACACGGTTTTCTTCATAGCTTGCTATGTAGAAAACTTCCTAACACTTCTCTGTAATTTAAAGGAAATACTCACATGAACAACAGTCGTTGCTCAAATAAATTCCCTCTCTTCTTTGATTTCGGCTTCTCCAAACAAGAAACAGTGTGTTAGCTCCTGCTACAGATGGTTAATCATCTTTCATGATCGACATTTTTACAGGCCAAATATGTCGTACTATGCATGCTGCAATGCTCCATATTTGCTACAGATGGCCAGAGAAGTATCCATGAGAATGTGTTAGTCTAAATGCCACTGTTGTGTTCCATTTTTTGATAAGTTGATCCATTTTCATGAGTTTTCAGCTAAGGGAGGTCCAAACAGCTTAATCTTGGTCTCCCTAGGTTTCAATTTCCTGTTTTACAATTTAGAGAATAAACATCTGTCCAAACTGTTTAATCTTGGCAGATCTGTAAATAGGTAGAGAAACAAGGGTGCTCAACAGCCTAATCTGAGCCCCTGGATGTAATAAGTGTATATTTAGATAGGAAGACAACAAGAAGAAAAGAACAAAAAGCTGGTTATGCTAGTTCAAGTGCACCCAAACCAAAAGAAGATAAAATGCTAGGTGAGTAGGTTGGGTAGGTAGCTTTGTGGTTGCAGAATCATGGCTTGTGATCCATTTCATATTGTCAAGTGCTATATCTATCATATCACAAGTTGAAGGCAGTTGTTCAGTTGAAGGACTTCAAGAAATGCAGGTCTAACTACCCCTTCTTCCCCTTTCCCAAATCACTCACTAACTTCCCCTAAAGAGGTCAAGATCTGCTTGATACCTCTTAATTTCATCATTCTCCATATCATCTGCCTTGGTGAAGATCTGCTTCACTCAAGGAATTTTCACACTTCTTCTATCAGTCATTTTTCCCCCATTGATAGCCCAAGACATCATTCTTGGCGCTTTTTCTCATCATTATCATATTAACTACTAACTTTATTATGTAACTCCCTATCTCTTTACCCCTTCCCTACTAAAACTATGTATATAACTCCCTTGTATACTTATCCCTTCCCCTTGGTTGAAAAATAACCATATATATCCTCGGGAATTGCTAAGTTTATCTGAAACTCAGCAAGAACCCTCATTGACCCCTCTAAACCATCTTCCAAATGCAAAAGGACTCATTCCTTAGCATAGTTTACCTTCATATGTATAAAAAAATCATCCCTTTGGCCTTGGTTTGCCTTTATAAGGCATGAAACCCTCTTGGGCCACTAAACCCTCTCAAAACACATCACATTCCTCCTAAATGCCTTTGGACTCCTTCCAAGGCATGAAAGTTGCCAAAAACCATGAAAAACCTTCAAAAAATGATAAAATCCTCCCTTTTCTGCTATCGGACCCCTTCCGATGCCTTATAATCCATCCGAAACACCAAAGACTACCCCTCCGAATTCATTTTTCCTTTGCATTTTAATAAAATGCATGCTCCGATGAGAAAAGGATCTATTTGGTCCCCCTCCGATGCGATATCGCTATCGGGAGGGGGCAATGGCATATATAAGAAAAAATGGCTAAGTCTCAAGGCATGGGGCATAATGCCGATGGGCCGGACCCGAAAACACATAAAGTGGACCGGTAATAGTATATCGGGTCCGCGCAGTTCGGCGATTCCATATGTGCCGCCCTCTGGTCCCTCCGACTGTCGATTCGTCGACGGATCCAGGACCGTTGGATCGGGCCCCATATCTGACGGCCAAGATCTTGTCACGCGGCCCCCCACTTCGCATCGCCCCATATACTACTCTGATTTGGCGGAGCTGATGAGTTATCAAATGCAGTGTTAAGGGTTTTCGGGTCCGCGGACCCATTCCACTGTTAAAACCGTCGATTTGGGTCCCGCCGATGGGTCGGACCCGAAATAAAATAAAGAGGGCCTGTATAAGCATTTCGGGTCCGATGGGTTTCGGCGTTTCTATGTGACAACCCCATGACCCCGCTGATAGCGAATTGCCGAGTTAATCTCAGCCGCCCATTCAGGCCCAAAGATCAACGGCCCATATGTAATCGCATCACTCCTATATGGCTCCGACCAACGGAGCCGAAAAGTAATAAAGCGCGACATAAAGACATATCGGGTCCGAAAGGGTCCGCACTGTGTGCTCCTAAATCCCGGAGCCGAAAAATATTAAAGGGTAGTTTTAAAGGATTTCGGGTCCGCATATTGATTTTGTTAAAATCCGTCGATATGAAATCGCCGACGGACCGGACCCGATCTCCATAAAGAAAGGGCATATAAGCATTTTAGGTCCTCCAGGTTCATCGCTATTCGGAGGTTTTATGTGTTGGGACCAATGGTCCTCCCCGATGCGAGTTAGCGCCAGCCGTTGGATCTGCCTTCACGCGATCCAACAGCCAGGATTTAATGATTGCTACAATGTCCACTTAAGCGCCAAATTTTCACAATTTCGCAGTGTTTTGAGAGCATTTCCATATTATGATAAAATGGCCATTGTTTAAGGTTTGTGTGCAGCGCTCCCACCCGCCACAACCAATAAGGGAAATCATACATCCTTAAGCCATTTAGGATCACTCCAAGCCCGGTTTTGCTCCAGGGGGCCAGTCTCGGCCTCGGCACAGTCGGCAACATTTTTTCCTCCTGTTTGCACCATTTTTCAAAGTTTAAGGCTAGTTTTGATCGGCCAGAGCGCCGATAGCATTGCAAAGGCCACAGGAACCTTTGCAGCAGTTAATTTTGCATTAAAAGGCAGAAAAGGGGGCGATGGGATAGTCTAAAGAGTATCAGCGGTGAGAAAAGGCCCAGATTCAGTGCCAAAGTGTATCAGGATGCGACAAAGAGTATCAGTCTAGTTTTTCAAAGCAGATGAAAGCAAAGAAAACCCAACAAAGTCAACAAAGCATCATTCAGCCATTAAGGCTCACCAACACTTCTTTTGTTGCTTTAAAGCCACCTAAAGGCATAGATGAAGCCTTTCAAGGTAGTGTTATTGCGGAGATATTGTTCCCAGTCATATTTTTGGAGCAGCGCTGCTTCCTTAAATGCATAGTTATCACACAGAGGACAACGTGTGGCTCAAGGAACTCTTTTAGTCCATTTGTGAAGCTGCAGGACCATGCGCAGCCCTAAAGAGCCATTTTGATGAGGCTGCTCCCTCATGAACACCTGTTTTAGATATTTTATTGCATTTATTTCCAGCACAATTTAGCATTAGAAGCAATTATTGCACAGATCTCTTTTGAATCTGTTTTGATAGATATTTTGAGATATTTTCTCCCTTGACACCTGTTCAAGGGATGTTTTGTAAATATTTTCTATTTAAACCATCCTCTGCACTGTTTTAAGGGTTGGTTGGTCGATAACTTCCTCTAGACTTGCATTGTATTTTCTAATAGTCTCTATAATCAAAGATCGCTGGAATGTTTGGGAGATGAACTGACTGTTGTATTTTGATGTCTGAAGAGTGACTATGGAATCCTAACGCTTCTACATAGCCCAATAAGTGTTTCTTATCTCTGTTTACAGTTTATATGTGTTTATGCCATCATTGTTTCACTATCTAAATAGCAGAAAGAAAGAATAGTTCAGAGCTCGCTTAGTTGTATTCTGTTCTCAATTTCTGTTATTTATCTATGTTTTCCTCTGAATTAGTCCTAAATATGAATATTGATTTGCTCATATTTACACTAGTTCCTTCATATATGAATGTTGTTTAGGAATCCTTGATTGCTACTATATAAATGTTCATTCACCTTCCCTCTGTTAGCATAATGAGAGCTACTTAGTTGTCTTTCATTCATTGACCTTCGTTCCATCTTTATTCTAGCTAGATATTGTTTTATGTGTAGCTATCCTACTCTGTATTCCTCTTTTGACCAAGTAAACGCAACGGCAAGCCTAATCCATGACTCCATGCCCAATGGTTTGAACTTCTCACACTATGCATCCCAACTCTGTTTGAAAGAATCCTCCATCCCACCAAAATCAAAACAAAACCCAAGAAAACCATAACTAGCCTAAAATCAACCCAAAACAAAGCTAAATTATAAAGAGAGAGCCCTCTCTAATTGCAGGTAGGCTAGGACCTACAGTCCAAAGATTGGTTTGTGGTTACCTTGGCCGTATCTTTTAAGGAGCTTTAAGGACAACCTGAGTGATAACATAATGGCGACTCCACTGGGGAACATCCTCAGATAATTTCACAAATCAAGGTGGAAAGCTCCACTGAGAAGGAACCAGACCTTCAAAAGTTTCTTTCCAACCCTTATATTCTTAGAAAAATCCCAAAAAAACAGGCTAGAAGCTGGCTCCCAAAAAGAATTCACGTTATACAAGGTCAAATCCAGACCCAAATCCCCCAGCAGCTTTTGAAAATCCCAATATAATGCCAAGGAACCTCAGGAAGCTAGAGCGAAGAGAGGATTTTGCTGATAATAGTCCTGAAGCAGCTCACCCACGCTGTGGCCCAACCCCTGTCAAAGTTTTATTTCGTTCAACCCCTAGTTCCCCTTGTTCTTCATCCACCTCTCAAAGCAATCCTTCCACACCTCCATTCACTGCACATACTACCACTACTACTCCTATTATCCCAGTTGTTCCTATTGTCCCTCTTATCCATGTGAATATGGCTAACAGATATGCACCTTTACAACTACCTGCAAATCCCGGGGCTATGCCTCAGGATTACCAAACTAAAATCACATATTTTGATGGCACAAGTGCTTGCACAGCCCTTCAGCATACAAAGAAAATGCAGGATTACTTTGAAAGCTATGAGATTGACGATGATGGTGTGAGAATGAAGATTTTTTTCCAAAGTTTGACAGGTGATGTCAGGACTTGGTTTAGAGCACTCCCAGCCAATTCCATAGCAGACCCAGAGGCATTATACCAGTCATTTATCAAAAGATGGGAGAAAAAGAAAGATCCCTTGCGCATACTAGCTGAATACGATACAATCAAAAGAGGTCCACAAGAAACAGTCTTGGACTATTGTGCAAGGTTCAATAGCGTTTATAATGCTATCCCACAAAACTTAAGGCCCCCACCTGACCTTGCCTTATATAAATTCCCTAATGGATTCGACCCAGATATGGCCTACCAATTAAAAGAAAGAGCCCCTAACAGCCTTGCAGACATGAAAAACGTGGCTGTCACTGTGGAGGCAAATTTAACTGCCAAAAGAAATAGAGCTAGAACTGAGAGAAGAACCACCTTCAAGGAAGAGCCCTCAGCCTTAGATCAAAAGCTAGATGCTATTATCAATGGCATGCATAGGCTGGGAGACAGAGTAGAGAGTGTTGAGAGGAAATCATCATGGGACGGGCAGCAAGCTAACACTATCAGGAACCCGAATTTCAGGAAAAATCAAAATCCAAACGCTGGTAGGTCTAGCCCAGACCATGATATAAGACCTCCTTTTCAAGAAAACTACACAAAGGCATCCACTTCTAATGAACCCATAGAAGACACTCACATGAACTTGGTGGATTTGAAGGGTGAGCAACAAATTTTCCTAACTCAACAAGACCAAGATGACCATGAGATAAATCAATTTCAGACTAACTCTGGTGAGTCTTTTGACTTTAAACAAGGTTATGATTCAGCTATTTATGAAGTCCACAAACAGTATAAGCTGAGGACAAGAACCATAGATGTGCCCGAAAAAGTTAAACCAAAGGAGGGCAAATAGCCCAACCAGATTAGAGGCAAGGCTATTATAACAGAAACAGCTGATATAACTATCCCAAACCCACACCAAGTGACTGTAGAGGACATAACAAACATACAACCTTCTATTGATCAGCCTCTGCTACCTTCTTCCTCGAAAGAGAACTTGAACAACACTCCTAAAAGCCTTCCCAAAATAGAAATACCACAAGGTATCACTCACCATAACACTGATAATCAAGAGGAAAACGTAGAAAATACACTTGAAAAGGGGAAATTTGCTATTTCCAACACAAAGACTCCATTGGAGAAACCATTCAACTTAGAAGCAGAAATAAGCAAACTTAAGATTTCCATCCCTTTATCTGAACTTGCAAAGCATGATATGTATAGGCAACAAATCCAAAGATCACTGCAAATGCCAGAGAATAGGGATGATGTGAATGTTTTAGATGATACACCTGAGTTGCTTTTTGGTCCAGAAGTTGATGGCAAATCAGCACATGGAGTTGTTCTACCCTTTTATGTCAGTCTACACATACATGATAAAGCTTTACATAATGCAATGTTTGACTCAGGTGCCTCACACAACCTTATGCCCAAAGCTGTAATGGAGAAGCTAAACCTTGATGTAACAAGACCATACAAAGATCTATTCTCCTTTGACTCAAGTTAGGTCAAATGTTTAGGCCTCATCAAAGACTTGTGTGTCTCCTTAATCCAATACCCAAACAAGACAATCCTCATGGATGTGGTCGTTGCTGACATACCACCAAAGTATGGCATGTTGTTGTCAAGATCTTGGGGGGCAAAACTCCAAGGATCTCTCCAATTAGACCTCTCCTATGCCACTATTTCAGTCTTTGGGCAACCAAAGAGACTGTATAGAGAAACACTGATGAAGTATGTGGTAAGTAGTGAGGAAAAGCCCCAGAATTTCCCTATCTATTCAATCCATTATGATATGGATTCTTTTATTTTGTTTAATGATGAAACAAGTCCTCCAACTAATGAGAGGCCTTTTCCTTTAGAACAGGAAACATGCATCAATCAAGAATCGATTGCCCATACCCAGGAAACTGTCAAAACAGTTAGTGCAACCAACATACAAGAAGAACCACATGAAGCACAAAACCTATGTCTGCCCAAACCTAAAATGACTGAAACTCTTAATACTAACCACAAGCAAGAAATCACATAGTATTTAGAGTTTGATGGCTCTGTTAACAAGTTAGGAGCAGGGGCAGGAATATGGATTCACAATACACATAACAACCATGCAGAGGGTCATGCTTACAGACTTAACTTCAGATGTACCAACAACATGGCAGAGTATGAAGCTCTCCTTTTAGGCCTTAAACTGCTCAAAGCTTTAGGAGCTGCCAAAGTTTCCATTCTAGGTGACTCAGACCTAGTAATCCAACAAATGAAAGGCAACTTCGTTACCAATGACAGAAGGCTAAGAGCTTATAGGACTGCTGCCACTGCAATACTTGATACCTTCACTGAATCCAAACTTGCCAAGATTTCTAGAAACAATAACATGCATGCTCACAGCCTAGCTACTTTTGCTAGCACTTGCAAGCTTCCTTTTGAGTCCAATCACCACTTTACTGCTGAGATAAAGCACAGGCCTGCTGTCCCTAACAATGTTAAGGATTGGCAAGTGTTTGAGGATGATGCTCAAATCAACAATTTTCTTACCTTACAGCATGAGTTTTCAGGCCTAAACATTGATATGGATGCCATGGATGGTCCACTGCAAGAAATAAACCAAATCCAGCAAACTGTAACAGCTCAAACAGCTAGAAAATTGCTACAGCCAACCATCTTTGATGGAGAAAACATAGAAGAGCTGAAACAGATGCATTTTGAGGAAATAGCCAAAACAGAGGTCGAAATCATTGATCTAAAGGACAATTTTCTCCTGGTTGGCCTCACTCCACTAGAAGACATGTTTGATGCAAATGATGTCCCCAGAAAACCAAAATTGCAACCCATAAACATTGAGATAGAAGAACATAACATTGGGACAACAGAGAACCCGAAAATGATCAAACTGTTCAAAAATTTACCAGCTGATCAAAAGCCCAAGTACGTGGATTTGCTCAAAGAATTCCAAGATGTATTTGCTTGGATTTATGAGGACTTGAAGTCCTATGACACCTCAATTATTCAACATACCATTCCCTTAAAGCCAAATCAAAAGCCCTTCAAACAAAAACTGAGGAGAATCAATCCTGTGCTTCTCCCTTTGATTGAGATAGAAGTGCAAAGAATGTTTGAAGCAAGTATCATATCACCCATTAGATTTTCTGAATGGGTATCCAATCTTGTTCCCACAAGAAAGAAAACAGGTGAGATTAGGCTTTGTGTAGATTTGAGAAACTTAAACCAAGTCTCCCTTAAAGACCACTAACCATTGCCCAAAATGGACCATATCCTACAAAGAGTAGTGGGGTCATCTAGAATCTCTTTGCTAGATGGCTTTTCAGGTTTTAATCAAATACTGGTTCACCCAGATGACCAAGACAAGACAGCCTTTACCACACCGTGGGGAACATTTAAGTATGTTAAAATGCCTTTCGGCCTAAAGAACGTAGGTGCCACCTTTCAAAGGGCCATGGACATTGCATTTACCAAGGAAATCCATGATTTCTTTGTTGTCTATCTTGATGATCTTACCCCTTTCTCCAAATCTGATCAAGAGCACCTAAGACATTTGAGACAAGTGTTCCTAACATGTAGGAAATATGGCATTTCCTTGAACCCCAAGAAGTCTTTATTTGGCCTTGAAGAAGGAAAATTACTTGGACATATCATTTCAAAAGATGGGATCAGAAAAGGATCCAAGCCATTCTCCAAATCCCGTATCCAAGAAACATAAAAGAGCTGCAAGAATTCCTAGGAAAGATAAATTTCCTAAGGAGATTTATCCCAAATCTAGCCGAGCTGATAAGACTGTTGAGCAGCATGTTAAAGAAGGATGCCAAGGTAAAATGGTCTCTTGAAACCAAGCAAGCATTTGAAAGTATCAAAGTTGCCTTAACTCAAGCCCCAGTCCTCACAAGTCCTCAATTTGATAGGGACTTTATCATATTTTCATTTGTATCTGATAATACCATAGCTGCTGTCCTATTGCAAAAGGATGACCAAGGAAATGAAAAGCCAATTGCTTTTTTTCAGTTGAGCCTTAAGAGATGCACCCCTGAAGTACCAAATCATGGAGAAGTAGGCCTATGCCCTTGTTAAAGCAATCAAAGACTTCAAAATTTACATTTTATATTCACACGTGATTGCCTATGTCCCAAATGTTGTTGTAAAAGACATATTAACCCAAGAAGGATTAGAAGGCAAAAGAGGAAAATGGATTGCTAACATTCTTGAGTATGACATAGAAATAAAACCAACCAAGCTAATAAAGGGACAAGGTTTAGCCAAACTGATGTCCGAAACAAACTTTCAAGCCTTAGACATCAACCAACTGGACAATGAACAGGAGCTGGCGACTCCACAGATCAGTGACACCTTTTTGCAATCCACATGGTATGCTGATATTTGCTTTGTGTTGTTAAACCTGTGTGCTCCCCCAGGATTGTCCAGGACCAAGAAGAGATTTTTAAGAATGAAGGCTTTGAAATTTTGTGTCTTAGATGGTGCTTTATTTTGGAAGAATCATGAAGGTATATTGCTTAATTGTTTGACCATGAATGAAACTAATAAAGTCATGAAAGAATTCCATGCAGGGGACTGTGGAGGACATCTATATTGGAAGTCCACTACTGATAAAATTTTAAGGGCTGGTTTCTATTGGCCCTCTTTGTTTGCAGATGTAAAGAAGTTTGCTATCTCATGTCACAAATGCCAAATATTTGAGGGCAAAAGAAAGCTGCTCCCCTTGCCTCTGAAACCCATCTCAACCGAGAAGCCTTTTCAACAATGGGGTCTTGACTTCATTGGAGAAATCCATCCCTCTTCCTCAGGCTAGCATAAGTGGATTTTAATAGCCACCGACTATTTCACCAAGTGGATTGAAGCCATTCCATGCACGCAGGCCAATGGCACGCAGGCCAATGACACCACCATTATCCAATTCCTTGAGTGCAATATCCTGTCTAGATTTGGTTGCCCTGAGAAGATCATCACTGACAATGCCGCTGCTTTCAAATCCAAAAAGATGATCAGTTTTTGCCATAAATTCCATATCACTTTAGGCCATTCCACAGCCTATTACCCTCAAGGTAATGGCTTAGCCGAGTCATCTAACAAGAGCCTGATCAATATTATAAATAAGATCTTAGAAGAAAACAAGAAGAACTGGCATAGAATGCTCACAAATGCCCTATGGGCAGACAGATTTTCAACCAAGAAATCCATTGGGATGAGCCCTTATGAGCTAGTATATGGCATGGAGGCTAGATTTCCTTCATCACTGGGCATTCCTATTACCAAGCTGCTGCAAGAGATTCAAGCTGAGCCAAATGATATACAAAGGAGGATAAACCAAACAATTCATTTGCAACAGACAATAGAGCAAGTCTATGACAGAGCTCGAATTATGGAAGAGAAGCTCAAAAGGATGTTTGATAAGAGGACTAAGGCTGAGAATTTCTGTGTTGGCAACAAAGTTCTAAGGTGGGACTCACGAAGAGAAGACAACGGAAAACATGCAAATTTTGATTTCCTTTGGAGAGGGCCATTGGTTATTTCTGCTGTTCAGGGAAATAACACATATTTCCTCAAATCTGTAGAGGGAAGCACTGCTAAAGAAGGCCTTGTAAATGGCCGTATGCTGAAGCATTATCATGATCCCTTTTGTTGAACATAACGCGGCTTTGTATATATTTCTTTGTACATTGATATTTGTATATATCAGCACTTTTGTTTTTATTTTGTATAAACAGACTGATTGCTAGAGGAACAATAACAAAGTTTGTGAAGACACAGTCGATGCAAGTCCTCTATTTTTAAGCTCTGTCTCTGCAGTAATCTCAGCAAAATTTCAAAGACAAGAAAAGAAGAGCTCCAGTTTTATTCCCTTTTTGTGTTTATTTCACAAGGCAGTGCTCAAGCAAAATTGTATGCAATATCAAGCACGCAGAAGAAAGCAGGCGACGCTTTATTTTTCATAGTGTTTCAGATAAGTAGAAGTGTTGCATTCAGAAGTTAAAGTTCTAGTCATTCAAGAGTTAGCACAGAAGAAATTTTCAATTAACAGCAACTACAGAGGATCAAGGCATTCTAACCTGTTGTTCTTGGCTTGTCATGAGGAAAAGCCATCCCCAAGTGGAGCCACTGTTAGCCTCCTGCTGCAGCAAGTTAATCATCTTTAATGATCGACATTTTTACAGGCCAAATATGTCGTACTATGCATGCTGCAATGCTCCATATTTGCTACAGATGGCCAGAGAAGTATCCATGAGAATGTGCTAGTATAAATGCCACTGCTGTGTTCCATTTTTTGATAAGTTGATCCATTTTCATGAGTTTTCAACTAAGGGAGGTCCAAACAGCTTAATCTTGGTCTCCCTAGGTTTCAATTTCCTGTTTTACAATATAGAGAATAAGCATATGTCAAAACTGTTTAATCTTGGCAGATCTGTAAATAGGTAGATAAACAAGGGTGCTCAATAGCCTAATCTGAGCCCCTGGATGCAATAAGTGTAGATTTAGATAGGAAGACAGCAAGAAGAAAAGAACAAAAAGCTGGGTATGCTAGTTCAAGTGCACCCAAACCAAAAGAAGAGAAAATGCTAGGTGAGTAGGTCGGGTAGGTAGCTTTGTGGTTGCAAAATCATGGCTTGTGATCCATTTCATATTGTCAAGTGCTATATATATCATATCACAAGTTCAAGGCAGTTGTTCAGTTGAAGGACTTCAAGAAATTCATGTCTAACTCCCCCTTCTTCCCCTTTCCCCAAATCACTCACTAACTTCCCCTAAAGAGGTCAAGATCTGCTTGATACCTCTTAATTTCATCATTCTCCATATCATCTACCTTGGTGAAGATCTGCTTCACTCAAGGAATGTTCACACTTCTTCTATGAGTCATTTTTCCCCCATTGATATCCCAAGACATCATTCTTACCACTTTTTCTCATCATTATCATATTAACTACTAACTTTATTATGTAACTCCCTATCTCTTTACCCCTTCCCTACTAAAACTATGTATATAACTCCCCTGTATACTTATCCCTTCCCCTTGGTTGAAAAATAACCATATATATCCTCGGGAATTGCTAAGTTTATCTGAAACTCAGAAAGAACCCTCATTGACCCCTTTAAACCATCTTCCAAATGCAAAAGGACTCATTCCTTTGCATAGTTTACCTTCATATGTATAAAAAATCATCCCTTTGGCCTTGGTTTGCCTTTATAAGGCATGAAACCCTCTCAAAACACATCACATTCCTCCTAAATGCCTTTGGACTCCTTCCAAGGCATGAAAGTTGCCAAAAACCATGCAAAAACCATGAAAAACCTTCAAAAAATGATAAAATCCTCCCTTTTTGGCTATCGGACCCCTTCCGATGCCTTATAATCCATCCGAAACACCAAAGGCTACCCCTCCAAATTCATTTTTCCTTTGCATTTTAATAAAATGCATGCTCCGATGAGAAAAGGATCTATTTGGTCCCCCTCTGATGCGATATCGCTATCGGGAGGGGGCAGTGGCATATATAAGCGAAAATGGCTAAGTCTCAAGGCATGGGGCATAGTGCCAATGGGCTGGACCCGAAAACACATAAAGTGGACCGGTAATAGTATATCGAGTCCACGCAGTTTGGCGATTCCATATGTGCCACCCTCTGGTCCCTCAGACTGCCGATTCGCCGACGGATCCAGGACCGTTGGATCGGGCCCCAGATCTGACGGCCTAGATCTTGTCGCGCGGCCCCCCACTTCATATCACCCCATAAACTGCTCCGATTTGGCGGAGCCGATGAGTTATCAAATGCAGTGTTAAGGGTTTTCGGGTCTGCGGACCCATTCCACTGTTAAAACCGTTGATTTGGGTCCCATCGATGGGTCGAACCCGAAATAAAATAAAGAGGGCATGTATAAGCATTTCGGGTTCGATGGGTTTCGGCGTTTCTATGTGACAACCCCATGACCCCGCCGATAGCGAATTGCCGAGTTAATCTCAGCCGCCCATTCAGGCCCAGAGATCAATGGCCCATATGTAATCGCATCACTCCTATATGGCTCCGACCAGCGGAGCCGAAAAGTAATAAAGCGTGGCATAAAGACATATCGGGTCCGAAAGGGTCTGCACTGTGTGCTCCTATATCCCGGAGCCGAAAAATATTAAAGGGCAGTTTTAAAGGATTTCAAGTCCGCATATTGATTTTGTTAAAATCCGCTGATATGAAATCGCTGACGGACCGGACCCGATCTCCATAAAGAAAGGGCATATAAGCATTTCGGGTCCTCCAAGTTCATCGCTATTCGGAGGTTTTATGTGTTGGGACCAATGGTTTGCCCCGATGCGAGTTAGCGCTAGCCGTTGGATCTACCTTCACGCGATCCAACGGCCAGGATTTAATGATTGCTACAGTGTCCACTTAAGCACCAAATTTTCACAAGTTCGCAGTGTTTTGAGAGCATTTTCATATTATGATAAAATGGCCATTGTTTAAGATTTGTGTGCAGCGCTCCCGCCCGCCACAACCAATAAGGGAAATCATACATCCTTAAGCCATTTAGGATCGCTCCAAGCCCGGTTTTGCTCCAGGGAGCCAGTCTCGGCCTCGGCACAGTCGGCAACACTTTTTCCTCCTGTCTGCACCATTTTTCAAAGTTTAAGGCTAGTTTTGATCGGCCAGAGCGCCGATAGCATTCCAAAGGCCACGGGAACCTTTGCAGTAGTTAATTTTGCATGAAAAGGCAGAAAAGGGGGCGATGGGACAGTCTAAAGAGTATCAGCGGTGAGAAAAGGCCCAGATTCAGTGCCAAAGTGTATCAGGATGTGGCAAAGAGTATCAGTCCAGTTTTTCAAAGCAGATGAAAGCAAAGCAAGCCCAACAAAGTCAACAAAGCTTCATTCATCCATTAAGGCTCACCAACACTTTTTTTGTTGCTTTAAATCCACCTAAAGGCATAGATGAAGCCTTTCAAGGCAAATTTATTGCAGAGATATTATTCCCAGTCATATTTTTGGAGCAGCGCTGCTTCCTTAAATGCATAGTTATCACACAGAGGACAGCGCGTGGCTCAAGGAACTCTTTTAGTCCATTTGTGAAGTTGCAGGACCATGCGCAGCCCTAAAGAGCCATTTTGATGAGGCTGCTCCCTCATGAACACCTGTTTTAGATATTTTATTGCATTTATTTCCAGCACAACTTAGCATTAGAAGAAATTATTGCACAGATCTCTTTTGAATCTGTTTTGATAGATATTTTGAGATATTTTCTCCCTTGACACCTGTTCAAGGGATGTTTTGTAAATATTTTCTATTTAAACCATCCTCTGCACTGTTTTAAGGGTTGGGTGGTCGATAACTTCCTCTAGACTTGCATTGTATTTTCTGATAGTCTCTATAATCAAAGATCGCTGGAATGTTTGGGAGATGAATTGACTGTTGTGTTTTGATTTCTGAAGAGTGACTATGGAATCCTAACGCTTCTACATAGCCCAATAAGTGTTTCTTATCTCTGTTTACAGTTTATATGTGTTTATGCCATCATTGTTTCACTATCTAAATAGCAGAAAGAAAGAATAGTTCAGAGCTCGCTTAGTTGTATTCTGTTCTCAATTTCTGTTATTTATCTATGTTTTCCTCTGAATTAGTCCTAAATATGAATACTGATTTGCTCATATTTACACTAGTTCCTTCATATATGAATGTTGTTTAGGAATCCTTGATTGCTCCTATATAAATGTTCATTCACCTTCCCTTTGTTATCATAATGAGAGCTACTTAGTTGTCTTTCATTCACTGACCTTCGTTCCATCTTTATTCTAGCTAGATTTTGTTTTATGTGTAGCTATCCTGCTCTGTATTCCTCTTGTGACCAAGAAAACGCAACAACAAGCCTAATCCATGACTCCATGCCCAATGGTTTGAACTTCTCACACTATGCATCCCAACTCTGTTTGAAAGAATCCTCCATCCCACCAAAATCAAAACAAAACCCAAGAAAATCATAACTAGCCTAAAATCAACCCAAAACAAAGCTAAATTATAAAGAGAGAACCCTCTCTGATTGCAGGTAGGATAGGACCTGCAGTCCAAAGATTGGTTTGTGGTTACCTCAGCCGTATCCTTTAAGGAGCTTTAAGGACAACCTGAGTGATAACACAGTGTATGAAAATTAAAGAAAAGACGCTTATTTTTTGATGCAAATGATTTATTAGTATACAAACCATCGCACTCCATATACTAATAAACCCAATGATTCCTACAATTTTTCAACAATTCTTTCTGCAACATCATCCTCAAGAAGAGATCAAAGACACAGTCAGCCATCAACCAACTTATGTGCCTCCCCCAAGATTAATTAAAAACACAGCTAATTCAACCACTACACAATCACACTCATCTCTCATCCAGCTCTGATACCAAAATGATGTAGCACTCAGAACTTAAATTAATATAGACTTCAACAAAAATTAAATCACAGTCCAAAACATGAGCATTACAGAGAATTACATGGCTATTTATTTAGAGGAGAGAAGTCTCTAGTATATCTGCTAGAGAAACTTCCTCCTAGATATTTGTAGGAAGTTGAGAGCTATCCTGTAAATTTTAGAATTCTATCCTAACTTCCCTATCTCCTAATTAATTCTAAAATGACTCACTAATTCTAGAAAATCCTAGATTCTTCAATTAAATAATTACATAAAAATTAAATATGAGATCCTCCTGCATCAAATTAGCCTCTTTTTCCACTTTGTTTTGTGTGTGACAAAAAACAAATTCATTTCTATTCTTGCATTTTCATATTCACTCAAACACCACACACTCACTTTGGCATCATAAGAGACCATATAGCCACATATATGTAGCAGTCATATTCTATATATTCACTTTCATTTTCGCATACGTGTGACTTCCATATATGCACACTTCCATATCTATATGCATATACAGAGTATGTGCATTTACAGAAGATTCCTTTCGTATATACATAGCTTTAATATATGCACATAGATACAAACACATGCACATACAAAAGTTACACATATGTAGAAATGCAAGTGCATATATGAAATTTGACTTTATATATGTGATTTTATATTTATGTGCATATACAAAAGTTGCACATATACAAAAGTTATCTTCCATATGTGTGTACTTCTTTATATGCACACAAATATGCAAGCACATGTATAGAAGTTGGTTTTCATAAATCAGTTGCGTTTTTGCATATGTGTGACTTTTTTATATGCATGCTTCCATATCTATATGTATATATAGAAGTTGTACATATATAGAATCCATCTTCTATATATGCATAACTTTTGTATATGCACATAGATATGCAAACAAATATCTGGAAGACAAATTTTTATATGCATTTTCGTAAATTCACATATGTGGCTTTCTTATATGCATACTTCCATATCTATGTGCATATATAGAAGTTGCACATATATGGAATATCACTTATATGTATGTGCAATTTTGTATATGCACGTTGAAATGGAAGCATTCATATAAAAAAGTCACACATATGTGGAAGCCATCTTCCATAGATAAATGTTTCCATATTTGTGTGCATATATAAAAGTTTCACATTTATGGAAGATGGATTTTGTATATGCACATAGATATGAAAGTATGGATATATGAGAGACACTCATATTTGAAAATGCATTTATAAGTTTAAATTCAACCTTTTTTTTCACTTTGTTTTATGTGTGATTAAAAACAAACTCATTCCTATTCTTGCATTTTCATGCTTTCACTCAAATGTCACACACACACACTTGGGCATCATAGGGTACCACATAGTCACACATACAAGGAATTGATCTTCTATACATCCACTTGTATTGTTTTATTTGTGTGACTTCATTGTATGTATATATCCATATCTATATGCATATACAAAAGTTGTGCATATATAGAATTCATCTTATGTATATGTGCAAGTTCTGTATATACATATAGATATGGAAGCATGCATATACAGAAGTTACACGTGTGGAAATGTAAGTGTATATAGTAAAGTTAGCTTCTATATATGTTCTTTCATATCCATGTGCATATTTGTACATATACAAAAGTCATCTTCCATATGTGTGTACTTTTGTATATGAACATAGATATGCAAGTGCATATATAAAAGTTAAATTTCATAAATACACTTGCATTTATGCATATGTGTAACTTTTGTATATGCACAGTTCCATATCTATGTGCATATATAGAAGTTGCGCATATACAAAATATGGCTTCTGTATATGTGTCATTCTATATATGCACATAGATAGGGAAGCATACATATAAGAAAGTCACACATATGTGGAAGCCATATTCCATATATGTATGCTTCCATATATATGTGCATATATAGAAGATGTGCATATATGAAAGATCGCATTTTTATATGTACAACTTCCATATATGCACATAGATATGGAAGCCTTATATATACTGAAGTTGCACATATGTGGAAATGCATTTACAAGATTAAAATTAACCCTCTTTTTCATTTTTTTATGTGAGGTTAAAAACAAACTCATTATATTCTTGTATTTTCACTAATTAACAATATTAAAAAAATAATTGACAAAGGCATATATGGACAACTTTGTAAGGTCTGTAATTTTGTAAGGCATAAAAGAAAGATTTTCTGAAAAAAGAATTTGTTTTTGTATTTTCTGTAAAGATTTTGTTTTCTTTTTTTCTTTTTAGAGAAAACCCAGTGAAAGAAAGAATAAATCAAACCAAGAAAAAGGTAGTACATACATTGACACCTCCCTAGCATGGTTCCATATCTATGGGCAAATACAAAATTTACACATATACAAAACTTATTTTCCATATATGCACACATATATGCATATGACATATCCAGAGGTTGAATTTTTATATGCACTTTCGTACTTTCACATATGTGTGAATTCCATATATCCACACTTACATATCTATGTGCATATGTAGAAGTTGCACACATATGAAAGATGCTTCTATATATGTGAAATTATGTATATGCACACTGATATGGAAGTGTACATATACAAAAGTCACATATATGTGGAAGCCATCTTCCATATCTATGTGCATACACAAAAATATTCACATATACGGAAGATGGCTTCTGTATATGCACATAGATATGGAAACATGTATATACTAAAGTCACACATATGCATAAATATACTTATAAGATTAAAATTATCCATTTCTTTTTGCTTTGTTTTATGTGTGATTAAAAAAAATTGGATTCTTATTCTTGCATTTTTCATCCTCTCACTCAAACGCCACACACTCACTTGGGTACCATAGGGTACCACATAGTCACACATGTGAAAGTCATCTTCCATATATCCACTTGTAACTATGTATATGTGTCACTTCCCTATATGTATACATCCATATATATGTGAATATATGGAAGCCATCCTCCATACATGCACAAATTCTATATACACACATACATATGGAAGTGTGCATATACGTAAGTCACACATGTACGAAAATTCATGTTCATATTGGAAAGTCCACTTAAATATTTGTGCTTGCATACCTATATGCATATACAAAATTGATCTTCCATATGTGTGTACTTCTTTATATGCATATAAATATGCGAACACATATATAAAATAAAATTTTCGTAAACACACTTGCATTTCTGCATATATGTAACTTTTGCATATGCACGCTTCCATATCTATGTGCATATATAAAAATTGAGCATATATGGAAGATGAGTTTTGTATATGTGCAATTATGTATATGCACATATATAGGGAAGTATACATATACACTAGTCACACATATGTGGAAGTCATCTTCCATATATGTATGCTTCCATATTTTTGTGCATATACAAAAGTTGCACATATATAAAAGACATCCTTTGTATATGCACATAGATATGGAGGCGTGCATATGCTAAAGTTTCACATATGTGGAAATGCATTCATAGGATTAAAATTAACCCTTTTTAAGTTTTTGTATATCTAATTAAAAACAAAATCATTCATATTCTTGCATTTTCATCATGTGTAAGCCAAACTCTCCGTAATGTTAATCCTGTGAATTCAATTCCACATATGTATGACATTAATATATGTAAAGCTTCCCTATCTATGTGCATATATGGAATCCATCTTCCATATATATGGAATCCATTGGATAATTATGATGATCTTCACTATCTCAAACTCTACTTATAAAATATCACTCAAAAATTGCTCTTTTGCATATCATATTATTCTATAGATCTTGCTAGAACTTCAACTTCCAATCTTTGTTGAATGCTCATCTCTTGTGCCACTGATCTCTTCATAATTTTAATCCTGTGAATGCATTTTCACATATGTGTGACTTCAATTTATGCAAGGATTCCTTATCTATGTTCATATATGGAAGTTGCACATATACGGAAACCATCTTTCATATATGCATAAATTTTGTATACGCGCATAAATATGGAAGCATACATATTGAAAAATGGCTTCCACATTTCTATGACTTTCATATATATACGATTCCCTATCTATCTAAATATACATGATTGCACATATATAGAATCCATCTTCTGTATATGCATAATTTTTATATATGCACATAGATATGGAAGTCTGCATATACAAGTGTTACACATGCAAAAATGCAAGTGCATTTATAAAATTTGATTTTTATATACGTGTTTCCATATCTACGTGCGTATACAGAAGTAGATAGTATGGAAAATGGTTTTTATATATGTACAATTTATATATATGCGCATAGTTATGCAAGCACATATATAGAATTGTACTTTCCTATATGTACTTGTATTTTCACACATGTGTATATATACAACTTCTGTATATGAACATAGATATGGATGTTTGTGTATAACAGAGTCACACTTATGTAGGAATGCAAGTGGATATATAGAAGATGAATTCCGCATATGTGCGACTATGTAGAACCCTATCCTTCGCAAGTGAAAATGTGGCATTTGAGTGAAAGGATGAAAATGAAACAATATGAATGAGATTGTTTTTAATCACACATAAAACAAAGAGAAAAAGAGGCTAGTTTTTATATTATAAATTCATTTCTACATGTGTGACTTTCTTATATTCATGGTTCCATATCTATGTGCATATACAAAAGTCATCTTCGATATTTGAAAAACTTATATGTATTCACATAGATATAGAAACATATATATATGGAAGTTGTCTTCCACATATATGTGACTTTCATATATGTATGCTTCCATACCAATATGCATATACATAATTTCACATATACAAAAGTGATTTTTCGTATATGTGTAACTTCTATTTATGCACGTAAATATGAAAGTGTGCATATATGAAAATCTTATATATGCAAAAATATGGAAGTGCATATAAAAATCAACTTCTAGATAATTGTTTGCATATTTATGTGCATGTTAATAAATTATGCATATTTGGAAGATGAATTATGTATATGTTCAGATTTTATATATGCACATAGATATAGAAGCATGCATATAAGAAAGCCACACATATGCTTAAATTCAAGTCCATTTATGAAAATCAAATTCTATATATGTGCTTGCATATTTGTATGCATATACATAAGTATACACATATGGAAGATAGCTTTTATATATGTGCAATTTTTGTATATGCACATATATATGCAATCACATATATAGAAATCTACTTTCCTATATGCACTTGCATTTCGACATATGTGTGACTTATGTATATTCATGCTTCCATATCTATGTGCATATATAGAATCTATGCATACATGAAATTCATATTACATATATGTGCAATTTATATATATGCATATACAAAAGTCACACATATATGAAAATGAAAGTTAATATATGGAATATTAATTCCACATATGTGTTATTTTGTGGTCTCCTACGATGCCAATGTGACCGTGCGCTGTTTGTGAGGATTCAAATGCAAGAATATAAATAATTTTTTTTTTAATAACACATAAAGAAAAGAGAAAAAAAGGTTAATTTTAATCTTGTGAATGCAATTTTACATATTTGTGACTTTCATGTATGGATGATTCATATCTATGTACACATACAGAAACTATCTCCTGTAGATGCGCAATTTCTTTATATGCACATATATATGGAAACATGCATATATGAAATATGGCTTCTACATATGTTTGATTTTCATGTGATTTTTATATATGTACTCTTCCATATCTACTGAGGGCCATCACATTTTGGCACCATTGTTGTGGATGTTTCAAAAACATTAGTATCTTTTCAGAAAATATAAAATCAAATTCTTTTTCAGAAATTATTTCTTTTACACCTCGCAAAATTAGGGACCTCACAGAGTTGTCCATAGATGCCTTTGTCAATTATTTTTTGAATATTTGTTTGTCATTTATGATTTAAGTGGAATTTATTGTTTATTTAGAAGAGATACATGGAAAAATTGAAATATGTATGGTTGGGGATAAGAATGTACATTTTTTATTTGTGTTATCTATAAATAAATTGGTGGGTGATAAATGTAAAATGTTAAGGGTCAAGGAAATGTTAGGGAGCCACCTAAGGGAAACAAAATATAGGATATTTTATAAAACAAAAGTCTCTTGAATCAATACAATGGGAGTTTTCTAGAAAATGTGACTAGTGGGAAAAAAACATACATAAAATGGATTTTATTGAAGAGATAAAAAAAAATAGATAATAAACTTGATATTAGAGGCATCCCTCCATTTGGAAGATTCTTAATGTGGATTCTCAATAATACAAAAGTTCTTAACAATGATTCTTGAAAATAATTACAATATAACAATCGATTGATAACATTATGTGTAAGAAACCATTGGAAAGCTATGATGATCTTCACTATCTCAAACTCTACTTACAAAATCTCACTCGAATTACTCTTTTACATACCATGTTATTCTATAGATCTGACTGGAACTTTGGCTTCCTATGTATGTTGAATGCTTATCTCTTGTTCCAAATCAAATTAAACTATTTGTAAGCTTTGTAGAACTTCAAATTCCTATTTTGTATGATTCCCAAGTGAGTGTGTGGCATTTGAGTGAGAGGATGAAAATACAAGAATAGGAATAAGTTTATTTTCAATCGCACATAAGAAAAGCTAAAATAAAAGGGTTAACTTTAATCTTATAAATACATTTCTACATATGTGTGAGTTTCATATATGCACGCTTCCATATATATGTGCATACATAGAAAACATGTTACGTATATTCACAACTTTTGTGTATGCACATAGATATAGAAGCATGCATATATGGAAGATGGTTTCCACATATATGTGACTTTTTTATATATATGCTTCCATATCAATGTGCATATATAGAATTACACATATATACAGAAGCGATCTTCCATATACATGCAGCATCTATATATGGACATAGATATGGAAGCGTGCATATATGGACATAGATATGGAAGCGTGCATATATGGAAGGAACACATATGTGAAAATACAAAGGTGGATATAAAAGTTCAAATTTTGTATATGTGTTTTCATATATATGTGCATATGCAAAATTTGTGCATATATTAAAAATGGATTTTGTAAAAGTGCATATTTTGCATATGAATATAGATATGGAACTGTGTCAGGGAGGTGTCAAAGTGTGTATTACATTTTTCTTTATTTTATTTATTCTTTATTTTACTAGGTCTTCTGTGAAAGGGAAAAAATAAAATAACATCTTTACGGAAAATACAATTTATTTATTTTTTGGAAAAATTATTTCTTTTATTCCTTACAAAATTAGGGACCTCAAAAAGTTGTCCATAGATTCTTTTGTCAATTATTTTCTGAATATTGTTAATTAGTGTAAATGCAAGAATATGAATGGGTTTGTTTTTAAACACAAGAAAAAGGAAAACAGGGTTAATTTTAATCCCGTGAATCCATTTTCACATATGTGAGACTTCAGTATATACAAGGCTTCCATATCTATATACATATATGGTAGTTGAACATATATGGAAGTCATTTTCCATATATGCACACCATCTATATATGCAAGCATATATGGAAGCATACATATATGAAAGATGGCTTCTGCATATGTGTGAATTTTGTATACGTACCCTTCTTTATCTATGTGCAAATATAGAATTGCACATATACAGAAGTCAACTTCCATATATGCACAACTTATATATATGCACATAGATATGGAAGCATGCATATATGGAAGTTACACATATGTATAAATGCAAGTGCACTTATGAAATTTAAATTTTATATATGTGCTTGCATATCTATGTGCATATACAGAAGCACACACATATGGAAGATGGCTTTTGTCTATGTGTAGTTTTTGTATATGCACATAGATATGAAATTACATATATAGAATTTTACTTTCCTATCATTTTTGCACAAGTGTGACTTATGTATATGCATTCTTCCATATCTATTTGTATATATAGAATTTGCGCATATATGTAAGATAGCTTCTGTATATGCACAACTTCTGTATATGAACATAGATATGGATGCATGCATACAAGGAACTCACGCATGTACAAAAACACAAATGGATTTACAAAATATTACTTTTTCATATGTGTGACTATGTGGTATCCTATGATTCCCAAGTGTGTGTGTGGAATTTGAATGAGAACATGAATATGAAAAAATAGAAATGAATTATTTTTTAATCACACATAAAACAAAGTGAAAAAAACGGCTAATTTTAATCCTATAAATGCATTTATGAATATGTATGACTCCCATATATGCACACTTCCATATCTATGTGCATATATAAAAGCCATCTTCCATATATGTGTAAATTCTATATACACACATAGATATGGATGCATGCATATATGGTGGATGGCATCCACATATGTGTGACTTTTTTATATGTATGTTTCCATATCAATGTGCATATATAAAATTTCACATATATATAAGTGATATGTTGTATATTTATAGATTCTATATATGCACATAGATATGGACTCCTGGATATATGAAAGTCACACATATGCGAAAATATGGAAGTTCCTGTAAGAAATTGTCTTCTAAATATGTGTTTGCATATTTATGTCCATATACAGAGGTTGTGCATATATTAAAGATAAATTTTTATATATGAAACTTGTACATGCACATAGATATGGAAGCATGCATATACAAAAGTCACATAGTGCGGGAATAAAAATGAATTTATGAAAATAAACTTCTACACATGCTCTTCAATATTTGTTTGCATATAAAAATGTACACACATATGGAAGATAGCTTATGTATATGTGCAGTTTTTGTATATGCACATAGATATGCAAGCACATATATAAAAGCCAAATTTCTTATATGCACTTGAATTTCAACATATGTGCGATTTTTGTATATTCATGCTTCCATATCTATGTGCATATATAGAAGATACATATATTAAAAGACATATTCTATATATGTGTGGTTTTTATATATGCATATAGATATGGAAGTGTGCATATATGGAAGTCACACATATGCAGAAATGCAAGTAAATATATGTGTTATACGGAATTTACACCTACAGATAAGTATATCTTCCCTAAGTGGATAGTTACACTTAGAACAACTGAAGTAAAGATTAGAGAAAGATTCTTCGGCGAAAATCACATGGAATCTCATTTCTCGATGCATTTCGAACCAACTAGTGTGGTTCATCATCAGGACAAGTTGAAGAAACAGATCTAGCTCATTATGCTAAATAGTCTGAGCGGAGCCTCCAACAGCTATCATCTCTAACGGCTAGTTTGACTCAAGGACAGGGGTCAAAATTATTATAATATTTTAATTCGTAAAAATAAATAAATTATTATTAAGGTAAATAGTACGAGACCTAATAATTAAAAATTATAAGTTAATTAATAATTATTCAAATAAATACCCAGATGCAGGTGTCTTCAATAGCTGTTAATGCTCATGCATGCGCAGCCGGCAACTGGCAAGCACACAAGCAAGGTAAGTCGGTATAAGGCAGGAATTCATTTATCATTAATGCAGGGATGAGCTCGAGGTACGCAGACAGAGGTTAATAGGATGGCGCGCATTCTTCTGGTTTCATTTGCTCTGGTTCTTTTCGGAAACTTCGCAGTGTGTCCGCTCTCTGCAAGCAGAGGTCTCCTCTGGTGGTCTTGGTCTCAGGGGAAGCTGCCATGGACTCATAACAATCCCCAGTTGATCAGCCTAAGGAATTCTATTCTGCTTCTCTGTGTAGGTGTAGGGCGCTCCAAGTCAGTTTTCGCCTTTTGTGTCTGGTGTCTCAGGTCAGTCTTCGGCATATACTCTGTAAGAAATTTGGTCTCTGTCCCTGCTGTAGGTGTCTGGGTTGGGAATTGGGTTCACTCGGTCGTGGCTGGGCATTGTCTGCTAGCCGGGTCTTTCTCATATGAGCTTAGAGTCTGGGTCTTATATATTACAGTTTGGTCTTCATTTTGGGTTCTTTCAAGCTGTGAGTCGCTTTTCCCTTACCCTCAGTCTTTGAGTTTTTTCATTCCGCTGTCTTATTCGATCATGGCCCCCCGTCGTCGGGGCATTCCCAGGCGCGGGAGTAATTCGGGGTCCCGGGGAGGGCCGGGGGGGCGGGGGAGCCCTGTACCTCGTCGTATATCCCCGTTAGCCACGGCCTCGCCTTCTTCTCCGCCCTCAGATGATTCTGGTCCCTCCCTAAACAGTTCGCTGCATACCTCCAGGTTCAAATTCAAAAGCAGGCTCAACAGACCGCTCATCTCTGCCATAATCACGGTCATCTTCTCGGAGGAAGAAGATGAGCTCGCCAGCTCAGATGAAGCCTCCAAGGAACAGTCGCCTTCTCAGAACGCCAGTGCTTCTCAGAGTAGCTTGGCGGAAGCTGTCCTCAAGGTTTCTGCTGCGGTGCACGAAGAGGATCGTCAGGGAGAGGCTTGCACTCAGCTGGACTCTCCTCAGGAGCATATCATTGCCTGTGAGCCAGTGAACCTATATGAAAGCGTCCTGCATCTTGTGCCTCCTCCGGATGGCAATTTGATGGAAGTCGAAGATGAGGTGATGGTTACCTGGGAGCGCTCCCCGGACAAGGTCAATGATAATGCTACTGGTGAGCCAAAGCAGGTCTAATTACATTTGCCTTCAGCTTCAGGATAGTATATCAGTTTTTGGATTTCCAGATCTCGTGGTTAATTCTCAGCGCGCTCGGTACCTGACAACTCTAGCTCGTAGTTGCTCATACTCATGGATTTTATTTTGAATCTCCTTTCTTGTAATGCTATTAAAGGACAGTAATCAGTCATGTACTTGTTTAGTTTTGGGTCTATATAGGTCTGTTCAGGTTTTAAGGTTATGATTACTATTTTTGTATATAGAAGGAACAACAATATCTGCAACGGTTTTTTGACAGAGGGATGGTTATGGCTCCCTCAGAGGTTCAAACCTCTTTGTACATATTTTTTCTCTTTTTAATCTTAATAGAATAGTCTTTACACAGAAAAAAAAAATTATTCAAATAAATGACCTTGAAATATAAATAATTTTATTTAAAAGTATTAAAAATAAAAGGTAATAAAGAAAATCAAAGTTAATAATTAAAAATTATAATTTAATTAATAATTAAAAGGAAAATTAGTTAATTAAATGACCTAATGGATGAATATGGATCACAGAAGCCTAAACTCTATTATTGAAGCAAAGATGTTTAACCTTTTCCTACAATAAAAAGATAAGATAAAGGAACCTACTTATGATCCTTCACTCCCTTTGATCTCCTTTGAGTTGCTCCTGTCGCTCCTGCTCAAACTGAAATCGCTTAATTGGTACCTACCAACATGAACAGAAAATGACAACAATCAATGCATATGTTCAATTTATTGTAAACAAATGGAATTGATAGCATTTGAACATACTTTCATCATAGATATAGAGAAAAGTATTGGAAAATGAACAAACAACTTTATTGATTGATAGAAGGAGAAGTTACACCCAATGTGGTTCGATCTCGTGTCACTCATCTGGCTTAGTCCAAACCCTCATCACACCAATAGCAACATCAATCCAGCAGCATAACATACTTGACAATCATTTCAAGTCTCTAAACCAATAATATTGCTTTATAATATCCAAGCTCTAGCTCCCTAATCGCTATGATGAGTGGTCAATTTATAGGTAAATGCAAGTGATTTTGTCATAAATAGGGTATTGAATGGGTTTCCATAATTGGATAGTTAGTTTTCATGGAGAAAGGGATGAGAGGATTTCATGGAGAAATGGAGGAGAGGATAGAGGATTAGATGATCCATAGCCTATCCATAATCAAGCTCATAGGATGAGATAAGAGCTAGGCATCCTCTAGAATGTTCTAGAATCAAGGAATATTCCTAGAATCCTATGCCAATTTCAGTCATCCTCACCCAATGAAGGGTTAAGTGGGGCTAAGTGCTATGCAGCATAGCTCTGAATGGGCCTACCTTCTATGCAGAGTAATTGCCCCTGACCAAGGATGCATTGGTCTCCCAAGGAGGCATTTTAGCAGGGTTTCAAACTAGGAAACTTTTATGGATGAAAGCAATTAATGAAGTGGCATGTCTAGGGCATGTAGCAACTAAATTAGGGTTTGATAGACCCTATTTATACTGATATGGTTTTGAGGAAGTGATACCCAAATAGATCTGTAAAATTTATCCCCTAAAGCATGAAGTCATAAATGATAATGTTGAGTGATAGGTTTTATGATGTGATGAGGAGGATCTGAAGCATACGGTGCCCTGCATCAATTACAATACATAATATCATGATATCTTTGATTTTTTCATGAATTTCTGAGGGAAGGCATACCCATGCTCAGCATATAAACTTTTCATTACATGTACATAAATGATATAGTCGTCTACAGATATAGACCCATGATAAGATGACCATCTATGTAAATCCATCATACAGATAATTTAGTATTGTCCTAAAATCACAGCCCGAATGGATGAAACTAGATTCGAGGTCTTCTATCTCGTCTAATCGTTTTCTCAAGTATAAATCTAACCATGTGAAAATTTGATATGAATTTGAACATGGGAAGACACCGTCTGATTACCAGCCAATGATGTAAGCTGTTAACAGACGCGAGAGAAATCACCAATAATGATAATGATTCTCAAGGTAATACAGTACATTTTGCATGGTGTGAATATATTTTTTGATGTTGAACAACATATAAAGTCTTTTGGTCGAAGGCCTATGATGTCAACCTATCACCGGAAATGAGAAACTTGTCATTGATGTATGCAAGCCTCAAGGTATTGGAAGGGTGTTTCTAAGACAACTTCCTGGATAATGTGCTGATGTCGACAAGAAGCAACTCGTCATAGGAGGGCCTTCATTTATCCCCTCATAAACAACATGAAATGAGTGTAATTATTTTGAAGACAGAATGTGACTGATGACACAATATTCAGGAATGGCGGTCATGAAAATGAAGGTTTATGAGTATTGCAAAGGATGAAGTTTACTGAGTGACTTCTCTTGAACATGTCAGTGACACTGAATGAATTGGCAGCATTGACCCAAAACGGAAGTGATGGATGGTGTGATAGACCATAGGTATGATAACCATTAAGCAGATAACCCAACCCAAATAGTCACATAAATGAAGCGAAAGTTTCAGGTTCAAGAGCGACTTGCTACAATAAAGTGATTTATCCCTTTTCCAATTTTCCCCAGTCATTGTTGACCAATACCTCTTTATTTTTTTTAATAATATTGAGGAGGATAACATATGCTTGAAGTATAATTCCACCCTTTAGGTGAATCCATCACTATATGATGTTTTAATGAGTCTAGCGAAGGTGAAACTCAGTTTGTCATGATGGACAAGTTTGTCGCTATTTGATGCTTTAACGAGTTTAACGACAATGAGAACTTGGTCCTTTTCATGTTTAGAGAGTTTGAAAAGGGACAAAAACAAAGCTCCACAAGTTCTTTTTCATAAATTTGTCTCTCAAGTCTGAAAAAGCATAAAATAATACAAGAGAGAACCTATGGACCATGTTTGATCAACGTATTCCTTTTTCATTAGTAATCTATCTCAGTTCAGAAAAGGGTTAAACTTATACTGAGTAGATGTCATTTCCAATCCATTTATGAGTTGAAAAGGACAAGCACCTAGAAATATTTTCATGTTTAAAGAGTTAGAAAAGAGCTTGAAAGTAGACCTCCTATTTTTATTTTCTTTTAACGAGTCAAAAAAGGAAAAGACTCAGTGATCTTTTCATTTTTTACGAGTCAGAAAATAGCTTAAAGGTGACTCGTCATGGAGGAACGAGTGGTATAAAGGGTAGAAACTGGTTCTAGAAATGGTGGAGCTTCTCAAAACATGTTGATTAATGTGAAGAGGCTGGCTAATAAGACCACTCATTGCAATTGTTAGAAATTTATATATTACAGAGCAACAAAACACATAAAATATATGACAGAAATACAAACACGGAAAACACATAAAACAAGAGAGACACAGATATACGTGGTTCACCCAATTTGGGCTATGTCCACAGAGAAACACCCAGTCTTTCCTTTTATATTATCCAACAAACTAAAGAGATACAACCTACAACAGATCCATTGTAATTCCCTCTTTGCTCTCACACAATCTCCTCTCTCTTTCTCACTCAGAATACAAATCTACATAAACGCAATACAATTCCCTCATATATAGCGAGGGGGTGCCTTCTAGGGAAAAAACCCTAAATTAAACATAACATCTACCGTCATATTTCCACCTAATGAATGGCCCAGATTGACTATGAAATGACAACATTTTACAAGGAAATTTTTCATCTATTTTTAGCTTTGGGGGTGTTGCCCCCGATCCTCCCGCCAGGGAGGGGGCTCCCAAAGGTCACAGCCGCCCCCCTAGACCCCCACTGCAACATATATTTTACGGGAAGTGTTGCCACCCCATTATGAACTAGGGTCCAATGTGATGATACCTTTGAATATAGAAGATAATCAGGCTCCACACCCAACAACAATTGTTCCTCAAAAAGGGTAAAACAACCAAGTGAAAGTGTATGATCGGCCAAGCAGATGGTGACGATGGAAGGAGAAAATCCAAGGCTCATCTGAAGGAAGAGGCTGATAGAATGGAAATCACAAGGATTAAAATGGAGATGGGTTCATTTTTACACAAGCTTGAACCATAGGGAACTATGCTTGGATTTTGTTTCAATTTTACACAAGCTTGAACCATGAAAAAACTATGCTTGAGATTGGTTTACATGCCCCCAGCATGATGACTCGATTCTAGGTGCATGCCCCCCAAGCTTCATTACATTCACCTAAGTAGACTACTCGTGGCTATTAGGTGGATGGAATGAAGGTTAATTTATGAGATCAAGTGAAAGACTCGACTGGGATTTTATGAGATCTAATCAAAGACACGAATTGGCACTTTGATCCAGGGGACCTTATTTCATTTTTTAATGAGCTTGACATAAGACAAGGAACTCTACTCAGATTCCTTGTTTCATTTTTTAACGAGCTTGACACAAGACAAGGAACTATTCTCTAGGACCTATTTCATTTTCTAATGAGGCTGACACAGTAAAAGAACTATCCTCATATTTCTTGTTTCATTTTTTGATGAGCTTGACACAAGATAAGGAACTATGCTCATGATTCCTTGATCACGACCCATAAGAGGTCATGACTTCCAAGAGGTTCTCATTAGATGGGAGAACAATGCTCTGGAAGGGATACGTAGCAAGGAATCCATTAGAGAGATCTGGTTCCAATGCCCCCAATACATAATGCACAACATCACGAAATTGATCATCAGTTGATGTAGGCATGGAACGGGTTGCCACATAATTGACCCATGGTGGGGAAGATATCATTGGGACAAAAGGACCATTTAGGGAAGATGGTTGACTAGAAGTCATATTTGGGCCGGGAAATGAAAGTTGGTCAATGGTGACAATTCTGCTTTCATGCGGGAAACACATCCCTCGAAAGACTGTTGAAACAATAGCTCCCATGTCATAAACATAGTCACACCCAAGAAGTAAATTGTAATCTTAAGGGCCTTGGACTACCATCATATTGAGATGAACAATGTTTCCTCCCAAAGTAATAGGCAACTGAGGAAGGATCCCTAATGGTTGACTGGTTCCTTTGTTAAAATCCAATGTATTTTGGGTAACAGGCACATGCGGCAACGAACCAAGCACCTACCAAGTAGTGGAGGAAAGGATACTCACAAATGCACCTTCATATAAATACTGTTAGATACAATCATATTATAAACTTGTACTATGATCTGGAAAGGTACATAAGAAGGAAGACGGTATCCTGCTAGTCGATTCCAATCAAAGGAAGTGACCAGACTACCTAGAGGGGGTACCATAATAACGGAAGAATTACCCCATTGAGTTACGATAATGAGAGGATTTTCCTCCTGTATTGATGGAACAAGAGGGTTGCCTCCAAGCTCATTGGAATCTGAAGAAACGAAAAGAACCAGAGTGGTATCATACTTACTCTCTATGGGAAAGGTACGATTAACAGAAGGTGAAATCAGGTCAACTATTTCCTCGACTTATGATTGTTCACGTATAGACTCATGGGATTCACATTCAGAGAGAGTGGGTTTGACCGATGGTTGATTTGGGTCAGTCACTTCATCAACTAGTGAAGGATTAAGGGAGAGTCTCTTATAACCAGATGGAAGCCGCTGCGGAGAAGCAGGATGGTTATCCAACACTTTTTGGGATTCATCTAGATAGGGACAAAGGTGAATAGGGTGATTCCCTTCACATAACCTACAAGGAAAATTAACTCTACCCTTCTTTCCATGAACTTTACTACCACTAGTTGACGGTGCATCACCAACATGATCTCGAGAAGTTGATGACATAGAATGATGTGAACAAGAAGACCATTCTTCTAATATTTGAGGAACACCAAAAAAATTTCAAAGAAAATGGTCTTCTGTACAAATTTTACAAGGATATTAAAGTTTGTGAGGCTTATCGGACGATTTCTCATCAGATGTTGCATTCGAAGCAATGGTTGCTTGGTTGGCCCCCTGCTCAATTTTTTTCTTCTTCTTCTTCTTCTTCTTCTTCTTCTTCTTCTTCTTCTTCCCTTTCTTCTTCTTCTTATCCACCTAGTTACTAGTGTCAATACTTTCACCAGGAGAAGAGGAAGAAGGGGAGGAAGAGACAACTGAGGAAGAAGGTAAAGGGTCAACTTTAGGATCAAATGGAGGTTGATTTTGTCCAATTGTAGGAATATTCAGTTGTGGGGTCAAGGAGGTTGAGAAAAACCATACTGGAAAGTTGATGGTAAGTCCCAAAAGGGACAATGTAGCCATATAAGGAGCACTAATATTTCTGAAAGGAGGAAAAGGACTAGGATTCCCATCAAAAGGAATTCCTCGATCGGTGGACTTCGAAATTGTTTCCATATGTCTCAACCTAATATCAACTAAGGAGTGATGTGGATGATGTTATCCACGGTCATTTAATTTAATTTTAATCGAAACAACATAACAAAACAAAAGAGGGATAATCTAGGTAAAAGGATTACCAAGTAACTGTGAACTACAATATACTACCTCAGTAAACCAAGGAATTAACATAGGTGTAGGAAATCTCCCCGAATGCTGTTTTCGGTGTAACAATGTATAAAATGTAGCCGACTCGGTTACCTATGGCTGGATAGAAACCTAATGTAGTCCTCCCAAATATACTTGAAAGTATGTGGAGGCCCAATCCGTGTTAGCGTTGTCTAATATGAAACTGCACAGTGAGAGCATTCCCTTATACTTTTCATACTATAACACCGCCCGATATACTCGAAAGTAAGTGGAAAAGCTACGATATACTTACGTACGTGGAATGAGGTATCACACATGGAATGTATCATAGACCATTAGAGATAGCTGCTATTTTTAACGATGCCAGAACACGTCTCTAGCCTAGACCTCTAAATGTTATGCATTAAGTTACAATGCTCCATTAGGTTAATTGATATAAATTTTAATTGATATTGTTTAAATGTTTTCCTTTCAAGTTCACCGTGTGATGTTTCTAAAACTCCTAGAATGCAACTAAGATGAGAAACATTCCTTTCATTTGATTTAAACAATGAAAACCATAACTAAAAGGGATAAAGAAATCAAAATCTTTAAACAAAGAGCATAGAGCACATCTAATGCAACTTTCCCAATACCATTCCTACAAGCACACACAAACTTCTAAATTAATTATGGATGCATTTATTTTCATTCTTTTAATGTTTACATGAACACAAAGAAACTAAATGCACATATGATCAATCAATGCTTTTCACAAGAAACGAAGACTTTACGACAGTTTATTTTTCAAAGAAATGAAGACTTTACAACAATTATTTTCAGGAAAGTAAATACTAATCAATGTAAGCTAACTTTGACAATGAATTAATAATGATAAAGAAATCTCTTAAGAAACACCAAACAGTCAAGGTAAAAGTAGGGCTAGGAGAGGAAATGCAAACTAATTTCAGAGACAAAGAAAAACATTAATCTTTGCAAACAACATCAAAAGCAACTTTGAAAAAAATCAAGCAAAAGATGGGTTTTTTGGCTTGACAGAGACCAGCACAGCCCTGAGTGGAAGACAATACATTGCAGAGCATTGTCTCTAAGCCAAGGGTGCTTTGCAGAGCACTGTCCCCTAACCAAGGGTGCTATGGTAACATAACATTCCTAAAGTAGGCATTCTAGTGCAAATTTTTGACCAAAGAACTTCAAAATGACTGAAAGGAGATCAATGAAGTCAAGTAAATTCTACTAGGATTTAATATGATAAGGGTAAACCACCAAGAACTATCGTCATTCACCAGTTGAGTCACTAATTTGTTATATGGAATTTATACCTACGGATAAGTATATCTTCCCTAACTGGGTAATTACACTTAGAACAACTAAAGTGAAGATGTTTAACCTTTTCCTAAAATAAACAGATAAGATAAAGGAACCTACTTGTGATCCTTCACCTCCTTTGATCTCCTTTGAGTTGCTCCTATCATTCCCGCTCAAACTAAATTCACTCAATTGGTACCTACCAACATGAATAGAAGACGATAACAATCAAAGCCTATGATCTATTTATTGTAAACAAATGGAATCGACAACATTTGAACATACATTCATCATATATATAAACAAAAGTATTGGAAAAGGACAACTTTATTGATTGATAGGAGGAGAGTTACACCTAATGTGGTTCGATCGCATGTCACTCATCCAGCTTAGTCCAAACCCTCATCACACCAATAGCAACATCAATCCAGCAACATAACATTACTTGACAATGATTTCAAGTCTCTAAACCAATAATATTTCTCTATAATATCCAAGCTCTAGCACCCTAATCACTATGATGAGTGGTCAATTTATAGGGAAATGCAAGTGGTTTTGTCATAAATAGGGTATTGAATGGTTTTCCATAATTGGATAGTTAGTTTCCATGGAGAAAGGGATGAGAGGATAGAGGATTAGATGATCCATAGCCTATCCATAGTCGATCTCATAGGATGAGATAAGAGCTATGAATCCTCTAGAATGTTCTAGAATCAATGAATATTCCAATAATCCTATGCCAATTTCGCTCATCCTCACCTAGCGCAGGCTTAAGTGGGCCTAAGTGATAAAATATGTAGGGCAGGTCTGAATGGGCCTACCTACTATGCAAAGTAGTTGCCCCTAACCAAGGGTGCATTTGTGTCCCAATGAGGCATTTCAGTAAGGTTTCAGACTAGGAAACTTTTATGGATGAAAGCACTCAATGAAGTAGCATGTCTAGGGCATGTAGCAATTGAATTAGGGTTTGATAGACCCTATTTATACTGATCTGGTTGTGAGGGAGTGATGCCCAAATATATCTGTAACAATATGGAATATGGCATCCACATATGTATGACTATATTGCCTCTTATGATTCTAGAGCTAGTGTGTGGTGTTTGACTGAGGATGAAAATGCAAAAATAGAAATGATGTTGCTTTTAGTCACACATAAAACAAAGTGGAAAAAAGGGTTTATTTTAATCCTATGAATACATTCCTACATATGTGTGACTTTTGTCTATGCACACTTCCATATCTATGTGCATGTACATAAGCCATATTTTGTATATGCACAACTTTTGTAAATGCTTATAAATATGGAAGGACGCATATATGAAATGTGGATTCCATGTCTGTGTGACTTTCATGTGACTTTTATATATGTACTCTTCCATATCTATGTATTGAGTGTTGTTAATTTTTGGTGCCATTGCAAGGGAGGTGTCAAAAACATTAACATCATTTTATAAAATACAAGAACAAATTATTTTCAGAAAATAAAAAAACAAAAACAAATCGTGCCACCCTCGCCATCTATGGATCAATTTAGTTGATTTCAAGCTCTGGAGGTCATGCGAAATATGCAACATGTCGTGTACGGCCACACTTTGGCTCTCGAGGACACATGGAATCTATAATCTATTGAATGTGGTTAACCTTTAGTTCTAGATGCCATGAAAAATTTGTAATTTGTTGATCATTCTAATCACTTTTAAACATTGGAGGTTGTTCAAACTCCTCAATCCCTATTTTAGTAGCTACTGAAAAGGATAGAAGTCATCATATTTTCTTCCATTCCGTTTTCTCTGTGGAGAGGTCGGGATTAGAGTGGGTGTAGTAACATCCTATCTATCATTTGGAGTAATTGATGAGAATTTTTTCCTCTTTCATTCTATCCTTCAACATTTCCAGACATTTTTTATCAACTCAGGAAGCTTGTTTTGTTGATCTTGTAATTTCTTGCGAATGTTCCCTAAAAATTCCTCCACACGTATGAACTCAAAGGTTTATCACATTCATTATGGTGGAGGTTTTCCTCTGACTCTTAAAATGAAACTATAAAGCACTTCAATAACATTTCTTTTAAATTTAAATTTTGAACATGTTTATAAATCGATTGTGATGTGTATATATATAATGGCCTTTAATAAATATTATTTTAAATTTAAAACTTGAACATTTTTATTCAAATCCCTTCATTCACACTTGTAAAATTATTATTCCAGTTGCGATGATTATTCCAAACCCTACCACATATGATTAGTTGTGATGTGATATATCCCTGACACATTAGTTTCATATATGTTAAGTATATGCATATGATTTGTTTCATGTTTGCTTGTTTATTTCATCTCAAAAATCTAATAGTGTGTTTATATGATGTAGTTTAATTTAATCATTATTTATATAAATTTATTTTTATTTTATATTTATTAAGTATTTAGGATTAGAAAATTAAGATGCGATTTTTAAATTTAAAATATATTTAGTTATAATTAAATATCAATTATCTAGTGAATATTTTTTAATCAGATAAATATTACGTTTATTTATGTTAATCAATGAGTGAGTCTTATATAATAGTGATTTTAGTTAACATTGCATTAATTGGAAATCATACCTATTTTATTATTAACTTGAATGGGTCCTGTTACTGGTCAATCTAGTTGGGGTCCAGGAGGGGTTCCAAAGGGACTACTGCTACACCAAGTGACAACAATGGGACAAGGACCCACTATCAACTCAGTCAATGTCCCTTTCTCTTTATAGACTTTCACCGATGGGAGGAGTCATGGTATGGAGGAAATCACTTGAATGATAGGAGAAATGGCAAGGGATAACATGATACCCTAGGCCCATTCAAAGGAGAGGCTCAATTAATGGTTCAAATACTTCAAGACAAGTTGAAAGGATCCCCAAGAAAGAGGGTTCCAAGTGAGGAAAATATGGCTCATTCAATGGAAATATTTAATTAAAGTGTGAGCTTTGGGAGAAGATATGGTGACTTTCCATGAAAATCCCCTTGAGAAAAATACTATAAGAGACCAAAAGTTGAGAGATAGACCATGGAAAAGGCTCATTCAATGATTTCCTATCGTTAAGAGAAAAGGTTTTGAATGATGAACCACAAAGTGAAAACCTTCAAGAAACCCCCAAGTCAAAGAAGCTTCAAAGGTTCCCTCTTGGTACGATAGCTCAGACATCAATTTTTTTGAAATTCCATATTCAGAATTCGTTTAAAACTAGAGGATTCCTAGAGGAGACATAAATGACAAAACTTGTCCAGACAGAATCCTAAAATTCCTCCTCCCTAAAATTTTCACCAAGACCTATAAAATCTCCTTATCCTTAGGGGACAAAGAAATGAAGAAGAAAAGAGGCGAAATAATGATATTTAATTAAGTTAATGTGATCACCAAGGATCTAGGATCCATTCCTCACTATTGGGAATATTGTAGTCAAAATGATTAAGATTTAGTAACTTCACTCTTCAAGGAGGCCTAAAGAAGCAGCTACGCTCTTTGTGGATGTAGCTTCACAACAAATTTATACTTGAATATTTCAATATGCAATATTTGATGGATTTTCAAGGTAAAATGTGCACAACCTACACTTAGGAAAATTAATTCTTCTTGCCATGATTACAAGTGTTTCATAAATTCACATTAATTTTTAGGGCACAAGTAAAATCATGACATAGCATTCCATTCATTAGACATTAAAAATTATGAAATTCACATGAAAATAGCACTTAATGACAAAAAGAGTATATCCATCCAAAAAAATTCCAAATATAACCTCGAAGAGAGATAGCGAAAATATTCCACATCAAAATGCATATAATCATCCAAATCATTCCATAAATTGTAGGTCTGAAATATTTAAAAAGATGTATCCCAAATACAAGTGAGGATGAATGATAGATAACACGTTGCTTATATTTATACAATACTCTAAGGGATTTGAATAGCCTAATTATACCCCTATAATAAACTAATGCGCAAAATAATAATACTTTTGGTGGGAAGCCCACCCATTATCTCCATAACATGAATAAGTATCCTCTCAAGAGGGCCAAAATGATAGAAAAGTAGCTATAAGGGTTGTTGGGAGGCCAAATGAAGTCCCTCATGTGCCACAATGAATAGGAGGGCTCCAATAATGGTGATGAAGGGGGTGGCCTCTTAATCTCCAATAAAATGACTTGTGATTCCCCTAAGTGGCTATAGGGGTGAAAAATCACCCTCATGGGTCTCCAACTAAATCAAACAAGCATGTGTCCAATCTATAAGGGTTGGAACAATGATGCAATCCCTCCCATTGTCACCCATGGTGAGACACAAACCCATATGGGCCCTAGATCAATAGCCAATTATGTGGTACAAGAATGTAACGATTAGGCAAGGTGGTCCAAGTGCATCATCATCATCAAATAAGTGGGACATGAGCGAGTAATGAATGGTGTTGAAGGATCCCATGGCATGTCTATCGACTCTCTAATATATTGGAATCCAATGGCTCTCAACAAAAACCTTATAAATTCCAATCTGACCATCTAGAGGGCTTGGACCTCGTACAGGGTGACCAAACCCCAACATGAATACCCACCTGCAATCCTACTTAAGATCCAATGCATATCCTCACCTTCCAATAGAACATATCATTAGTGTAATTGAGAAAATGAGCTTACAAGTCATGGAACCAAGTGGGCACTTCACAGTGGCATGTCATTTCATAATGGGCTTTATATTGTACAGGTTTCTGGAAGTTAAAAAAGGAGGTTAATAAAGGAACCTATAAAGTGGTTTCAACCTCTAAGGTAGTGTTAAGCCCATGTGTTGTGGGGAAAAGTATCCGACTCGGAATGACCCTATCCCTACTCTAAGGGTGATAGTTCCTTAGCAACAACTGAAAGTAAAGCTTTGATATTTTTCCTTTATGAAAGTACAGAGAAGGAAGAAAAGATTGACCAACCGATGTCTTTCGCTTTTTTCGATCCTGTCTTCTCTCTTTGCCTCTTGTTCCCAGCTCCTTGCTCCTTTTGCCGGCCCAGCTACACAAAGATCCTGCAAAGACAAGAGAGGGAAACTACAAGAAACATGTACTCATAACTGATGCATGGATTAGAATGGATCAAATATACAAATAAAAACAATACGTCATTACAATACAAGTATATAGGAGAACACCAAAAGCTTTATTGATAGAAGATAAAGGTTCTGAGAAGGTTACAACCATAAATGGCTCCAATCCAGCAGCACCTCCCCAGCAGCAAGAAATCTCCTCTTCTCCTCTATAAAAGCAATCACCCAATAACTCTAACTGTAAACCAACAACGCTTCCTTACTTTGCACAAAATTCCAGCCTCCCTAGACCTCATAGAAGAGCTCTATATATAAGAGATTTGGAGAAAGGATGAGTCAGCTTGAGGTTGGCATAAAGCTGACTAGTGTCCTCTCCCACTTTAGTTAAACTTCAGTTCTTGAGTCCACTTGGAGATCCTTGCTTACACATGGAGATCAAGTACCTCTTACTCATCACAGGGCGAATCCCTTGAACCAAGTGTCAGTTTGGAAGCTTCCTGGGCAATTGACACCTTGCAGAATGACTGTGCCACTTGGCCAATCTCGCCCAGCGCAGGTAGCCTTCATTGGAGTTGACTTTCAGCGCAGGTACAAGGAGGAGCAGTTGACATTCAGCGCAGTTGCTCAGTGGAGCAGCTGACATGATCCAAAAATAGCCTGTTTTTGAGTGTTTTCAGGTGGAGAACTGATGGGAAGTGCTGTGGTTTGCTGACCTTGTTCCTCTAGGGGTAAGAAAAACATGTTTAGGGACTGAGGATCCCTGTAATTATCGACATTTCATGCTCCATGCTGCGAGGCACAAAAATGTCTATAACAGTTGCCCCGTAAAGTATGAGGCCGTTTATCGGGTGAAATGCTTTATCCAGAGGGTCCGAAGTTCATTCAAGTGCTGAGAGGTGCCCTGTAATACAATACAATACAATACAATACATTATTTTTCATTCTGTTTTCATGATCTAGCTGAGGCGGGCATTCCCATGCTCAGCTTTATAAATACATTTTGGTACATAGAACAGACGATCGTCTGATGGTAGACTGATAATTTTCTGCTGAAATTATCATCCTTTGAGTAGGATGATCATCTACTGCGATGATGTACATGACAAATGCTTTTATATTTCCTGAATATGTATCGCAGCCCGGATGGATGAAACTAGATCTGGGGTCTTCAAACTCGTTCGATCTTCACTCTAAGTACAAGTCGATCCATGTGAGAATTTCGCTGAAGTCGAACATGGAAAGACATCGCTTGATTACCGGTCAATGATGAAAACCGTTAACAAGCGCGAGAGGAATCACCGATAATGATAATGACCCTCAAGGTACTGCAGTACAATTCACGTGGCGTGAATAAAGGACTTGGCGTCGAACGCCACGCAAAATCTTCTGGTCGAAGGTCATTGATGTATACCTGTCGCCGGAAGTGAGAAACTTGCCATTGAGGCATGCAAGCTTCAAAGTACTGATGGGGTTGTTCCCAGATCAACTTCTTGGATAATGAGCTGAAGTCGACAAGAAGCGATCCGTCAAAGGAGGGCCTTAATGAATCCCACATCAATGACACGGAACAGAGCTAATGATTTTAGTGGAGGTGAAAACAAACTGTGACATATGATTCAGGGTGGCGATCATGAATGGATGAAGGATAATGTATGGCAGTGGATGGGACACGGTTGACACTTTCAGAATGACCTCTCTTGAACATATAATGACACTGATGCGATGGATCGGTAGCATTACCCCAAAATGTGGATGGTTTGGCGAAGACCATGGTGATGAGACCGGTGAATGAAACAACCCAACCCGATGTGGTACGGAAGAAAAGTGTCATGTTCAAGAGCGACTTGCTACCATTAAGCTTTGATGTTCTCCCAATTTTTCCCCAGTCATTTCTGACCAGTACCTCTTTATTTTTGTCAAGCTTGAGGAGGATAACATATGCTTGTTCTATAACCTGCCCTTCGGGCAAGCCCATCGCTATGATTTAACGAGCTTAGCGATAGGGAAACTCGTTCTCGTCTAAAGACAAGTTTGTCGCTATTTAATCATTTTAACGAGTCTAACGACAAGGAAAACTCGGTCCTTTTCATTTTTAGAGAGTCTGAAAAGGTACAGAAAGTTAACTCCATAATTCCTTTTTCGTCATCTAATCCCTTAAGTCCGAAAAAGTATAAAACAATACAGAAGGGATGGGTGTTCGGTACTTTTAACGAGCCGAACAAGACAAGCGCTCGATCTTTTTGTGTAATAATCCCTCAGGTCCAAAAAGATTAAAGTCTAAATGAGGGATAGCTCTTCCGGTCCTTTTAACGAGCTGGAAGGCCAAAACTCGGCAAACTTTTCATATTTTACGAGTCTGAAAAGAGCTCAAAGAGGACTCGTCTTTTGAGGAACGAGTGATGAACAGGGATAGCAACTGATTCCAGGTACAAGTTGGAATTTTCCAATCACGGCAGTGTCACAAGGATGGCTAGGTGAAATCACTCTTCGCAGATGTTCCTCAAAATGGGTAAACACACAAATGGAAGTGAATGATCGGCCAAATGACAGTGGAGGTGACGGTGCACAAACACGACCAAGGCTTTTATGGCTGATGAATTTACGATCTCAAAAGGGTATTTACCGGTTCATTTTTTCTAAATGAGCTTGAATTATGAAGGAAAGCCTGCTCATAAACTTATGTTTATTTTTTAACGAGCATGAACTATGCACTAAAACTGCTCGGATCTTGCGTTTATTTTTTAACGAGCATGAACTATGTGCTAAAACTGCTCGATATACCAGTCATAAGATAAGAATGCCTCCTCTAAGGATCCATTTTTTATAGAGCTTGCGCCTTACCACAGCTATGCTCCAACTCATCCTTCCTTTATGTAAGTTTGGAAAACGGTTAATCTTAAAACCAGATAAATAACCGCCCCTAGCTTGCATTCCAGAAGGTTTGCATGCCCCCAGGTATAGGATAGAATTTCGAGGCTGCCCCTCCTCTCCCCCACCTCTGCTTTTCTTTGGGTGTTCACAGCTACTTGTCATCTTGCCAATCTAATGTTAACGATACTAGTCTTCTCGTTATTTTAAGGGGTCTTACGCGGTACTCAGTCTTCCCGTCGGCCCAACTTTTAACGAACAGCTATTTGTGACAAGAGAAGAACACTACTCAAAGACAAAACATTGGTATTATTGAGGGAGGCTTGCCTCTTTCTTATTATCCGAAGAGGGTTCTATTTGCTGCCGCAAATCAATCTCTTTCTTCGGCGATATCTATCATTAGGTTACTCAAAGATGGTTACCCTATGTCACAACAATAGAATCTCTTTCTTTGGAGGCTGCCCCTACTTATCCTTCAAAACATTTGTTTTAATGGGTGAGGCTTGCTTTTCCCCAAAGATGGTTACTGCTTGTCGCAATAAGGGAATTCCTACTTGGGCATTGCCCACCTCTTTAGACAAAGGTGAATGACTCTTTTGCCAAACACATAACTTTAACAAAAGAATACTATTCCAGAACAACCCCTCTTCCATCCACGGACGGGGTACGGACTAGTCATATTCTTCTGCGGAAATTCTACCTTATACCCAGGGTTTCTTCTGCCCGAAGCAGACCAGGGTGCATGCCCCCTGGGTTCCAGTTTTTCTTTCCGAATCACTCGCACTCATCGGGAAGGAGGACTGGGGGCGGAGGCGAATCTTGTGTGAACAGACCATTTAGGAATGGTATTTGACTATTTGCGATGCGAGATCCCAGAAATGAAAGTTGGTCTACGAGCTTGACCATCCTTCCTTCATGTGGAAAACACATTACTCTAAAGAGTGAGGAGACTATCGCTCCCATGCAATAAATATAGTCACGTCCAAGGAGTAGGTTATAATCCAAGGGTCCTTGGACGACCATCACGTTCAAATTAACGGTCTTCCCTTTCAATGTAACAGGCACATTAGGGAGGATTCCTAATGGTCGACTGGTTCCTTTATCAAAACCTGAGAGATTTCTTAACTCAGGTAAAAGCGCCGGGGAACCCAGTGCTTTCCAAGCAACAGAGGAAAGGATACTCACAGACGCCCCTTCATCGATGATAGTACCAGCCATAATCATTCTATAGATCTGGACAATGATTCTGAATGGTATACTGGCTAGTAACCGGGGTCTGCCTAGTTGATTCCAATCAAAGGATACAACCAGGTTGCTTGGTGGTGGGACCGAATATACGGCCGGATATGACCCTGATGATGTTCCTTCCTGCGATAAAGGAATGGGCGCATTGCCCTGACGCTCATCAGAGTCGGTGCTGATGAAAAGAACCTGGATGGTGTCATCCTTATTCTCTTCAGTGAGGGTGTCGCATGAAGATGACTCTTCGGCGACGGTGTCATTTGAAGATGAACCTTCTGAAGGTAGAACCGGGTCAACTGCCGTATTGACCTTTGGACTTTCGTCCAGTCTGGATTCAGTAGGTTCATTTTCAGTGACTGACGCTTCAGCTGACCACTTGAGCGGGCCAGCTGTATTTTCAACCAACGAAGGACTTGGCACGAGTTTTTTGTATCCAGGAGGAAGTTTTACCGGTGAAACCGGACGATCTTCCAAAACTCTCTTCGCTTCGTCTAAGAAGGGACAACGGTGGATGGCATGACTGCCTTCACACAACTTACAGGGGAATCTTACTCCCCCTTTTTGTCTTGATCCTTCACTTTCGCTGGTTGACGGAAAGCAATCAACCTGATTGTCAGAGGTTGATGCCCCCGAATTGTGCAGACGAGGGGACCAGTCCCTTAGTATCCGGGGAATACAGGGACAATCTCTGTGGAAATGGTCTCCTCTACATATGACACATGGCGATTTAGGCCCGGTCTGTGCAGTGGGTGGGTTTTCGTCAGATGTCTTTTGCTTGCCCCCAGTCGCCTTAGGCTCCTTCTTCTTCTTTTGTTTCTTCTTCTTTTCCTTCTTCTCCTTGGGAGGCTGACTTTTGCCGGCTCTACCTTGCGAAGATGAAGGATTGGAGGAAGAGTTATCAGAAGTAGAAGGCTGGTGGGCAGCTCTAGACTGATCTAACAGTTGACTCGATTGATCAGGAACCATGGTGGCCTGAACTACATTGGTCGAGAACAGCCAAACTGGCAGGCCTATTGTCAATCCTGGAAGCGACAATGTGGCCATATGGGGCGCACCAACTTCTCCCCAAGAGGAGAAAGGACTAAGATTTCCATCTTGTGGACTTCCTTGGTTGGGGCGTTCCATGTTCTCAACTCACAGATCAACGCGGGAATAAGAGGTGATTATGTTCCGTTTAAAATGAATTTTATAACGACGCTTTATTAGACACAACTTTGCTTTTTCATGTTTTAAGAGTCGAGAAAAAGCTAAAGATGACTCTAGTCGCCTTCGATGTATTAACGAGCCCGAAGTGACAAATGCTCGGTTGGACTTTTTCAGTTATAGAGTTTGAAAAAGGCCAAAAGAAACTGCTCTGGAGATCTAGGCAGAGGGTGTGCCAAACCTTTCGCGAAACCACAGAATACGTTTTACGGTATGGGTGGTCGATCTTCGTGAATGCTGTGTTCACTGCATCGCGATCAGTAGGGCGGTCGACACGGCTTCCTAAGGATAAAGGCTTTATTCCTATGGGGGTCTCCCAATATACTCGACGGTACGCGGGAGCACAAATCCGTATTGATACTTATCGCTTCACCGTGGAGGAATCACCCAACCACTCAACGCTAAGATATCACGTTTAACGACGCCGGAACACGTCTCTAGCTTAGACCTCTATGTGTTTGCGTTATGTTTCAATGCGTTGTTATGTAAATTCAATTCATTTTAATGTTGATCTTGCTTAGCAGTTTGCCTTTAAGGATCACCACGAGATGTATATATACAACTTCCTAAATGCAATCTAAGATGAGAAGCAAAACTTTTCAATCTTTCAACTTTGAAAACCTTAATCTACTGAGGGAAAAGAAAGACATCAACTTTTCACACAGATCATGGAACACACACTAAATGCACTTTTTCCTAAATCAACATGCAAACTGTCAATAATGCACATGCACAATGCAGATATTTCTTTTCTTTATCCTTAATGTTGATGTAAGACAAAAAGGAAACTGTTGTGTAACTTTGAATCTAATTTCAAGCGGAAGTAAACAAGCTTGTCCAAAATCAAAAGACACCTTAAGATCGACTTGTTTAGACATTGGAAATGTATAGGTTCAAACCAAAAAATGAAAAACAAACAAACTCAAACAACCATGAACAGTAATAAAACTAGCTCTTAAGATCATAAAGGCATTTTTACAGTTCAGGATCTAAGAGGCCACAGCTATACTGGTTTGCTTTTCACAATGGGAAACTGTAGCTGAAACAAGAAATACTGAAAGAACAATCACAGTTTCATCACACAAATGAGGCGGAATAATGTCAAGGAAAGTTGGTTTACAGCAAGTACAAATGATAAGCAATCAGCAGCAAAATAACAGTGAAAACAGGGCCAAGACTCAGTGGGAAACCTCAGGAAGGCATAGCCTAACTGGTTCAGCGCAGGCTCTGGTCTGTCAAACTGACTCTCAGCGCAGTTCCTGAAGGGAGTACCTGCGCTGAAATGCAGACTGCCTTTGGGCAGCCTGCACTGAGACACGAGAGTTGCGTTTACAAGGGTTTCCGGGTCATAAAAAGCTCAAAAATTCACTGTTTTTGCTGAAATAAAAAGCTATAGGTCAAGTACAAGCTAAGGGATGATCAAGAGGATGAAAAGCTATCACAAAGAGCACAAGAGTCTTTTGTAGATCAGCTCTTCAAATCATGAATCTGCTCAGAAAATGAGCAAGAGTAGCAGCCCCTCTACTTCGCTTTTGATATAGTCAAAAGCTTTTCGATTTGGTACTCTTTTGTTCAGGAAATGAATAGCAAAGATACTACAAATACAATCAAATGGATACGTTCCCCAGCGGAGTCGCCAGTTTGTTGTGGGGAAAAGTATCCGACTCGGAATGACCCTATCCCTACTCTAAGGGTGATAGTTCCTTAGCAACAACTGAAAGTAAAGCTTTGATATTTTTCCTTTATGAAAGTACAGAGAAGGAAGAAAAGATTTACCAACCGATGTCTTTCGCTTTTGTCGATCTTGTCTTCTCTCTTTGCCTCTTGTTCCCAGCTCCTTGCTCCTTTTGCCGGCCTAGCTACACAAAGATCCTGCAAAGACAAGAGAGGGAAACTACAAGAAACATGTACTCATAACTGATGCATGGATTAGAATGGATCAAATATACAAATAAAAACAATACGTCATTGCAATACAAGTATATAGGAGAACACCAAAAGCTTTATTGATAGAAGATAAAGGTTCTGAGAAGGTTACAACCATAAATGGCTCCAATCCAGCAGCACCTCCCCAACAGCAAGAAATCTCCTCTTCTCCTCTATAAAAGCAATCACCCAATAACTCTAACTGTAAACCAACAGCACTTCCTTACTTTGCACAAAATTCCAGCCTCCCTAGACCTCATAGAAGAGCTCTATATATAGGAGATTTGGAGAAAGGATGAGTCAGCTTGAGGTTGGCATAAAGCTGACTAGTGTCCTCTCCCACTTTAGTTAAACTTCAGTTCTTGAGTCCACTTGGAGATCCTTGTTTACACATGGAGATCAAGTACCTCTTACTCATCACAGGGCGAATCCCTTGAACCAAGTGTCAGTTTGGAAGCTTCCTGGGCAATTGACACCTTGCAGAATGACTGTGCCACTTGGCCAATCTCGCCCAGCGCAGGTAGCCTTCATTGGAGTTGACTTTCAGCGCAGGTACAAGGAGGAGCAGTTGACATTCAGCGCAGTTGCTCAGTGGAGCAGCTGACATGATCCAAAAATAGCCTGTTTTTGAGTGTTTTCAAGTGGAGAACTGATGGGAAGTGCTGTGGTTTGCTGACCTTGTTCCTCTAGAGGTAAGAAAAACATGTTTAGGGACTGAGGATCCCTGTAATTATCGACATTTCATGCTCCATGCTGCGAGGCACAAAAATGTCTATAACACCATGGTACATTGTTCATATGGTTGGTTTCATGTGACATAATTATGGAACTAAGTGGAGCATAAGGGGAAGGCTCCAAGCCACATTTCATGGTACAAGGGTAGCTATGATAAGGGAGGCCCACACTTGGGGTGTATAGATGTATGAGGGTGTAATAGTGGTATATGATTTGCCTTGGCCTTTTTTATCCGTCCTTCTTCATATTCTATTTCATTTTATGTATTTTTCTTTTATATCTGCTCAAGGCTCCAGGGGATGAGAGCATGATGAGAATGATATAGTCATGAATACCCCCTTTAAGGTTGAGCAGTTCATCGCCCACTAGCGGTTGGGACAATCATGGGTTCCCTAGTGATGCAAGGGGCCAATATAGGGTCCCTAGGGACTAGGGTGATGACCATGCTAATATGGGTAGAGCTCATGTTACCTTTTCTGCATGTACTAAATTTGTATGTCCTGGCCATCTGTTGCACTTTATGGTACATTTCCTATTTATAGTGGCCAATTTATGCTTTTTACTCCCCTTTTAGCTGCATCAACCTTTGGGACATTGTTAAGACTCGACCCAAAATGTGGACAAGGGGGGGGGGAGGCTAACTCCTCGTGGACCCAATTGACAAATGTGGAACCGAATAAGATATATGTGAAAAATGGTTATAATTAGCAGAGGGGAGTGATGTATGTGATGTAGAAAAGTAAGACCATGCAACCAAAATCAAGGTTTCCCATAGTGCCACTCCTAATGCTAGCATCCAATAGAGGAGATCCCATGGGGCTAGGATATAAGGTTAACCACCAAGTTTGACAAGGGGACAATAGTACATGCCAAGCCCATTATTTCCATCAAGTCCCCCAACTAATCCATGCACAATAGTGTCCATGATAAGTAAGCAAAAATACCTAACTACATAATGAAATCCATACCTTCAGGGCTGGAAGGCCCACCTTCAAGGATACGATCAAAACAGATGAGCGAGGACACATAATGGCGAGCGAGGGCACATAATGGTGATCTCAGGTGGGGGATATGGTGGCACATAGAGTTATATAATGGCTACAAGGGGTTGTTGGTTGCTGAATAGAGACAATATAGGAGAAAAAATTCTCCTATGGTTGTCACCCACATGTGGTGGGTAAATTCTGGCTCCATATGCGACATTATCTCTCATTATATTGCATGAACATACTCGAATGGGGAGGTCATGAGAATACCAACAATCTCTTCGAACCATAGACCTATTACATGCACATCAAAGACTAGGCACACAGGGCAACACGTTTTTATGGTGTCTTATTATTGCCCATGCTTTTGTTAGGCCATAAAAATCAACAATAAATATAATTTTAATTCTGTTAGGCCCCTATACTACTAGTGTAACCCCTTATTGTTATTAGTAAAACCCACTTATTATATTGATGTACCCATGTAGTGCCCATATTGTTACTATTGTGCCCCATAGAAGCCCACTATTGTTATTATTGTGCCCTTACATTATTATTGTTATGTAGGCTCTAATTATGTTATGACCCCTTATACTCCTATATATAGAAATAAGCTCTTTTCATTTGTATCATCCAAGAATTGTTCATTTATGTAATGTAAAGGAGGTTTCCCCCTTGAAGAGGCTGAATTCTAAGGCGTTGATCTATCTTTTCTTGAGCTGGTTTCATAACAGTTGGTATCAAAGCTTTGGATTCTAGGGTTTCGCTGCTCCAAACAGGTCATCGTAGCATTTTCACTATAACTTTTTCTGTGACGTTTCAGAAGTCGCAAAAAAAAACCCATTTGAGAAGTAATCGTGCTGAACCTTGGGTCCGAATTGCAGAGCTTTTTGTGCAATATTTGCAGAGATAAGATTTGAGGAAGTTGGTCTTTTTGCAGACTCCTGAATTACATTCAAAACAGGTGACCTGGGGAAAATCGTCATAACTTTCTCTCTGGGGATCAGATTGAAATTTCATAAAAAGGTACAGAAAGAGGACGGACTGTAGTTTCTTGTATACATTTTTCATATCCAAAGGTCGAAACAGTGACTCGTGGCATGTCATACAAGTTCGCTCTACTGAACTAGTCTATAATCAAGTCACTATGGGAGATTTCGCATAACTCTTCCTTGGAGAATCCAAATTGGGTCAGACTTGTGGCATTGGAAAGAGGACAAAGAGGGCTACTGCAGGCCGCAATTTCAGAACTTAAAGATCTGGAAGTACATAGTTACAGTCGTTTCAAGATCAAGCTCCTAAAATGAAGAAAAAGCAAGATGAAGAAGTTTGATGGCAAGGATCCAGTAAATTGGATACTACAGATGGAGAAATATTTCGATGTACATGAGGTGCAACTGTTACAAAAGGTATGTATTGCATCTTCGTATCTAGAACCGGATCAATTTTTATGGTATGAAGGGCTTTGTTCTCGTAAAAAACTTGTTACGTGGTCAATTTTCACGGAGGAAATGATAACACATTATGAGGATACAAAGAGCAACACCTTCTTTAGAGCAACACCACAACAATTGGAAAGAGTAAAAGGGCTTTGTGACATAGTGGAAATAAAAATTATGGAAACCAGGAAGCATACCCCTCACAACTATAAAGATGGAAGTGTTGTTTCTCCTAGTCTTCCACAACCTACAAGGGTTACACCACAACAATTGGAAGACAAAAGAGAAAAAGGGCTTTGTTACAATTGTGATAGCAAATGCACTAAAGGTCATAAGTGTACTGAGAAGAAATTATTTTACATAGAATATGAAGAGGAGGAAGAAAAGGATCAAGAAACATCAAAAGAAGAAGATATACGCTAGGACCCGACCCCAGAGAAAGAAGAAATGAATCAGACTATATCTTATAAAGCATTGGCAAGAATTACCACTCCTAAAACTCTCAAGATAGAAGGACATATCAAGAAGAAAAAGGTGTAAGAAGTGAAAGATCACATTGAGAAAGAAGAAATGAATCCAACCATATCTTGTGATTCATTGGTCGAAATTACCACTCCTCAAACTATCAAGATAGAAGGACATATCAAGAAGAAAAATGTTCAAGAAGTGAAAGATCACATCGAGCATCAAGAAATGAATCCGACCATATCTTGTAAAGGATTGGAAGAAATTATCACTCCTCAAACTCTAGAGATAGAAGGATATATCAAGAAGAAAAAGGTTCAAGCATTGAAAGATCACATTGAGCAACAACAACAAGTTCTCCAAATTTTAAAGGATAATGCCACTTCGGTGCAAAATCAAACGAAACAACAGGTAGATCAACATCGTAGTGAAAAATGTTTTGATTTAGGTGATTGGGTATTTTTACTGCTACATCTCAAGCAAGCTAATTATGAGAAGGAAATGTTTGCAATACTACATGCATTTAAAAAATGGCAACCTTACCGAATGGGAAGACTCTTCAAGGATGAGGATGTGGAAGCATTGTTTTGTGCTATTTCTATTATCCAACCAGATTGGATAAACGAAGCAAGGGATGAATGGAAGAAGGAAAAAGAAGTATGGCCACTTATTCAAAAGTTGCAAAAGATCCCAATTCAAACAATATTGTCCAAAATTGAAGAGGAAGGAAAAATCATATTGGAACCTAGAGAAGTCACAGAAACAAGAACCCCACAGCTACGAAATCGATCAATTTCAAAGTATCTCATCAAGTGGAAGAACTTACCCGCTAAATATTCCACATGGGAGGACAAGAATTTTATACAGAAGCATCAAGAACTACTCAAGCGTTGAGGACAACGCTTTTTGAAGGAGAGGGGCATGTTAGGCCCCTATACTACTAGTGTAACCCCTTATTGTTATTAGTACAACCCACTTATTATATTGATGTACCCATGTAGTGCCCATATTGTTACTATTGTGCCCCATAGAAGCCCACTATTGTTATTATTGTGCCCTTACATTATTATTGTTATGTAGGCTCTAATTATGTTATGACCCCTTAGACTCTTATATATAGAAATGAAGTCTTTTCATTTGTATCATCCAAGAATTGTTCATTTATGTAATGTAAAGGAGGTTGCCCCCTCGAAGAGGCTGAATTCTAAGGTGTTGATCTATCTTTTCTATCTTTTCTTGAGCTGGTTTCATAACAAATTCTAAATGCAAATCCGAATCTAAATGCACCTATTCTAGCATGACAAAAGGAATATGATATTATTTCTAATGTAAAAATCAGCATGCAATGTATCCTACTCTAATATGCATATTACATCATACAAATACTAAGTGTAATCATACATCCAATGCAACCAACATATCATCATGTCAATATGACAACAACTACGCCTCTACTTACTCATACAATAGCTCGAAAGGAAAGGGTAGGAATGGATATATGGAAGGTCATAAGGATAGAAGGTGGGAAAATAGAATGACCACACATGGAGTATCATGGGGGAAGAGGGAACAAAGGGTTGTAATCTACTCCACAAAATCCTTTCTTATAACCAATTGATAGAGATATCAATAATCAAGCTCATAAGCCTCTAATGGATGGCAACCTCAGGAATACCATCTCCATCATGGTCCTTATCAATCATATCACACTTTATGGCCACCCTAGGGTCATGATTGGATGAAAATTGAGATTTATGAGATGGGGAGACACAAAAAGTAGGTTTCTCATGATCATCATATTGAGGAGAGAGAAAGGACTCTTCATTACAAGAGGGGTTGAGGAAGGGTACACATGCAATTCAACTACAACCCTAGGATTGTGAAGTGAGACAAGGGTCCCATTAGTATCCTCATCATCAGTGTCATAGATAGGGACCTTGTCAAAATGGTTCCCATGACTTCCATTTCCCTTATACAATATTCAAGTAATCATTGATATCATTATTTTAAGGGGTTGCAAGGTCACCTTCTTCAATGTGTTTAGAAAGGGGATTATAAAAAATAATATCCTTGGAAAAGGTAGGACTAATCTCAGCTTCATTTTCCGTAGAATCATCCTCCCTATCACACATGGTCTGAAAATTACCTTTTTCATCATGTGGAATCCAAGAGGACTCTCTTTCTTACTCATCATATAGATTCCCAAGGTACTCATGATTCTTAATGAAGGCTTCCACTTTAATTTTTAGCGTATGGAATACTTGAAAATGTCTAATAAAGCCATCAAATAATTCCTCAATAGATGAGATGCTACTAGGTTCGTGATTATGCAACCATGAATTATGACCATGTAGGGATCTCATGAAAAACCATATAAGGACATCTTGGTGGACCACTTTCCCATTTGAAGTATGTGAAATAAATATGTTTACGTGATGAGTTGCAAAGAGTGGATCACCATCAAACATGGGCACCCATGTACCATCCTCCCTATGACATGATTAGGATTCCTAGTGATGCTAGTCATGTCCAAAGTGGGAAAATCATCAAAGAAATACATCTTATGGAGATATACATGTAAATTATGTCGGAGTTTCTAGGGTGAATTTATGGATGCGTAGAAAAAATTTTTCTCCACCCTACAAGCATTAACCTTAATTTTTAATGAAGAACTAGGTTTTTGTTCTTGCAATGGAGTCACCAAGAATGATATATCAATGATGTCATAAGGGAAACAAGACACACATCTCGTGTCCCAGAAACTGACACTTCTTAACCTTAATGTTTAATGAATAAATAGGTCTTTGTTCTTCCAATGGAGTTGCCAAGAATGATATATCAATGTTGTCATAATGAAAACAAGACACACATCTCGGTTCCCAGACAACGACACCAAAATGTTACCACTCAATCTAGCAGGGGTGCTAGGAGGGGTTCCAAAATGACAAAAACTAGACCAAGTGACAACAATGGGACAAGGACCCATTGTCACCTCAGTTGACGTCCCCTTCTCAATACAAAATTTCACTGATGGTAGGAGTCCTGGTATGCAGGAAAACACTTGAATTATTGGATCAATGGCAAGGTATAATGTAATTTCCTAGGCCCATTCAAAGGAGAGTCTCAATTAATGGTTCAAATACTTCAAGAAACGTTTAAAGGCTCCCCAATAAATACCTATGAAGGATGACCTCGGGCTTACGAATATTCAAAAATGATGAATTCCTAAGATTGAAACTTCCAAAATCTCTCACTCATGATTGGTGTGTTTATACTAGGGTTCCAAGTGAGTCAAGGATGGCTCATTCAATGGAAAGATTCAATTAAATTGTGAGCTTTGAGAGAAGATAGGGTGACTTTCCATGAAAATCACCTTGAGATAAATACTATAAGAGACCAAGGGTCAAGAGATATACCATGGAAAAGGCTCATCCGATGATCACCTATAGTTAAGACAAAAGGTTTTGGATGATGAACTACAAAGTGAAAAAATTCAAGAAATCCCAAAGTCAAAGAAGCTTCAAGGGTTCCCTCTTGGTGTGATGGCTAGGGCATCAGTTTATTTGAAATTCCACCATCAAAATTCATCCAAAACTGGGGGATGCCTAGAGGAGACATAAATTAAGAAACTTGTTAGGATGAAATCCTTAAATTCCTCCTCCCTAAAATTGTGCAACAAGCCCTAGAAAATATCCTTATCCTTAGGGGATGAATAAAAGATGAATAAAAGGGGCGAAATAATGATATTTCTTTAAATTAATGTGATCACCAAATATCTAGGACAAGTTCCTGTCTAATGGGTAGAATGGAGTCGAAATGATTAAGATTTAGTAACTTCTCTCTTTAAGGAGGCTTAAAGAAGCATCTATGCTCTTTGTGGATGCAAATTAACAACAACTTTAGACTTTTATACTTTCATATGGAATATTTGATGGAGTTTCAAGGTAAAAGGCGTGCAACCTACCCCTAGGAAAAATTGTTCTTCTTTCCAATATGAATGACATATGCAATGAGCCAAGACTATAAGTGTTTCATAAATTCACATTAACTTTTAGGGTAGAAGTAAAATCATGACATATCATTCCATACATTAGACATGGCACATTATTAAATTCGCATGAAAAGAGCACTTACATGACAAAAAGAGTATATCCTTCTGTAAAATTACCAAATAGAAGCTCCAAGAGAGATAGTGAAAATATTCCACACATCAAAATGCATGTAATCATCCAAATCATTCCACAAATTGCAAGTTTGAAATCATTAGAAAGATATATCTCAAATCCAAGTGATGATGAATGAGAGAGAACACCTCTCTTATATCTATACAATCCTCCAAGGGGTTCTAATAGCATAATCTAGCCTAATGGTGCTCCTATAATAAAATAATGTGCAAAATAAAAATACTTTTGGTGATAAGCCCACCAAATAGCTCCATAACATGAATAATTAGCCTCTGAAGAGGGCCAAAATGATAGAAAAATAGCTAGAAGGGTCGTTGGAAGGAAAAATGAAGTCCATCATGTGCCATAATGGATAGGAGGGCTCTAATAATGGTGATGGAAGGGTTGGCCCCTTAATATCCAAGAAAATGACCTGTGGTTCCCCTAAGTGGTTGTGTGGATGCAAAATCATCCTCATGGGCCTCCAACTGAATCGAAAAAGTATGTATCCCATCTACAAGGGTTGGAACAACAATGAAAGCCCTCCTTATGTCTCCCATGGTGAGACACAACCCTATCTGGGCCTTGGATAAACTACCAAGTTTGTGGTACAAGAGTGTTGTTGGTTAGGCAAGGTTGTCCAGGTGCATCATCATCATCAAATAAGTGGGACATGAGCGAGGAATGAATGGTTTTGAATGCTCCCATGGCATGACTATCTTCTCTCTGCTATAGTGGAGGGCCATGGCTCACAACACACACCCTATAAATTCCAATATGACCCTCTATAGGGCTTGGACCTTGTATGGGGAGATGAAACCCTAAGATGAAGAGCCACCTACAATTTTGCATAATATCTAACACGTCTCCTCGCCTTCCAGTACAAAAAATCATTAGTCTAATTGAGAAAATGAGCTTACAAGTCATGGAATCAAGTGGGCACTCCCTAGTGGCATGCCCTTCAAGGACCCTATAAAGTGGTTTCAATCTCTAAGGGAGTGACAGGTCCATGATACATCCGTCATATGGATGGTGTCATGTCATATAATCATGGAATGAAGTGGGGCATTAGGAGAAGACTCCAATACACATGTCATGGTACAAGGGTAGTTATGATGAGGGAGGACCACAGTTGGGTGTATATATGTAGGAGGGAGAAATCGTGGCATATGAGTTACCTTGACCTTTGTTTTTCCAGCCTTCTTCATATGATTTTATCCTTTTATGGATTTTTCTTTTAGAACTGCTTGAGGCTCCAAGGGATGAGAGCTTGATGCAAATGATATAGCAGTGAATACCCCCTTTAAGGTTGGGTATTTCATTGCCCAC